>OX578150.1:84090252-84482752 GCA_951213105.1 Amaurobius ferox
GACCAGAAAATGGAAGAAGGCCGTCATGTGTTATTTGGTTGCAGTACACACAGCTCTACCACCAAAACGGCGCGGTGTAGGACCTTTGCTCCTTTAGCTGCATTTAAGCCGTGGTTACGTAAATGCTGTGTGCACGGAATAAATTGCGGAGCATCAATCCAGGGCTCCTAAGCAGCAGTCAATCTCTACAAATAAAGTATCCGCTCTCCACTCTTTAGGCAAGGGCCTGTACGCATGCTCACTCAAGAGCCGCTGGGTCTAAGCCGCATTAAGAGGAGGAGAAGGAAAGTGAACAGTATGCCCATCGTCTTTTTGTTTTTGTTAGTTGCAGTGCAACACAGCTCTACCACTAAAACGGCGCGGTGGAGGACCTTGCTCCTTTAGCTGCATTTAAGCCGTGGTAACTGTAACACTGCGTGTAGGGAGTGTTGAGGAGCATCAATCTCGGGATCCTAAGCAGCAGACAAGCCTCTATGAAAACGTATATATATTTGGCAAAACCTGTACGCATGCTCACTCAAGAGCCGCTGGGACAAGCCATCGTTTAAGAGGAGGAGAAGGAAAGTGGACAGTGTGCCCATCTCCAAAATAATACTTGGCAAAAATTTTCGTCACCTGAGGACACGCACTGTGTAATCAGACTGGCAGTGTTCCCATGAACTATTCAACTAAATGAATAAACATTCAATTAATTGTGCCACCCTTTCCTACGTGCAGAGGTCAGCTACAGCACTCAGTGAGAGTCCTATGTATGAAGGTATGGAAATTATATATTGATTTTAAAATGTGTACATGAATGTTTAAGTAACTGATGTAATCCAATAGTGTAAGGGCAGGGTTATGATAAATGGGAGTTTTTGCAAAATTGATTATACATATTGTGTTCTTAACAAAAAGTAATTAATTACAAATTTGGATTTTATAAATATGCAAATTAATGCAAAATAAACTGTGCACCCCGAGGTCAAGTTTAGGTAATTTGGGAACTCTTTTGTAATTGTGTATTTTGCATATTAATGTTTAAAATTGAGATTTCATGTGTTCTATAAATAAATTGTAGTTGGCCACAAAATGGGAGTGATTATTTTGTTGTAGTAAACGCAATGTACTTTGGTCCAATCGGACCCCACTATACTTTAACGCGCTTGAGCCTGGTGGAACTATTTGGTGAGTATGTTTAATGTATTTATGTGTTTAAGTTTATTGCATTTATGTGTAAAATCCACCTCACCACATAGACCACCGAGCCCGTACTTGGTGCCGTGTCGTTCGGAAACGAACCACGGGCTTTTGCTATAGATTAACTGTTGTGTGGGAAGCTTAGCCAAAATTGCGGGCCAGTACTGAAGATACTGAAGTTGAAGTTTAAATGTATACTGTTAGTGTGTAAAGGATAGACGGGGTGTACTTAAATAAATTATCAACGCAAGTAATAAAAAAAAAATAGAAGTTAAGTAAAATAAATGCTGTATAAAAAATATATACAGAGATAGGATATGCAAAGTATATGAATAACTGTGGTAAAGAGTGTTTTCATCTTGGAAATATTGTGTATAAGAAGTATATTATGTGTGTGCAAATTTTAAATCATGTTGTAAAAAGCGTAATGCTATAACTCTCTGTAATATTTTAAAATTACAAAATTTAGATCAACAAAAAATAAGGATTAACTTAAGCTGATTCATTATGTACGGAATTTGGACTAGCAAGTTCAGTGATTAGTTAAGTAAGATAAAATAATATAAAAAGTAAAAAATTAAAATTGTCTGCTAAATTAAGTGGAAAAATTAAAATATTATAGAGCAGAAATAAATAGTAAGTGTATGCAAATAAATGCAGTACAAGGTGTAGAGCCAGTGAATTTAAAAATAAAATTTGGAAAAGTTTTACAATATGTGTAACATTTTACAATAATGTTAAAAAAAAAATTTAATTCAGAAAATATTCTACAAAAAAAAAAAATTTTTTTTTAGTATTCTACAATAGTTATTGAATATTTTAGAAGTTGTTCTGCAATAAAATTGTTTTACGATTCTACAATAAAGTTAAAATTAATTGAAAAGTATTCTACAATATGTGTAGCAGTTTACAATGATTTTAAAATTAACTTAGATAGTATTATAAAATATATTAGTTTCCTACAATATTTTGAAATTAGATTGGAAAGCATTTTGAAATAATTTTGGTAGTCTACAGTAAATGTAAAAATTAAGTGGAAGGTAGTCTACAAATAGATATTTTTGGTTAATGTAAAGAAAATGAATATAATTATAATAAATAAAAATTTATGTAGATAGAGCAACTAGTTAAAATTAAGTAAAAAAAATAAGATATACAGCACAAGTGTATTACAAATAGCATGTTGCCGCAATATGTGCAAAACATAGGGCAGCAAAAGTATATGATTAGTATTGTATGTATTGTGTATTGTATATTATGTATTGTATATTGTGTAAACTGTAGTATTGAGGAAAAATGTGCAGTATTTTAAGAATTAGTGTGAGGATAGGCATGATAGTTATCCAAAATGCACGGTAGTCAACAAAATCGCAAAATTAAATAAAACTTCAAAAAATTGTCTGGAGGAAGGCAAGTCCAGCGGATAGAAATATTTAAAGCATTAATTTTATGCAACAAAAAAAAACGGAACAATATGAAAGTTATCAACGGGTTACCAGTAGCGTATAAATAAATATCAATAGCAGTACAGCAAAATTAAAAAGCGCTAGATTCCCGTCCCATTTTATGCAAGTAAATATATAAATAAATGAACGGACAAATGATAAAAGATAAATAATTTAAATGAAAAATAAGTAAAATAAATAATTCAGTGGACGTAAAAATAGTAGATATCTGAAGTATAAATAATATGTAATACAATGATGATTTCAGGAAATTAAAATATTTGAGAACAAAATAAAACGGAGACTCGGAAAATTTTGAAGTGAAAGAAAATAGTAAATAAATTTTTTCTCTCCCAAGCAAAATAAAAATTAGTCTACGTTATAAAAATGGACATTCTCAATAATCTGTAAGTGGGATAAGAGCAGGGAGTTTTGTTCCTACGAACTCGCAGGGCAGTTGTAAGAAAATAGGTTGAGTACAATCAAAATGGGGGGGGGGGCAATCAGGTAACAGTAACAATAAAAAATTTTCAAAAAAAAAAAATAATAATAATAATAAGAATAAATATAATATTCAAATACAGGGTAGAATTAACAATAAACAAAATAATAAAAAGATACGACCAGATTGTACTTCCTTATCTCAAAATTGTCACAGTAAAGTTCCCATCTGTCAAAAAAGCATCACTTTACAGTCGAGTCCATCTGGACATCACATATGGCTGAAGTTATCGCTGAAAAATTTATATGAATCTGATAATATATAGCCAAAACAGATATACACAGATATACTGATATACATAAGAGTAGTGAATGGCAGTCGGCCAGTTACAACTTCAAAAAAAAAAAAGGGGGGGGGGACTAACTTGCAAGTAAATTTTAAATAACAAAAAATAAAAAGAATCAGTAATCAAAGTAATCAAAATAAGTAAATAAAGTAAAAGACATATATATATATCACAATAACAACAAATAAATACTTCACCATATACAAACCGGGCGGCCTTGATTACAGGCAGCGAATTAGGGTGTTCAGATCGTTGATATCGCTGCAAAATATTTTAAAATTATGACAACAGATGTTTTTTAAATTTTGATAGGATTACAAGTCAAAGAAAGAGATATAATCAAAATAAATAAACAAATAAAATAAAAATAGAGAATATTGTAAACAAAGCTTTAAAGAATAAGAGCAGCTCCGCTAACAAAAAAAAAAAACAGCTGACGGCGGGCTGGTATGAAAAAGCCAGTGCTTGGCAAACTTCTAAGAAGGTCGACTCTTTCGGTAAGAAAAACTGGTTCCGAGGCAAAGTACGCAGGCGAAAATTCAAGGTCATTCGTTGCAGCGCGGGAGAAGCGTTACATGCGGGGGGCCAGCAAATAGGCATGGAAGAAATGCATTAATACGAAGTGATGAACTCATAGTAAAAATGAATAATTATGTACAAGATTAGAGAATCACAGAGGAATAACAATATACAGATTTTAATATAGATATAAGTGAATGACAATAAAAGATAAATTAAAAATAAAAATAAATAAATAAATAACATAGCTGCGTTAGAAGCATGATTCATGGTAGTGAACCAATACAGGTATTTAAAACGCGGGTCGTTCAATTTAAGTACTAAACATTAAAATTTAAAAGGTGTCCTAGGTAAATCTATAGAGGTTATTCAAAAAAATTGGGTTAGCTCGTGAATACATGCAAAAAATGCGCCGAAATAAAACATAAAATAAACATTCAAATCACATGAAAATAGACGTAAAATTAGAGTAAAAATAAGTAATAATAACATGGTGAAAGAGAGATCAGGGATTGTTGTTAACACAGTATCAGTGTATGTGACGATTTGGATTTCCCGCCATTGTAGCACGCAGGTCAGATGACAAAGAGAATGAACTGACTTGTAAAAATTAGACAGCCAAAATTCATTTCCACATCAAATAACTCACGTGTGTGTAAAACACAGAGATAACATTGCTAAAGAACATGCTAAAAACATGCTAAGATACTTACCTGCTCCTTGGTGCTTGGCAAAATGGAAAAATATGATGTGTATGGCGATGCGGATAGCCAGCCGCGCTTCTGCTCTGAATCGAGCTACACAAGGCGCGAGTTCGGACTTCCGGTCTTCGAGAGAATTCGGAGAAGGGTTTTGGGGGGTTGCCTAGCAACGAGCAGATGTTTACTCGTAAACAGAGGAACGCCTGAATTGACAGTTGTTTTGTTGTGGTCGTATTGCGTTGTAAAGTAAAATGTGTAGAGTATAAAATTGTGAAATTATACAAATGTAGATCAGATTGTACTTGTTGTGTGTAAATGTATGATTCGAACTGTAAACAAAAAAATTGTGAACTGTGAGAAAAAGTGAGGGAAAATCTGTAAACAAATAATGATGATGTAAAGTGTACTATATAATATTTTGTAAACCTAACTTGACTTCTTTTCTGTTCAGGAGGGTGAGAATATGTGACAATATTTTCACATATTTTGATACATAACCCTGGGAAAAAAGGGAATGGTGTAAATATATTGAAATGTATACTATGTTTTGGTGATTTATATTTATAGCTAGGCCTTTGCACAGACGGAATTGGGATTTTTTGGCGCCGTTGGGTTGTGTGCGCACTGACATGGATTGTAAATATTCAGAGATTTAATTGCAGCAAAATGTCAAAGTTGAGCTACAAATCTTTGAAAATTTATAGCCCTGTCAGGTGTGGCGCGCGTCGGTGTCCGGTATTTTGGACCACCCTGGTTTTGTATGCCCTCTGGTTCTTGTATTTTAGTGGAACGCATAAAAAATGAGCGTCGCTTCTAGACCGATGGTGAAGCATTTTTGGACCTCCTCCTTTTGTATAGCGTTTGGGAACAGCGAATGAGAGTTGGGGGGATTTCCTCCCTGTTTTTGTCGTTCCCCTTGTTTGTAAAATTCTGGAAGTTTTAGAAATGTAAAAAATAGTTAGTTGCTTTTCTGAGCTCGAGTAGAGAGCACTCCAAGTGCGGGGCACTTGTATTTCGGTGTAGCCCGACCCGGCATGTATTTTTGATGCATCTCTGAGCCGGCATCCGCGCTCCCTATCTCGGGCGGCAATGCTTTTGCCGAGGAGCCGACGTGGTGAGTCCGGTATAGAAGGCGACTCGTAGCCAAATCGAGCCGAGCCTAACTCAGCGCGAGGGCGCATCTTCTTCAGGCAGTTCGACCAGAAAATGGAAGAAGGCCGTCATGTGTTATTTGGTTGCAGTACACACAGCTCTACCACCAAAACGGCGCGGTGTAGGACCTTTGCTCCTTTAGCTGCATTTAAGCCGTGGTTACGTAAATGCTGTGTGCACGGAATAAATTGCGGAGCATCAATCCAGGGCTCCTAAGCAGCAGTCAATCTCTACAAATAAAGTATCCGCTCTCCACTCTTTAGGCAAGGGCCTGTACGCATGCTCACTCAAGAGCCGCTGGGTCTAAGCCGCATTAAGAGGAGGAGAAGGAAAGTGAACAGTATGCCCATCGTCTTTTTGTTTTTGTTAGTTGCAGTGCAACACAGCTCTACCACTAAAACGGCGCGGTGGAGGACCTTGCTCCTTTAGCTGCATTTAAGCCGTGGTAACTGTAACACTGCGTGTAGGGAGTGTTGAGGAGCATCAATCTCGGGATCCTAAGCAGCAGACAAGCCTCTATGAAAACGTATATATATTTGGCAAAACCTGTACGCATGCTCACTCAAGAGCCGCTGGGACAAGCCATCGTTTAAGAGGAGGAGAAGGAAAGTGGACAGTGTGCCCATCTCCAAAATAATACTTGGCAAAAATTTTCGTCACCTGAGGACACGCACTGTGTAATCAGACTGGCAGTGTTCCCATGAACTATTCAACTAAATGAATAAACATTCAATTAATTGTGCCACCCTTTCCTACGTGCAGAGGTCAGCTACAGCACTCAGTGAGAGTCCTATGTATGAAGGTATGGAAATTATATATTGATTTTAAAATGTGTACATGAATGTTTAAGTAACTGATGTAATCCAATAGTGTAAGGGCAGGGTTATGATAAATGGGAGTTTTTGCAAAATTGATTATACATATTGTGTTCTTAACAAAAAGTAATTAATTACAAATTTGGATTTTATAAATATGCAAATTAATGCAAAATAAACTGTGCACCCCGAGGTCAAGTTTAGGTAATTTGGGAACTCTTTTGTAATTGTGTATTTTGCATATTAATGTTTAAAATTGAGATTTCATGTGTTCTATAAATAAATTGTAGTTGGCCACAAAATGGGAGTGATTATTTTGTTGTAGTAAACGCAATGTACTTTGGTCCAATCGGACCCCACTATACTTTAACGCGCTTGAGCCTGGTGGAACTATTTGGTGAGTATCTTTAATGTATTTATGTGTTTAAGTTTATTGCATTTATGTGTAAAATCCACCTCACCACATAGACCACCGAGCCCGTACTTGGTGCCGTGTCGTTCGGAAACGAACCACGGGCTTTTGCTATAGATTAACTGTTGTGTGGGAAGCTTAGCCAAAATTGCGGGCCAGTACTGAAGATACTGAAGTTGAAGTTTAAATGTATACTGTTAGTGTGTAAAGGATAGACGGGGTGTACTTAAATAAATTATCAACGCAAGTAATAAAAAAAAAATAGAAGTTAAGTAAAATAAATGCTGTATAAAAAATATATACAGAGATAGGATATGCAAAGTATATGAATAACTGTGGTAAAGAGTGTTTTCATCTTGGAAATATTGTGTATAAGAAGTATATTATGTGTGTGCAAATTTTAAATCATGTTGTAAAAAGCGTAATGCTATAACTCTCTGTAATATTTTAAAATTACAAAATTTAGATCAACAAAAAATAAGGATTAACTTAAGCTGATTCATTATGTACGGAATTTGGACTAGCAAGTTCAGTGATTAGTTAAGTAAGATAAAATAATATAAAAAGTAAAAAATTAAAATTGTCTGCTAAATTAAGTGGAAAAATTAAAATATTATAGAGCAGAAATAAATAGTAAGTGTATGCAAATAAATGCAGTACAAGGTGTAGAGCCAGTGAATTTAAAAATAAAATTTGGAAAAGTTTTACAATATGTGTAACATTTTACAATAATGTTAAAAAAAAAATTTAATTCAGAAAATATTCTACAAAAAAAAAAAATTTTTTTTAGTATTCTACAATAGTTATTGAATATTTTAGAAGTTGTTCTGCAATAAAATTGTTTTACGATTCTACAATAAAGTTAAAATTAATTGAAAAGTATTCTACAATATGTGTAGCAGTTTACAATGATTTTAAAATTAACTTAGATAGTATTATAAAATATATTAGTTTCCTACAATATTTTGAAATTAGATTGGAAAGCATTTTGAAATAATTTTGGTAGTCTACAGTAAATGTAAAAATTAAGTGGAAGGTAGTCTACAAATAGATATTTTTGGTTAATGTAAAGAAAATGAATATAATTATAATAAATAAAAATTTATGTAGATAGAGCAACTAGTTAAAATTAAGTAAAAAAAATAAGATATACAGCACAAGTGTATTACAAATAGCATGTTGCCGCAATATGTGCAAAACATAGGGCAGCAAAAGTATATGATTAGTATTGTATGTATTGTGTATTGTATATTATGTATTGTATATTGTGTAAACTGTAGTATTGAGGAAAAATGTGCAGTATTTTAAGAATTAGTGTGAGGATAGGCATGATAGTTATCCAAAATGCACGGTAGTCAACAAAATCGCAAAATTAAATAAAACTTCAAAAAATTGTCTGGAGGAAGGCAAGTCCAGCGGATAGAAATATTTAAAGCATTAATTTTATGCAACAAAAAAAAACGGAACAATATGAAAGTTATCAACGGGTTACCAGTAGCGTATAAATAAATATCAATAGCAGTACAGCAAAATTAAAAAGCGCTAGATTCCCGTCCCATTTTATGCAAGTAAATATATAAATAAATGAACGGACAAATGATAAAAGATAAATAATTTAAATGAAAAATAAGTAAAATAAATAATTCAGTGGACGTAAAAATAGTAGATATCTGAAGTATAAATAATATGTAATACAATGATGATTTCAGGAAATTAAAATATTTGAGAACAAAATAAAACGGAGACTCGGAAAATTTTGAAGTGAAAGAAAATAGTAAATAAATTTTTTCTCTCCCAAGCAAAATAAAAATTAGTCTACGTTATAAAAATGGACATTCTCAATAATCTGTAAGTGGGATAAGAGCAGGGAGTTTTGTTCCTACGAACTCGCAGGGCAGTTGTAAGAAAATAGGTTGAGTACAATCAAAATGGGGGGGGGGGGCAATCAGGTAACAGTAACAATAACAAAATTTTCAAAAAAAAAAAATAATAATAATAATAAGAATAAATATAATATTCAAATACAGGGTAGAATTAACAATAAACAAAATAATAAAAAGATACGACCAGATTGTACTTCCTTATCTCAAAATTGTCACAGTAAAGTTCCCATCTGTCAAAAAAGCATCACTTTACAGTCGAGTCCATCTGGACATCACATATGGCTGAAGTTATCGCTGAAAAATTTATATGAATCTGATAATATATAGCCAAAACAGATATACACAGATATACTGATATACATAAGAGTAGTGAATGGCAGTCGGCCAGTTACAACTTCAAAAAAAAAAAAAGGGGGGGGGGACTAACTTGCAAGTAAATTTTAAATAACAAAAAATAAAAAGAATCAGTAATCAAAGTAATCAAAATAAGTAAATAAAGTAAAAGACATATATATATATCACAATAACAACAAATAAATACTTCACCATATACAAACCGGGCGGCCTTGATTACAGGCAGCGAATTAGGGTGTTCAGATCGTTGATATCGCTGCAAAATATTTTAAAATTATGACAACAGATGTTTTTTAAATTTTGATAGGATTACAAGTCAAAGAAAGAGATATAATCAAAATAAATAAACAAATAAAATAAAAATAGAGAATATTGTAAACAAAGCTTTAAAGAATAAGAGCAGCTCCGCTAACAAAAAAAAAAAAACAGCTGACGGCGGGCTGGTATGAAAAAGCCAGTGCTTGGCAAACTTCTAAGAAGGTCGACTCTTTCGGTAAGAAAAACTGGTTCCGAGGCAAAGTACGCAGGCGAAAATTCAAGGTCATTCGTTGCAGCGCGGGAGAAGCGTTACATGCGGGGGGCCAGCAAATAGGCATGGAAGAAATGCATTAATACGAAGTGATGAACTCATAGTAAAAATGAATAATTATGTACAAGATTAGAGAATCACAGAGGAATAACAATATACAGATTTTAATATAGATATAAGTGAATGACAATAAAAGATAAATTAAAAATAAAAATAAATAAATAAATAACATAGCTGCGTTAGAAGCATGATTCATGGTAGTGAACCAATACAGGTATTTAAAACGCGGGTCGTTCAATTTAAGTACTAAACATTAAAATTTAAAAGGTGTCCTAGGTAAATCTATAGAGGTTATTCAAAAAAATTGGGTTAGCTCGTGAATACATGCAAAAAATGCGCCGAAATAAAACATAAAATAAACATTCAAATCACATGAAAATAGACGTAAAATTAGAGTAAAAATAAGTAATAATAACATGGTGAAAGAGAGATCAGGGATTGTTGTTAACACAGTATCAGTGTATGTGACGATTTGGATTTCCCGCCATTGTAGCACGCAGGTCAGATGACAAAGAGAATGAACTGACTTGTAAAAATTAGACAGCCAAAATTCATTTCCACATCAAATAACTCACGTGTGTGTAAAACACAGAGATAACATTGCTAAAGAACATGCTAAAAACATGCTAAGATACTTACCTGCTCCTTGGTGCTTGGCAAAATGGAAAAATATGATGTGTATGGCGATGCGGATAGCCAGCCGCGCTTCTGCTCTGAATCGAGCTACACAAGGCGCGAGTTCGGACTTCCGGTCTTCGAGAGAATTCGGAGAAGGGTTTTGGGGGGTTGCCTAGCAACGAGCAGATGTTTACTCGTAAACAGAGGAACGCCTGAATTGACAGTTGTTTTGTTGTGGTCGTATTGCGTTGTAAAGTAAAATGTGTAGAGTATAAAATTGTGAAATTATACAAATGTAGATCAGATTGTACTTGTTGTGTGTAAATGTATGATTCGAACTGTAAACAAAAAAATTGTGAACTGTGAGAAAAAGTGAGGGAAAATCTGTAAACAAATAATGATGATGTAAAGTGTACTATATAATATTTTGTAAACCTAACTTGACTTCTTTTCTGTTCAGGAGGGTGAGAATATGTGACAATATTTTCACATATTTTGATACATAACCCTGGGAAAAAAGGGAATGGTGTAAATATATTGAAATGTATACTATGTTTTGGTGATTTATATTTATAGCTAGGCCTTTGCACAGACGGAATTGGGATTTTTTGGCGCCGTTGGGTTGTGTGCGCACTGACATGGATTGTAAATATTCAGAGATTTAATTGCAGCAAAATGTCAAAGTTGAGCTACAAATCTTTGAAAATTTATAGCCCTGTCAGGTGTGGCGCGCGTCGGTGTCCGGTATTTTGGACCACCCTGGTTTTGTATGCCCTCTGGTTCTTGTATTTTAGTGGAACGCATAAAAAATGAGCGTCGCTTCTAGACCGATGGTGAAGCATTTTTGGACCTCCTCCTTTTGTATAGCGTTTGGGAACACCGAATGAGAGTTGGGGGGATTTCCTCCCTGTTTTTGTCGTTCCCCTTGTTTGTAAAATTCTGGAAGTTTTAGAAATGTAAAAAATAGTTAGTTGCTTTTCTGAGCTCGAGTAGAGAGCACTCCAAGTGCGGGGCACTTGTATTTCGGTGTAGCCCGACCCGGCATGTATTTTTGATGCATCTCTGAGCCGGCATCCGCGCTCCCTATCTCGGGCGGCAATGCTTTTGCCGAGGAGCCGACGTGGTGAGTCCGGTATAGAAGGCGACTCGTAGCCAAATCGAGCCGAGCCTAACTCAGCGCGAGGGCGCATCTTCTTCAGGCAGTTCGACCAGAAAATGGAAGAAGGCCGTCATGTGTTATTTGGTTGCAGTACACACAGCTCTACCACCAAAACGGCGCGGTGTAGGACCTTTGCTCCTTTAGCTGCATTTAAGCCGTGGTTACGTAAATGCTGTGTGCACGGAATAAATTGCGGAGCATCAATCCAGGGCTCCTAAGCAGCAGTCAATCTCTACAAATAAAGTATCCGCTCTCCACTCTTTAGGCAAGGGCCTGTACGCATGCTCACTCAAGAGCCGCTGGGTCTAAGCCGCATTAAGAGGAGGAGAAGGAAAGTGAACAGTATGCCCATCGTCTTTTTGTTTTTGTTAGTTGCAGTGCAACACAGCTCTACCACTAAAACGGCGCGGTGGAGGACCTTGCTCCTTTAGCTGCATTTAAGCCGTGGTAACTGTAACACTGCGTGTAGGGAGTGTTGAGGAGCATCAATCTCGGGATCCTAAGCAGCAGACAAGCCTCTATGAAAACGTATATATATTTGGCAAAACCTGTACGCATGCTCACTCAAGAGCCGCTGGGACAAGCCATCGTTTAAGAGGAGGAGAAGGAAAGTGGACAGTGTGCCCATCTCCAAAATAATACTTGGCAAAAATTTTCGTCACCTGAGGACACGCACTGTGTAATCAGACTGGCAGTGTTCCCATGAACTATTCAACTAAATGAATAAACATTCAATTAATTGTGCCACCCTTTCCTACGTGCAGAGGTCAGCTACAGCACTCAGTGAGAGTCCTATGTATGAAGGTATGGAAATTATATATTGATTTTAAAATGTGTACATGAATGTTTAAGTAACTGATGTAATCCAATAGTGTAAGGGCAGGGTTATGATAAATGGGAGTTTTTGCAAAATTGATTATACATATTGTGTTCTTAACAAAAAGTAATTAATTACAAATTTGGATTTTATAAATATGCAAATTAATGCAAAATAAACTGTGCACCCCGAGGTCAAGTTTAGGTAATTTGGGAACTCTTTTGTAATTGTGTATTTTGCATATTAATGTTTAAAATTGAGATTTCATGTGTTCTATAAATAAATTGTAGTTGGCCACAAAATGGGAGTGATTATTTTGTTGTAGTAAACGCAATGTACTTTGGTCCAATCGGACCCCACTATACTTTAACGCGCTTGAGCCTGGTGGAACTATTTGGTGAGTATCTTTAATGTATTTATGTGTTTAAGTTTATTGCATTTATGTGTAAAATCCACCTCACCACATAGACCACCGAGCCCGTACTTGGTGCCGTGTCGTTCGGAAACGAACCACGGGCTTTTGCTATAGATTAACTGTTGTGTGGGAAGCTTAGCCAAAATTGCGGGCCAGTACTGAAGATACTGAAGTTGAAGTTTAAATGTATACTGTTAGTGTGTAAAGGATAGACGGGGTGTACTTAAATAAATTATCAACGCAAGTAATAAAAAAAAAAATAGAAGTTATGTAAAATAAATGCTGTATAAAAAATATATACAGAGATAGGATATGCAAAGTATATGAATAACTGTGGTAAAGAGTGTTTTCATCTTGGAAATATTGTGTATAAGAAGTATATTATGTGTGTGCAAATTTTAAATCATGTTGTAAAAAGCGTAATGCTATAACTCTCTGTAATATTTTAAAATTACAAAATTTAGATCAACAAAAAATAAGGATTAACTTAAGCTGATTCATTATGTACGGAATTTGGACTAGCAAGTTCAGTGATTAGTTAAGTAAGATAAAATAATATAAAAAGTAAAAAATTAAAATTGTCTGCTAAATTAAGTGGAAAAATTAAAATATTATAGAGCAGAAATAAATAGTAAGTGTATGCAAATAAATGCAGTACAAGGTGTAGAGCCAGTGAATTTAAAAATAAAATTTGGAAAAGTTTTACAATATGTGTAACATTTTACAATAATGTTAAAAAAAAAATTTAATTCAGAAAATATTCTACAAAAAAAAAAAATTTTTTTTAGTATTCTACAATAGTTATTGAATATTTTAGAAGTTGTTCTGCAATAAAATTGTTTTACGATTCTACAATAAAGTTAAAATTAATTGAAAAGTATTCTACAATATGTGTAGCAGTTTACAATGATTTTAAAATTAACTTAGATAGTATTATAAAATATATTAGTTTCCTACAATATTTTGAAATTAGATTGGAAAGCATTTTGAAATAATTTTGGTAGTCTACAGTAAATGTAAAAATTAAGTGGAAGGTAGTCTACAAATAGATATTTTTGGTTAATGTAAAGAAAATGAATATAATTATAATAAATAAAAATTTATGTAGATAGAGCAACTAGTTAAAATTAAGTAAAAAAAATAAGATATACAGCACAAGTGTATTACAAATAGCATGTTGCCGCAATATGTGCAAAACATAGGGCAGCAAAAGTATATGATTAGTATTGTATGTATTGTGTATTGTATATTATGTATTGTATATTGTGTAAACTGTAGTATTGAGGAAAAATGTGCAGTATTTTAAGAATTAGTGTGAGGATAGGCATGATAGTTATCCAAAATGCACGGTAGTCAACAAAATCGCAAAATTAAATAAAACTTCAAAAAATTGTCTGGAGGAAGGCAAGTCCAGCGGATAGAAATATTTAAAGCATTAATTTTATGCAACAAAAAAAAACGGAACAATATGAAAGTTATCAACGGGTTACCAGTAGCGTATAAATAAATATCAATAGCAGTACAGCAAAATTAAAAAGCGCTAGATTCCCGTCCCATTTTATGCAAGTAAATATATAAATAAATGAACGGACAAATGATAAAAGATAAATAATTTAAATGAAAAATAAGTAAAATAAATAATTCAGTGGACGTAAAAATAGTAGATATCTGAAGTATAAATAATATGTAATACAATGATGATTTCAGGAAATTAAAATATTTGAGAACAAAATAAAACGGAGACTCGGAAAATTTTGAAGTGAAAGAAAATAGTAAATAAATTTTTTCTCTCCCAAGCAAAATAAAAATTAGTCTACGTTATAAAAATGGACATTCTCAATAATCTGTAAGTGGGATAAGAGCAGGGAGTTTTGTTCCTACGAACTCGCAGGGCAGTTGTAAGAAAATAGGTTGAGTACAATCAAAATGGGGGGGGGGGGGGCAATCAGGTAACAGTAACAATAACAAAATTTTCAAAAAAAAAAAATAATAATAATAATAAGAATAAATATAATATTCAAATACAGGGTAGAATTAACAATAAACAAAATAATAAAAAGATACGACCAGATTGTACTTCCTTATCTCAAAATTGTCACAGTAAAGTTCCCATCTGTCAAAAAAGCATCACTTTACAGTCGAGTCCATCTGGACATCACATATGGCTGAAGTTATCGCTGAAAAATTTATATGAATCTGATAATATATAGCCAAAACAGATATACACAGATATACTGATATACATAAGAGTAGTGAATGGCAGTCGGCCAGTTACAACTTCAAAAAAAAAAAAGGGGGGGGGGGACTAACTTGCAAGTAAATTTTAAATAACAAAAAATAAAAAGAATCAGTAATCAAAGTAATCAAAATAAGTAAATAAAGTAAAAGACATATATATATATCACAATAACAACAAATAAATACTTCACCATATACAAACCGGGCGGCCTTGATTACAGGCAGCGAATTAGGGTGTTCAGATCGTTGATATCGCTGCAAAATATTTTAAAATTATGACAACAGATGTTTTTTAAATTTTGATAGGATTACAAGTCAAAGAAAGAGATATAATCAAAATAAATAAACAAATAAAATAAAAATAGAGAATATTGTAAACAAAGCTTTAAAGAATAAGAGCAGCTCCGCTAACAAAAAAAAAAAACAGCTGACGGCGGGCTGGTATGAAAAAGCCAGTGCTTGGCAAACTTCTAAGAAGGTCGACTCTTTCGGTAAGAAAAACTGGTTCCGAGGCAAAGTACGCAGGCGAAAATTCAAGGTCATTCGTTGCAGCGCGGGAGAAGCGTTACATGCGGGGGGCCAGCAAATAGGCATGGAAGAAATGCATTAATACGAAGTGATGAACTCATAGTAAAAATGAATAATTATGTACAAGATTAGAGAATCACAGAGGAATAACAATATACAGATTTTAATATAGATATAAGTGAATGACAATAAAAGATAAATTAAAAATAAAAATAAATAAATAAATAACATAGCTGCGTTAGAAGCATGATTCATGGTAGTGAACCAATACAGGTATTTAAAACGCGGGTCGTTCAATTTAAGTACTAAACATTAAAATTTAAAAGGTGTCCTAGGTAAATCTATAGAGGTTATTCAAAAAAATTGGGTTAGCTCGTGAATACATGCAAAAAATGCGCCGAAATAAAACATAAAATAAACATTCAAATCACATGAAAATAGACGTAAAATTAGAGTAAAAATAAGTAATAATAACATGGTGAAAGAGAGATCAGGGATTGTTGTTAACACAGTATCAGTGTATGTGACGATTTGGATTTCCCGCCATTGTAGCACGCAGGTCAGATGACAAAGAGAATGAACTGACTTGTAAAAATTAGACAGCCAAAATTCATTTCCACATCAAATAACTCACGTGTGTGTAAAACACAGAGATAACATTGCTAAAGAACATGCTAAAAACATGCTAAGATACTTACCTGCTCCTTGGTGCTTGGCAAAATGGAAAAATATGATGTGTATGGCGATGCGGATAGCCAGCCGCGCTTCTGCTCTGAATCGAGCTACACAAGGCGCGAGTTCGGACTTCCGGTCTTCGAGAGAATTCGGAGAAGGGTTTTGGGGGGTTGCCTAGCAACGAGCAGATGTTTACTCGTAAACAGAGGAACGCCTGAATTGACAGTTGTTTTGTTGTGGTCGTATTGCGTTGTAAAGTAAAATGTGTAGAGTATAAAATTGTGAAATTATACAAATGTAGATCAGATTGTACTTGTTGTGTGTAAATGTATGATTCGAACTGTAAACAAAAAAATTGTGAACTGTGAGAAAAAGTGAGGGAAAATCTGTAAACAAATAATGATGATGTAAAGTGTACTATATAATATTTTGTAAACCTAACTTGACTTCTTTTCTGTTCAGGAGGGTGAGAATATGTGACAATATTTTCACATATTTTGATACATAACCCTGGGAAAAAAGGGAATGGTGTAAATATATTGAAATGTATACTATGTTTTGGTGATTTATATTTATAGCTAGGCCTTTGCACAGACGGAATTGGGATTTTTTGGCGCCGTTGGGTTGTGTGCGCACTGACATGGATTGTAAATATTCAGAGATTTAATTGCAGCAAAATGTCAAAGTTGAGCTACAAATCTTTGAAAATTTATAGCCCTGTCAGGTGTGGCGCGCGTCGGTGTCCGGTATTTTGGACCACCCTGGTTTTGTATGCCCTCTGGTTCTTGTATTTTAGTGGAACGCATAAAAAATGAGCGTCGCTTCTAGACCGATGGTGAAGCATTTTTGGACCTCCTCCTTTTGTATAGCGTTTGGGAACAGCGAATGAGAGTTGGGGGGATTTCCTCCCTGTTTTTGTCGTTCCCCTTGTTTGTAAAATTCTGGAAGTTTTAGAAATGTAAAAAATAGTTAGTTGCTTTTCTGAGCTCGAGTAGAGAGCACTCCAAGTGCGGGGCACTTGTATTTCGGTGTAGCCCGACCCGGCATGTATTTTTGATGCATCTCTGAGCCGGCATCCGCGCTCCCTATCTCGGGCGGCAATGCTTTTGCCGAGGAGCCGACGTGGTGAGTCCGGTATAGAAGGCGACTCGTAGCCAAATCGAGCCGAGCCTAACTCAGCGCGAGGGCGCATCTTCTTCAGGCAGTTCGACCAGAAAATGGAAGAAGGCCGTCATGTGTTATTTGGTTGCAGTACACACAGCTCTACCACCAAAACGGCGCGGTGTAGGACCTTTGCTCCTTTAGCTGCATTTAAGCCGTGGTTACGTAAATGCTGTGTGCACGGAATAAATTGCGGAGCATCAATCCAGGGCTCCTAAGCAGCAGTCAATCTCTACAAATAAAGTATCCGCTCTCCACTCTTTAGGCAAGGGCCTGTACGCATGCTCACTCAAGAGCCGCTGGGTCTAAGCCGCATTAAGAGGAGGAGAAGGAAAGTGAACAGTATGCCCATCGTCTTTTTGTTTTTGTTAGTTGCAGTGCAACACAGCTCTACCACTAAAACGGCGCGGTGGAGGACCTTGCTCCTTTAGCTGCATTTAAGCCGTGGTAACTGTAACACTGCGTGTAGGGAGTGTTGAGGAGCATCAATCTCGGGATCCTAAGCAGCAGACAAGCCTCTATGAAAACGTATATATATTTGGCAAAACCTGTACGCATGCTCACTCAAGAGCCGCTGGGACAAGCCATCGTTTAAGAGGAGGAGAAGGAAAGTGGACAGTGTGCCCATCTCCAAAATAATACTTGGCAAAAATTTTCGTCACCTGAGGACACGCACTGTGTAATCAGACTGGCAGTGTTCCCATGAACTATTCAACTAAATGAATAAACATTCAATTAATTGTGCCACCCTTTCCTACGTGCAGAGGTCAGCTACAGCACTCAGTGAGAGTCCTATGTATGAAGGTATGGAAATTATATATTGATTTTAAAATGTGTACATGAATGTTTAAGTAACTGATGTAATCCAATAGTGTAAGGGCAGGGTTATGATAAATGGGAGTTTTTGCAAAATTGATTATACATATTGTGTTCTTAACAAAAAGTAATTAATTACAAATTTGGATTTTATAAATATGCAAATTAATGCAAAATAAACTGTGCACCCCGAGGTCAAGTTTAGGTAATTTGGGAACTCTTTTGTAATTGTGTATTTTGCATATTAATGTTTAAAATTGAGATTTCATGTGTTCTATAAATAAATTGTAGTTGGCCACAAAATGGGAGTGATTATTTTGTTGTAGTAAACGCAATGTACTTTGGTCCAATCGGACCCCACTATACTTTAACGCGCTTGAGCCTGGTGGAACTATTTGGTGAGTATCTTTAATGTATTTATGTGTTTAAGTTTATTGCATTTATGTGTAAAATCCACCTCACCACATAGACCACCGAGCCCGTACTTGGTGCCGTGTCGTTCGGAAACGAACCACGGGCTTTTGCTAGATAAATTGTTGTGTGGGAAGCTTAGCCAAAATTGCGGGCCAGTACTGAAGATACTGAAGTTGAAGTTTAAATGTATACTGTTAGTGTGTAAAGGATAGACGGGGTGTACTTAAATAAATTATCAACGCAAGTAATAAAAAAAAAAATAGAAGTTAAGTAAAATAAATGCTGTATAAAAAATATATACAGAGATAGGATATGCAAAGTATATGAATAACTGTGGTAAAGAGTGTTTTCATCTTGGAAATATTGTGTATAAGAAGTATATTATGTGTGTGCAAATTTTAAATCATGTTGTAAAAAGCGTAATGCTATAACTCTCTGTAATATTTTAAAATTACAAAATTTAGATCAACAAAAAATAAGGATTAACTTAAGCTGATTCATTATGTACGGAATTTGGACTAGCAAGTTCAGTGATTAGTTAAGTAAGATAAAATAATATAAAAAGTAAAAAATTAAAATTGTCTGCTAAATTAAGTGGAAAAATTAAAATATTATAGAGCAGAAATAAATAGTAAGTGTATGCAAATAAATGCAGTACAAGGTGTAGAGCCAGTGAATTTAAAAATAAAATTTGGAAAAGTTTTACAATATGTGTAACATTTTACAATAATGTTAAAAAAAAAATTTAATTCAGAAAATATTCTACAAAAAAAAAAAAATTTTTTTAGTATTCTACAATAGTTATTGAATATTTTAGAAGTTGTTCTGCAATAAAATTGTTTTACGATTCTACAATAAAGTTAAAATTAATTGAAAAGTATTCTACAATATGTGTAGCAGTTTACAATGATTTTAAAATTAACTTAGATAGTATTATAAAATATATTAGTTTCCTACAATATTTTGAAATTAGATTGGAAAGCATTTTGAAATAATTTTGGTAGTCTACAGTAAATGTAAAAATTAAGTGGAAGGTAGTCTACAAATAGATATTTTTGGTTAATGTAAAGAAAATGAATATAATTATAATAAATAAAAATTTATGTAGATAGAGCAACTAGTTAAAATTAAGTAAAAAAAATAAGATATACAGCACAAGTGTATTACAAATAGCATGTTGCCGCAATATGTGCAAAACATAGGGCAGCAAAAGTATATGATTAGTATTGTATGTATTGTGTATTGTATATTATGTATTGTATATTGTGTAAACTGTAGTATTGAGGAAAAATGTGCAGTATTTTAAGAATTAGTGTGAGGATAGGCATGATAGTTATCCAAAATGCACGGTAGTCAACAAAATCGCAAAATTAAATAAAACTTCAAAAAATTGTCTGGAGGAAGGCAAGTCCAGCGGATAGAAATATTTAAAGCATTAATTTTATGCAACAAAAAAAAACGGAACAATATGAAAGTTATCAACGGGTTACCAGTAGCGTATAAATAAATATCAATAGCAGTACAGCAAAATTAAAAAGCGCTAGATTCCCGTCCCATTTTATGCAAGTAAATATATAAATAAATGAACGGACAAATGATAAAAGATAAATAATTTAAATGAAAAATAAGTAAAATAAATAATTCAGTGGACGTAAAAATAGTAGATATCTGAAGTATAAATAATATGTAATACAATGATGATTTCAGGAAATTAAAATATTTGAGAACAAAATAAAACGGAGACTCGGAAAATTTTGAAGTGAAAGAAAATAGTAAATAAATTTTTTCTCTCCCAAGCAAAATAAAAATTAGTCTACGTTATAAAAATGGACATTCTCAATAATCTGTAAGTGGGATAAGAGCAGGGAGTTTTGTTCCTACGAACTCGCAGGGCAGTTGTAAGAAAATAGGTTGAGTACAATCAAAATGGGGGGGGGGGGGCAATCAGGTAACAGTAACAATAACAAAATTTTCAAAAAAAAAAAATAATAATAATAATAAGAATAAATATAATATTCAAATACAGGGTAGAATTAACAATAAACAAAATAATAAAAAGATACGACCAGATTGTACTTCCTTATCTCAAAATTGTCACAGTAAAGTTCCCATCTGTCAAAAAAGCATCACTTTACAGTCGAGTCCATCTGGACATCACATATGGCTGAAGTTATCGCTGAAAAATTTATATGAATCTGATAATATATAGCCAAAACAGATATACACAGATATACTGATATACATAAGAGTAGTGAATGGCAGTCGGCCAGTTACAACTTCAAAAAAAAAAAAGTGGGGGGGGACTAACTTGCAAGTAAATTTTAAATAACAAAAAATAAAAAGAATCAGTAATCAAAGTAATCAAAATAAGTAAATAAAGTAAAAGACATATATATATATCACAATAACAACAAATAAATACTTCACCATATACAAACCGGGCGGCCTTGATTACAGGCAGCGAATTAGGGTGTTCAGATCGTTGATATCGCTGCAAAATATTTTAAAATTATGACAACAGATGTTTTTTAAATTTTGATAGGATTACAAGTCAAAGAAAGAGATATAATCAAAATAAATAAACAAATAAAATAAAAATAGAGAATATTGTAAACAAAGCTTTAAAGAATAAGAGCAGCTCCGCTAACAAAAAAAAAAAAACAGCTGACGGCGGGCTGGTATGAAAAAGCCAGTGCTTGGCAAACTTCTAAGAAGGTCGACTCTTTCGGTAAGAAAAACTGGTTCCGAGGCAAAGTACGCAGGCGAAAATTCAAGGTCATTCGTTGCAGCGCGGGAGAAGCGTTACATGCGGGGGGCCAGCAAATAGGCATGGAAGAAATGCATTAATACGAAGTGATGAACTCATAGTAAAAATGAATAATTATGTACAAGATTAGAGAATCACAGAGGAATAACAATATACAGATTTTAATATAGATATAAGTGAATGACAATAAAAGATAAATTAAAAATAAAAATAAATAAATAAATAACATAGCTGCGTTAGAAGCATGATTCATGGTAGTGAACCAATACAGGTATTTAAAACGCGGGTCGTTCAATTTAAGTACTAAACATTAAAATTTAAAAGGTGTCCTAGGTAAATCTATAGAGGTTATTCAAAAAAATTGGGTTAGCTCGTGAATACATGCAAAAAATGCGCCGAAATAAAACATAAAATAAACATTCAAATCACATGAAAATAGACGTAAAATTAGAGTAAAAATAAGTAATAATAACATGGTGAAAGAGAGATCAGGGATTGTTGTTAACACAGTATCAGTGTATGTGACGATTTGGATTTCCCGCCATTGTAGCACGCAGGTCAGATGACAAAGAGAATGAACTGACTTGTAAAAATTAGACAGCCAAAATTCATTTCCACATCAAATAACTCACGTGTGTGTAAAACACAGAGATAACATTGCTAAAGAACATGCTAAAAACATGCTAAGATACTTACCTGCTCCTTGGTGCTTGGCAAAATGGAAAAATATGATGTGTATGGCGATGCGGATAGCCAGCCGCGCTTCTGCTCTGAATCGAGCTACACAAGGCGCGAGTTCGGACTTCCGGTCTTCGAGAGAATTCGGAGAAGGGTTTTGGGGGGTTGCCTAGCAACGAGCAGATGTTTACTCGTAAACAGAGGAACGCCTGAATTGACAGTTGTTTTGTTGTGGTCGTATTGCGTTGTAAAGTAAAATGTGTAGAGTATAAAATTGTGAAATTATACAAATGTAGATCAGATTGTACTTGTTGTGTGTAAATGTATGATTCGAACTGTAAACAAAAAAATTGTGAACTGTGAGAAAAAGTGAGGGAAAATCTGTAAACAAATAATGATGATGTAAAGTGTACTATATAATATTTTGTAAACCTAACTTGACTTCTTTTCTGTTCAGGAGGGTGAGAATATGTGACAATATTTTCACATATTTTGATACATAACCCTGGGAAAAAAGGGAATGGTGTAAATATGTTGAAATGTATACTATGTTTTGGTGATTTATATTTATAGCTAGGCCTTTGCACAGACGGAATTGGGATTTTTTGGCGCCGTTGGGTTGTGTGCGCACTGACATGGATTGTAAATATTCAGAGATTTAATTGCAGCAAAATGTCAAAGTTGAGCTACAAATCTTTGAAAATTTATAGCCCTGTCAGGTGTGGCGCGCGTCGGTGTCCGGTATTTTGGACCACCCTGGTTTTGTATGCCCTCTGGTTCTTGTATTTTAGTGGAACGCATAAAAAATGAGCGTCGCTTCTAGACCGATGGTGAAGCATTTTTGGACCTCCTCCTTTTGTATAGCGTTTGGGAACAGCGAATGAGAGTTGGGGGGATTTCCTCCCTGTTTTTGTCGTTCCCCTTGTTTGTAAAATTCTGGAAGTTTTAGAAATGTAAAAAATAGTTAGTTGCTTTTCTGAGCTCGAGTAGAGAGCACTCCAAGTGCGGGGCACTTGTATTTCGGTGTAGCCCGACCCGGCATGTATTTTTGATGCATCTCTGAGCCGGCATCCGCGCTCCCTATCTCGGGCGGCAATGCTTTTGCCGAGGAGCCGACGTGGTGAGTCCGGTATAGAAGGCGACTCGTAGCCAAATCGAGCCGAGCCTAACTCAGCGCGAGGGCGCATCTTCTTCAGGCAGTTCGACCAGAAAATGGAAGAAGGCCGTCATGTGTTATTTGGTTGCAGTACACACAGCTCTACCACCAAAACGGCGCGGTGTAGGACCTTTGCTCCTTTAGCTGCATTTAAGCCGTGGTTACGTAAATGCTGTGTGCACGGAATAAATTGCGGAGCATCAATCCAGGGCTCCTAAGCAGCAGTCAATCTCTACAAATAAAGTATCCGCTCTCCACTCTTTAGGCAAGGGCCTGTACGCATGCTCACTCAAGAGCCGCTGGGTCTAAGCCGCATTAAGAGGAGGAGAAGGAAAGTGAACAGTATGCCCATCGTCTTTTTGTTTTTGTTAGTTGCAGTGCAACACAGCTCTACCACTAAAACGGCGCGGTGGAGGACCTTGCTCCTTTAGCTGCATTTAAGCCGTGGTAACTGTAACACTGCGTGTAGGGAGTGTTGAGGAGCATCAATCTCGGGATCCTAAGCAGCAGACAAGCCTCTACGAAAACGTATATATATTTGGCAAAACCTGTACGCATGCTCACTCAAGAGCCGCTGGGACAAGCCATCGTTTAAGAGGAGGAGAAGGAAAGTGGACAGTGTGCCCATCTCCAAAATAATACTTGGCAAAAATTTTCGTCACCTGAGGACACGCACTGTGTAATCAGACTGGCAGTGTTCCCATGAACTATTCAACTAAATGAATAAACATTCAATTAATTGTGCCACCCTTTCCTACGTGCAGAGGTCAGCTACAGCACTCAGTGAGAGTCCTATGTATGAAGGTATGGAAATTATATATTGATTTTAAAATGTGTACATGAATGTTTAAGTAACTGATGTAATCCAATAGTGTAAGGGCAGGGTTATGATAAATGGGAGTTTTTGCAAAATTGAATATACATATTGTGTTCTTAACAAAAAATAATTAATTACAAATTTGGATTTTATAAATATGCAAATTAATGCAAAATAAACTGTGCACCCCGAGGTCAAGTTTAGGTAATTTGGGAACTCTTTTGTAATTGTGTATTTTGCATATTAATGTTTAAAATTGAGATTTCATGTGTTCTATAAATAAATTGTAGTTGGCCACAAAATGGGAGTGATTATTTTGTTGTAGTAAACGCAATGTACTTTGGTCTAATCGGACCCCACTATACTTTAACGCGCTTGAGCCTGGTGGAACTATTTGGTGAGTATCTTTAATGTATTTATGTGTTTAAGTTTATTGCATTTATGTGTAAAATCCACCTCACCACACTCAATACTATAAAATCTATCTGATAGTAGAATTCTCATAGTAGTATGTATATTTATCAAAACGATAGTAGTTGTTACATGTTTTTTACTGGGGATGGGGAAGTTAAGGCGCTTATAGTAGTTAGCGTAAAATGTAAGGCGATAATAATAATGTTAAGACGAGCAATAGTAGTTTAGGTGAAAAATAAGGCGATAATAATAAATTTAAGACGATAATAATAAAGTTAAGGTGATAATAGTAGTTAAGATGAAAAGATCACACGCTGTAGTCCCAGGTTCGATCCTCGACACTATCAAAAACTATGCCGAGTATACGGAGTTGGAGCATAATAAATCTGTTGATCCGAAATCTCGGCTGGGATGTATTGAATCCCTGGTTGGTAAGGTCCCTGTGGCTGTCATCCCACTGGGTTTCGGCCTGAATTGGGCACTGTTAAATAAAAGTCAGACTTCTGTTTGTTTCGCATTTCTTTCGTTTATCAAACACAATGGGTACTAAGTAATGCATGAACCAGTATGGACAGTCAAGGTTACAGCAATCGTTCGAAATATTATTTTATTTTACGTGTAGCATAAAAATGTTTATACACATTAATTAGATGAAACTAATCTGTTACCACGGCTATTTGATAAGTAAAATTGACACTCCGTTGCAGCGAATCCGATTAACGGTATTGACACAAGAAATTTTTTTTTGCTAACTGAGATATGTAATTGAAGACTGGAGTCGATTTTTACTTTCCCTACAATGCATGGTAATGTGTTTGAATAATACATGGAATACATGGAAAAGATCGACTACAATACATGGACTAATACACGGAATAGACTACAGTACATGGAAAGTATTGGAATTGTGTCAAAAATCACAACTCGTGGGTTACCCTGGTGCTGATTAGATTTACGTACTATTACAACTATAACGTGTTACTCTTCATTTTAAGGGGCTTGAAAAATCTCTTTTTCTTTCTCTCCCTCTGTGTGTGTGTGTGTGTGTGTATAGCATGTATCCACACCAGTTGTAAGGCTAATTGACTAAATTTCACAAAATTTGTTAAATAAGTTACATGTGGGTTACCATGATGCTGATTAGATTTCGGTATGATTAAAACTATAACGTTTTACCCTTCACTTTAAAGGGCTTGAAAAAAGTCTTTCGATTGATACCATATTTGACAATGTACCCTGGGGGGGGGGGGGGTAATTTGCCCTCCAAAGGGGTTAACAAATTCACGAACAAAAACATGTGTATCGCGGCTATTTTTTACAACAACGATTGAAACTATTAATTCTCGTGTTTATTGATTCATAAATAAACTCTTTTATGCAGGATTATGTCAAATTTTATCTTATGCTGCCATGTTAAAAAAATATGAAATTTCGAATAAAATTCAAAGTTTTAGCACAAAAAGCACACAAGCATAAAGTTAGCACGAAGTTTTAGCACTTTTCGTGAAAATTCATTAATATTTTTGGCTGCTATAGTATACACAAGAAATCGACATCAGACAGACGGACATTACTCCAAAGATAGGCAAAACTTGTTCGGGTGGTCTTAAAATATATATTGGCATCAGAATTTTAAAATCGAAAATTTTGGAGGATTCTGTCTACTGATAGCATGCCAAAACATGTTGTGCTTTCCACATGACCGTAACAGATAAACACTTGAACTAATGATTCTAAAAAGACACGTGTTTTTCGTCGATCCAATTTTCTTATTGATTGGTACATCTTTACATAATTGCATGACACTTGCTTATAAAACAGTTAGTTGATTAGTCGAGAGAATTTTCAAAGCGATTCATCAAAAGTATGTATCTTACCATATTCTGAAAAATTCATGATAATATGGTATGAATATAACAAAATTGTATAAGATTTGTCAAAATGTATCTGAGTGCTTTACATGTTTTGTCAACTAACATGAACTAAGGTGCTTATCTTTGATATTTATATAGCAACATCATTGAGTTTACTGTGTATGCAGTAGAAAACCATAACAACGTTTAATTTTCTTAATTGCATTTCGATTTAGAATGTCATTTCAAGCACGAAAAATTTGAAAGCATTCGTGATCTACTTAAACAGAGAAAATAAAATTGAGTTAACTGACGAACAAGCAGCACAATAATCTTTTCCCATAAAATCACAATAATTAGTTTTACAAATTTTACTTCAGCCGTAAAAGACGTATACATGTTTTGAAGCTTGAAATGAAAGCATTTGGAACCTACTGAAGCAGAGTAAACAAACTTTTTCACAGAAATTCATAATATTTAGTTTGCAAATTTCACTTCAAACTTATAAGCAAATCTATATTTTGAAACTTGAAAATTTTGAAAGCATATCGGACCTACTGAAGTAGAGAAAATAAAGTTAAGTGACGAGGCACACAATCTTTTCTAGCACAGTAATATTTTCCCATAAAATCAAAATAATTAGTTTTACAACTTTTACTTCAAACGGAGAAGACGCATCTATATTTTGAAAAGTTGAATACAGTGTGATATCTACTCGTGAAATGACTTAATCGTTGTAAAATAATAGAAGTAAAACGAATATTATAAACTACGCTTCTAACTAATGAGAATCTATGTGTGTTCTAATGAGAATCATATGTGCTCTGCATCACCTAATTGTCTGTAAAGCAGTCCTTAATTCACAAGCAGGAAGATATATTTGATATAATTGAAATTTTGACAGTGATTAGAACTCTGAAATCAGAAAAAAAATATTATAAATGTCATTTATAACTTGATAGAAACACACATTCTACCAGTTACTGATAAAGTGCTTGCAATAAAGGAAGGTAAGCAATTATTAATATGTATATTAGTCATGTGCAATGCTAAACAGAAAATATGGATATTTAAACTTTTTAGTGTTTGAAGTTCTGTAGATAGTTGAGATGGTTGAAAATACCCCAAGGATGATAGATATCCAACTCTTCCACTAACGGAAACTTGTATTTATAACTTTAGACCATATCAATGTTATAAAGGATTTTTGACATCTACCAATAATGTTTATTTTAATTTAATTATAAATACGAAGTTTCAATTGGTGTTTAAATCTCGAAAAAACAAACTGACCAGACAACGTCCTATATATTAAGCTTCTAGAGCGAACAAATAGACCCAACATTGTTTTTCAGGTTAGTATCTGGATCATCATACTGCAACGCGAACTGAAAATCACTGGCACAAACCGTAGAATCTTGGGGAAATTTGAATCTCAATCATTTTCTGACTTCAATGATCGTTGCTTCTAACCTAGAGAGTTAAGTTGTTATAGCGCCACTGCAAAGAAATTAACATTACAGAGTTCATTATTACAGGCGAGATTGAAGCTAATGATATTCAGACTTACCAGAGAAAACTATATATGTTTAGATATCGAGATAAAAAAAACAAATTTATTAAAGGGGATGCTGTTCTATTATAGAATTTCTTATAGAAGTGACTGCAAAATTACACATACTAAAACTTAACCCACGGATAGTGATAATCACTTACTGCACATACTATAAATTCCAGCCGCGAGTACTGTACTGCGATAAATATTTTGAAATATATTCTTCACAAGAACATCTGATTAGAAATTAGGCTGGATTAATAATAATATCTGGATGTATTTAACAGCTGTTCGTACTTCCGTGGATAGTTTGAATCTTTGGCAACAGGATATTTTATTGGAAGGAGCAATATTTGAAACTTTGTAAACTATGACGAAACGTTGCAAATCGTTTTGGACAACAGACTGGGCTGTAAGAATAATTCAACCAATTGTTCTTCCAGAATCAAGAATTGCCAGTAAAAATAAAATGGTGTTTTTTCTAAACACATTGGCTATTATTTTGATTAATTCCATTATGATATACACAATCGCTATACACACTGACAAAATACTTAAATGTGATTCCCAGATGTGCCAGAAAAAGTTTGCTATATTGGTTTTGTGGGATCTTTGCACACTGTTCTCGTTGCAATCCTTACTTTTGAAACGAAGTTCGGTAAAACTGTTCTTTAAGGAATATAAGAATTTTAATAGAAAATACATTGCCATTTTTCAGTGTTCGAAAACTGTCATCAATCTAGTAATTTTTGGATGTTTACTGGCTGTTAAAGTATACATAGTGATTGCTATAGTCTATATTTTAGCAAATACCGAGACAGCCTTACAAGTTCATTATTATACCGCATTCGCAGTCCAAGTCACTAACGTAAATGTTGCACATTCAACTTCCGATTGGATCACTGAGTTGAAAATCTTAGTCAGCATTATTATTTACATTTTGGTAAGAATAGTTGTAACAGTTTTACCTGTTGCACTGATCGTTTTCAACATCTCATTTTTTAATAAATTGTGCATTGCAATTTCTTACTGCAACCAGAGTTTGACACAGTTTAATGAATACAAACGAAATGGTGTCAGAATATTTATAAAGCTATATACGAGCATTCACAAAATGGCAACAGTAGCAGAAACAGCAATAGCACTAGAGATGCTATTTCTAGCATTTTTTGAGTACTCTACGATTTACTTCACACTGTCTGAATTGTATTACAAATCAAAGTGGAAACTTGGAACTGGTGAAACTGACATTAAATTTCTTTTTATTTTGATTATTTTATTTGGTGCCATGACTTTTTCTGCATGTGAAATTCATTATCGAGATACTGCACTCAGAGCAAAATTGAAAGAGGTCGCCTTTCAATTGAGTCTCTGTCCAGTGACAGTAGAAAGGGGAGAAATTCTGTTTAGATTCATAGAGTCGAAGAAAGTAATATGTTTTAGTGGTTGGGGTATGTTCCAATTTACTAGAACATTTCTGATATCTTCATTGGGCGTATTAATGACGTACACTATTCTCATTCTACAGCTTGATATCTCTGGTAGTGTTTACAATAATCCGAAAAATACAAACGAATAAATTAGTATCTAATATACGTTTATGGTTCAATTTCATATGGGAGTTTCTCTTCTAATATTTTAAGTTGTCATTCACATGAGGAATTTAATTCAGCCGTTTCATTCAGGTAAATCTTTAGAAGTGTTACGTGTAGATGTGAGGTTTTGTGAAATTCAAATGATTCTCGCATTTAGAAGTGTTATTTGTAGATTTGAGCTTTTGTAAAATTCATATAGTTCTCGCTTTTAATCGTGTTACCAGCAGAATTGAGCTTTTGTAAAATGTACATGGTCCTCGCATTTAGAAGTGTTACATGCAGATTTGAGCTGCTGTGAAATTCATATTTCCCGCATTGGAAGTGTTATATGTAGATTTGAGCTTTTGTGAAATTCATATGATTCTCGCATTTAGAAGTGTTACGTGTAGACTTGAGCTTTTGCAAAATGCACATGGTTCTCGCATTTAGACGTGTTACGAGTTGAATTGAGTTTTTGTAAAATTTACATGGTTCTCACCTTTATACGTGTTACCTGTAGATTTGGACTTTTGTAAAGAATAATCTTTTTGTTTAGAAGTGTTACATGTAGATTTAAGCTTATGTGAAATTCACATTTTTCTCGCATTTAGAAGTGTTAGGTGTAGATTTAAGCTTTTGTAAAATTCATATGGTTCTCGCATTAAGAACTGTTAGGTGAAGATTTGAGCTTCTGTGAAATTCAAAGGATTCTCGCATTTAAAAGTGTTACATGTAGATTTGAGCTTTTATAAAAATTCGTATGATACTCATATCATCAGCAACAGTTTTAATAGTTTCAACATGTTTTCTCTATTCCTTAAATACATAATTGAAATACATAATTGCATCCTAGGTTTCTGCATTTACAACATAATACGCTTTCCACTAAATGTCTGGTATTTTTTCTTCCTTCATCTTAATTTATTTCTATGCTATTTAATCGTAATTTTACATTTTCCTTTTTATATTACAATATTTTGGATTTCATTTCATTATGCATTTCAATTCTCCAACTCTCCATTATTTCTTCAAGCTATTGAAATTTTGAAAGAGAGAAAATTATTAGAGAAAAAGAAAAAAAATTGCATTGAGGTCAAGTGCTTAGCTCCTCAACTGATGAGGAGTATGTGAATATGCCTCAAGCCCGAATAGCCATGTCAGTAAAGCTCTAATCAGCAAGTTAGCTACTTACTAACTTATAAATGAATCTAGAAGATATGTGTGAGATAATTAAATCTTAGAACAATCATGACTAAAAGAATCATGAAAGGAAATTATTATTACAAATAACATTTCGAACTTTAGAACTTTAGAAGAACTTAACTTCACATCGAACTTTAGAAGAACTTAGCTTCACATCGAACTTTAGAAGAACTTAGCTTCACATCGAACTTTAAAAGAACTTATATTCTGTCGTATGCAGATGAAGTGACTTTAAAACACGATGATATACGTGAGATAAATAATGACTAAAATGCATATTGTCATTTACAATGTTGAGCTTTAAAGGAAACAAATACTCTTACCAACATAGAAAATGCAACACCATGAAGATTTGCCTGTATAATTATGAAAATTCCAGGACAAACGCAGCTGGCCTATGCATACAAATGATCCGAAATGAAAGTTGTTCACTTGATTAGAGCGCGGGATAAAAGAGATGGAAAAGGCAGATGAGCCAACAGTTGTTGCTGTCTGTCGCCTACGAAAACCCATTTTCCGAGCTATTTTTCATTTCAGAAGACGCGTTTTTTTAAGAGATGCCAAGCCTGCGACGCCGAGGTCCGTTTTAGACAGTCTTTGGACGATCGTGCGAGGAGATTCATTTTAGGCCTACGTACGGCTGGGTGGTTGTATCGGCGTTTCGCCGCTAAAACACTCGTAGATGCATCCACTGTGAAAAGGATTTGGAGAAGATGGATTAAAGAAGGACATATGAATCATCGCAGTGGTACAAGTCCATCCAGACGTACGTCAGCACGCGTACTTTGGATGTCCCAATATCAGCGAGAACATTTTTTTGACGATTGTTCGAAAGCGGTTTGCACTCAAACCGTCCTTTACGAAGACTGCCATTGACGACAAGACACCGATGTGAGAGATTGCAATGGTGTCGGGCCCGAGCCTCTTGTAAGACTGAATGGGACACGGAAGTGTTCAGCGACGAGTCTCGGTTCTGTTTGTCGAATGGCATTCGTCATGTGAGAGTTCTAGAAGCGGCGTGAAAACAGATCCAATTCTGTTGCAACTGATGAACCCCATGCTGCTCGACAACGTGGCATCATGATTTGGGGTGCCATCGGTTTCGAGAGCCGGTCACCTCTGACTTGTATGAGAGGCACAATGACGGCACGACGATATGTGGATGAAGTGCAGCGGTCGGTTGCATTGCTCTACCTTCAGCGGTTGCGACATGTTGTTTTCCAGCAAGATAACGCGCGACCACGAACGGCAACTATCAGCAGACAAGCATTGCAAGTTATTCAGGTGCTTCCTTGGCCTCTGCTATCTCCAGATATCTCATCCATCTAGCATGTATGGGACATGATTGACCATCGTTTGACTGCCCTGACCAAGCCTCAAACAGAGAAAGACCTGTGGAGGATGGTTGAAGCCATATGGCCATTCATCCCTCAGGACACTATCTGCATGCTCATTGGGTCTGTTTCTTGAAGGGTTGCTGCTTGTATTGCCGAAAGAGGTGGTCCTACTGGCTACTGATCACCCTGTCTATGCCAATAATTGTATTGCATTATCCTTCTGGAATTAATATTACTTATTTATATATGCCATCTCTGCCTGTCTGTCATTTATCATCATACTCTATTTGCTCTTTCATGATGTTGCATTTTCTATATCGGGTAGTGTATACACATTTAAAGTTTGACGATTCATATGTACTTTCTATGTCTATAAGCTATCCAAGAATAATAGATACATAATCCATAGATATAAATGAAACTTTTACTGATGAATTTGGTCTATATCAGCAATGCCAAACACATTATGATTTTTTGTTTCAAAAATAATGTTTATTTCATTTTAACAATTCACTTACTGCTCGTACGATTTAAACGAAGAAATGTGCGAGAATTTTTTGAAATATTCTTTGCGCAAATTTCCGTTTAGAATTTAGGATCAATTAAGCTGCATCGTTCTGGATGTATTTAAAAGCCATGTCTGAAAAGTTTAGAGAAAACATAATTCTTAACTACCTTGGATAACTTCCAATCTAGATAACACGATAATTCATAGAAAGGTAATTATTATTTAAAACTTGTAAAGAAGGGCAATAGTAACCATTTTGAACTTCAGTCTGAACTGTGAGAACAATTTAACTGTAGTTCATAAAAGAATTACAAATTGTCAATAAAAAGTAAATAAAATTTTTACAAACACAATGGATGTTTTATAATTTAATTTCATTCTTGTTTATGTGATGTTTATGTGACTCATAAACATCACATAAACAAGACTCATGCGATTCTGCAATATGCGAAAAAGTCCTGCTATAATGATGTTTTGGACTTTTGCATATTGCACTTGGCATTAAATGCTACTCAAACTAAGTTCAACAAGCGTGTTCTTCTTGAATATTGCAGAGTGTACTTCGATAAGAGCTTGCCATATCGTCCCAGTAGCTCACATAGCGTCGTCTGGCCAGTTCGGGTATCCAGGAATCGATTCCCGATTGGAGCAGCAAGACGCTTTACAATGGCGTCCGAATAAATCAACCACTGTAGGTTAGTGCAAGTATGTCAGAGGTTTAAAAGTGATCCTAGTACAACTAGTATGGATTCATTGGACTCTGGACCCTCACAGCAAATGCCGTCACATTTGTGACAGTGACGTTGTAGTCATGTGACACCTGAGTCATAATGTGATATCATATTTGTGACTTCTACGCGACGTTACGTATTAGTAACTTTGTAACTTCATTGTGACTATATTCAGTGACGTTTCCACAATTTAATTAACACGTAACAATGTGATGACATTCCAATGGCAACTACAATGTGACGTCACAAACAAGTTAATATGCGACGTCACAAGCGACCATGAAAATGACCAAAATGACTTCGCTGAGACCTCAATATGACATTGTCGAGACGTTCTACAACGTCCTGTGACGTCCCAAAGTCACAGTGTGACTTAAATCTTACGTCACTGTGAAAAAAAATGCTGTTAGGGGAAGATTGAGCGGTTATTTCAAATTGAGAGGAAAACAACCACGCAGGTTACTAACCTGGGTAAAAATAATAGTAGTAGGAGGCTAACCTGAGGAAAATATAGCAGAAGGTGGTCAATCAGATTGTCAAGTGCTCGCCAATCTGGCATTAGAGGATGGAGAATGCATGGTCCATTTCGACGGTAAAAACTTGCAAATTCGTCCCAGTAGCTCAATGGTAGAACATCGGCTTTCAAGTTCGGAGATCCAGGGTTCGATTCCCGGTTGGTGCAGCAACGTTCTTTACAATAACATAATTTTATTCGTAGATTAGCCACTGTGTTTCGGTGACCTGCAATTGTCTTTAATATGCAAACGTGCTGATGTTTACCGATTTTTAGAACGTACCTAGAGTTTGCTGCATTTTCTCGTTTAGCAAATACCGGAAAAAATGTGATGTATTACCATTATTATACATTTCCAATCTAAGAATATAGCTTGAAATTTTTACATTCTGTCTCGGATTGAAACATTAATCTGAAATTTATAGTCGACGGTTTTTTCTAATTCTTGAAGGACTACTCCATCAAGGATTATGTAGCGGATTGAACATTAAACGGAAATTTATAGTCAACATTTTGTTTTTAACACTTTACAACAAAGTTGAAAAGTGTTTATGACTTTGTTCATTCTGTCTGTCTGTCTGTCTGTCTGTCTGTCCGTTAGCACGATAACTGCCGTAAAAATGACTTAATCAAAATGAAATTTTAGTATGTTGTTCAGACGATCTGTAGGACCTATGGGAATATAAATAAATAATATCACCCAATAAGTTTTGGATTGAACCCGGGTGGAAAAAATGAAATACATTGAACCCTATGGGACCTAATTTTTCAAACATTTTTTAAGCGGATTTAAAATTCACATATTGCTTCGAAAATTTTAGGTAATATTTAAATTATTCCATAAAATATATAAAAAAAATTTCAGCAAAATATTTTCAGTAGTTTTTTAAATAAAAATTAAAATAATAATTACACCTCTTATATGAAGCGATCACGTGACCATGATATGAAATGATCACGTGACCAACTTCAAAATATAATACGGCATCCATCTTGTCTCAAAATCGTCATTTTTAAAGTTCTTTTGAATTCATATTGAGTGTTGTATTCGTCGTAAAACCTCTTTATTTTCGCTTAAATTCTGTGCATCTACATACTGAAACAACGCAATGACAATATATTTGAGTTTAAATGAGCATCCAACTTTGATTATTTCTATAACGAAGCCTATTTTTCCCTTATGTGAAATGTAAACAGCAAAATATGTAGGATGATTTGTATTAGAATTGCTGTATTTTTTTAACGCAAAAGTATTTAGATCATGGAGTCTGCATAGCTGATATGAATGAAATATTCATTGATTTTATACAGAGAAGGACGATTTTTTTCGAAGAAGTTTTAAGCATAGAGTTTAATAATTTGTAGTTCCATGGTCATAATTTTTAAATAAAATAAATTATTATAGTATTGTGATGAATGGGAAAATGTTATGAATGAAATGCTGTTTATATAGAGAGATCCAGGCGTGTTATTTTTTCTATGACGTCATTTGAATGAATTTCAGTTGTTTTCGATGAAGTTTTCAAATATAATAAATTATCGTAGTATTATGATAGTTTTAAAAATATTACCGAGGAATGCATTGCATTTTAGAGATGTTTAAACCAGGCAATTTATATTTTAATGCCGTCATTGGAATGAAGTTCATTTTTTCCGATAAAGGTTTAAGTTTTCAAATATAATAAATTAATATAGTATTGTGATAAGTTTTAAAATATTACTTAGGAATGTATTGCATTTTAGAGTTGTTTAAATAAAATTGCATTATAGTTGGAAAGTGTTTCATAATCAATGCTTTAAGCATGATTGATATTTCTTGTTATAATCTTTGGAAGGACCTTCAAGGATTATTGTAGCTTGTAGTTTTACCTTCTACGCTGGGTATTTCTATGGCATTATTTAGTATTTCTATGCTATTATGCTTGCAAATTTCTATATTTCAAAGCATCCGGAGCGTCCTGCAGTGTAAACACCATAAACGAAATTGTGTCAGAAATTTTTATGTAGCTTTGCACAAACATCCACAAAATAGCATTAATAGTAGAATTGGCAGTATCACTTGATATGTCGTTTTTGACACTACTGTCAATTCTCTATGATCTTCAATGTATTATCTAAGTTATGTAAATAATGCTATCTAAGTTGTCTTGGTTGTGTTATTTCAGTTGTAAAATAAATTTATTTTTCTTATTCTGGTTATATTTACTGTCATGTTTATTTTCAACTAGCAGCATACCCGTTCTTCGTACGGAGTATATAATATAAAGAAACTTATAATTCGCAATCATGTGCTAATTCTGTTAAAATATTAAATTTATTGCTTCTAAAGAGAAGGTTAAGAGTATCTGTTTTCACTATGCAAGATTATTTTCACGGGCAGATCTGAAGAATAAAACATCCTGGCCCCTTTTGTAAGCAAATTTACAAAAAAAAAATGGTATTGAATGAATATATGCAACCCCGTACTACTTATATTGTCGCAGATTAGAAAATATGCCAGTGTGTTAGTAGAAGATTACCCGTATTACAATATGAGTCTCAAAAATATTTGCCAAAATAAAAGAAATGACGTAATAAAATGAAAATATCAATAATCTCCGCACTCTTTATACCAGAAGGTCGTAATTGATTCCAATATATGCCAATATATATCAAAACATATGCCAATATACCTGTACTACTTATATTCTCGTAGATTAGAAGATATACCCGTGTATTTGTAGAAGATTACTCGTACAACGTACAATATATGAGTTTAAACAATTTTTATCGTAATAAAACAATTGCATAATAACTTGAAAATATCAATAATCCCTGAATCAATAATCCCCGAAAATATCAATAATGATAACGTTTAAACTTGAAGAACGTAATTGATATTATCCAGTCAAAAATACTATAAAAAATCAAATCGTTCTTTTCTAAAATATATTTTTATATACATATATTTATTATTCAAATTGAAAAAATTATTTATTATTCAAATCGAAAAAATAATAATTAAAATTAACAGACAGATTTAATTTAATTGCGTTTCTGAGCAACATGATATAAGATAGAATCTTCTTCATAAACTGCGAAATTATATAACCATTTTGGTTTCTTTATACTTTTCATTGTTCAGTAAACGCTTGTGCAAAATAAACCATGGAGATAGATTTCCCATTTAAATCAAGTTGAAAAAAATTCATGTTTTCAGAAAGTGACTAATTGGCGCAAAAAATCCCCATCAAACTCAGAGATACAGTTTTAATCCACTTTCAAACGATTTTCAAGCTTTTCGTTTGGATAAACCAGGGAGTTAGAGAGTAGAACTCCTAGGAAAAAGTCTCGTTTTTCATTAATATCTCGAGAACCCCCAGCCTTAGATACTTGAAACTTGGGCTAAGTTTATGGAGGGCTAATTCAAGGCTATCCACAAAATTTCATCAAATTCTGTTAAGCCGTTCTCCCGTGATGATGAGACAAACGAAAATTTCGTTTTATGCTAATATCTCGCGAATCGCTGATCGTAGAAACTCCAAACATGAACTAAATTTTAAGTGGGACTATTTCCAGGCTATCCACAAAATTTCATCAAATTCGATTCAGCCGTTCTCCCGTGATGACGGGACAAACAGACAGACAGACAGATTTTCAATTTTATTTATATAGATATGCAAAGTTCATCAACAAGATACGATCCTCAAAATAAAACTGAAAGAAGTAGTTTTACACTTGAGTCTCTCATTGTTAACAGTAGATATGTTGTTTAGATTCATAAAATTGAAAGAAGTGGTATGTTTCAGTGCTTGGAATATGTTTCAATCCACTAAAACGTTTTTAACGCTTTCCAACATAGTTTAAATGTGTTTATGACTTTAGTCATTCTGTCTGTCTGTCCTTCCGCACGATAACTACCGCAAAAATGACTTAATCAAAATGGCACTTTAGTATGTAGTTGATACGGTGTGTGGGTTGATGAAAATGAATAAATGAGAGTGAATAATATCACCCAATTAATTTTGGATTTAATCTGGGTTAAAAAAAAATGTTATACATTGAACTTTATGGGACTTAATTATACAAACAGTGTTTAAACTGAGTTAAAATTCAAAAATTGCTTCGAAAACTTTAGAAAATATTCAATCTATCACATAAAATTTGTAAAAAAAAAGAATTCAGCAAAATATTTTGGATCGTATTTTAAACGAAAATTTAAATAATAATTACACCCATATTATATGAACGATCACGTGACTAATTGTAAAACAAAATATGGCTTCCATTTCTTTCTGCTGTGTATGCCGTAAATGTTTTAAGATTCTTTAAATTTATATTTAGTCTTGCATCCATTTTAAAACTACTGTATTTTTGGGTATTATACGTGTATCTAAATTCTGTGCAACACAATTACAATATTTTATATTTTAAATGATCATTAACTTTCTGTATTTCCTACAACGAACTTAATTTTAACGCTAAACTATAGCATACAGAATGCAAGCAATTGTAATGTAAGTTGTATAAGAATTGCTGAATTTTTATATTCATGAAAATTTATTTAGCTCTGAAGTCTGATATGTAAGTTATACGAATGAAATATTCATGGATTTTACATAGAGAGGCAGACGATTTATAAAATGAAATGACTTGTCACAGTTACAACAATTTCGAAGAACTAATTTGAAATGAGATAAACAAGCGATGTAATAATGAAATATAACTTAATTGTGACTTAATATTAACTGCAAAATCATAATAATTTCGCAAATTATACTTTCGATGACGTCATTTGAAAAAAGTTCATTTTGTGTAACTAGCATTGTCTATTTTGATGAAGTTTCAAGATTAATTTTGTGGATGGCAATTTTTGAAGCAGCTTAAAATGTAAATAAAATTGCATTTTGGTTGGAAAGTGTTTCATGATCAATGCTTTATGCGTGATTGAATTGATTTTTCTTGTCATGGCATATTTAGTTGCGTTACTGACATGCCTTACCCATATTCTACAGCATGATATATATGTATAGTAGATTTTACAGCAATTCCAAATTAACTATGATTTAGGAAAATGTTATCTAAGATATAGTGTTCTATGTAACTACAATGTTTATCATATAATTTTTTAAAATATTTTACACATGGAACGTTTTCCCTCAACAGTATAACTGTGGCAACTTGCTTAAAGTAAATAGTGTCAAACGAGATTGGCTATATTTAGTAAAATGCTGTAGAGTAAAATAATGTAAAATTTCTTATAAATTTTTGTATTAATCTTTAAAATTGGGTGGTGTTGAAATAATTCTTAGGGTGGAAAGATAAAACCTTTCTTTCCGTAAACTTTTCGTAATTGAAAGCAAAAGTTGCACTTAATGTGAGTTGTCTTCGTGAAATATTTCAGTGATTTTGATTAATATTTTCAGATGCAGCACGAGCGTTAAAAATTGTAAAAATATGAAAGAAACGCTATATTTTGGAATTTTATTGTGGAAAATTTATTTTTTAGTTGACTTAACGCAATTGAAGTGAAAAGTTGCCATTAGATACAAGATATCGTCTTACAAGATTTAAATAGTTTCAATTAATTATTCCTCAACACGAAATAGTCGAAAATTGCTAAATACGCTGAAAAAAGGTATTTCAGATATTTCCAATTTGCACATTTAATTTTATGTAACTGAATAGTGTACGAAAGATGCATTATTTTTACTGTCTAATCATATTGCTCTTAATAATAAAAAATAAATTGTTTGGTAATAAACTTTTCCTAGCCTTGTCACATAGAATAGAAGTAGCAACTTTCGTATAATATTTATCATGCAATTCTTACTGAAATCACCACTTCCACAGTTGATCTGCAATGATTATGAAGACATCATATATGTACAGACATTCAGCAGGTTTCATTCATGTCTAAAAGGAGTAGCTGTCGCCATATATTTGCAAGTTGATGCTGGATGATCTGCTATAAGTGTAGTACAGTTTTTTTATAACACTGTGGTTTACTGTGCTAGCAGTAATGCAATTTATTCATATTTGTTCAGTGTCCAGTAGTATTTTATATAGAGCGATGTGCTAGATTTTGGTGTTGCATGGCCCATATATTTAGATTCTGGATCAAAATGTAATGTCCTCTTCTACTGCTATTTTTTATACCATTTAGTTTATATAAGCATTACAAACTTGTAAAATGAATATTTTTCAATCTTCTTCAACTTGTCAAGACGATTACTCGAAAACTAAGTCAGTAAGGTTTAGTGTATTAGCTTTTTTTTCTCAAAAAGTAGATTCAAAAACTAAATTTACTAATACATACTTCTGTCGCTTACTATGTATATCTCTATCTTTTGAAATTTGAGTGAAAGTAGGAAAAATTAAAAAACCATTTGCTCGGATAGACTTTTTAAGTGTTTTCTAAAAAAGTACCAAAGTATTAAAGTTATTTTATATATTCATAATCTGGACAAACGAAACAGCAAAATAAAATGTACATTTTTATCTATCACGTTCGGAGAAATCGGCATCCAAAGTGTTTGCAATTTTCGTAATGCTGCGATTTCCACCACAGATACCTTAAACGTAAATGTAATTCACATAATAATAATAATAATAATAATAATAATAATAATAATAATTATTATTATTATTATTATTATTATTATTATAAACCTTCAAGAAGAGGGTATCAAGTTTACATCTCGAGTTTCAACTGTCATAAAATATTTATTATTTCTGAAAGAGAGCGCCATCACAGTAAAATCGATCTTAGGTAAATTGTCCGATTGCCCTTTAACAAAACCAGAATCCATGTTTACAATAAAATAAAATAAGGAGCACATAATTTAAACTCAAGCAGACCAAGAACAAATGGGTAAAACAATTAAAAACAAATTGTAAACATAATTAAACGCCAACTACTTGCAAATATCTCAGTAGAAACAGCACATAGTAGAATGTTGCACCACAGGTCGAACTCTGCAAACTCACAGGTGTGACGTCACAGCCAATCACGAGCCGTTTGAGTTTGAGTAGATTTTCCGCTTTTTCATTTCTTGATATTTAAATAAATAATTATTTTAAGAGATTTTCGCTTGGATATTTGAAATCAGAAAAAATTCTCTATAAATATCAATTGGTTTTCAGATCTTTAAAAAAAAATCGGAATTGCCCATTGTGATGAATGAAAAGAATGGAATAAGAGTATCAATGAAATATTTATGGCTTTTACATAGAGAGCCAAGCGATTTATATTTTAATGACGTCATTTGAATAATGTTCATTTTTTTCGATGAAGTTTAAATTTTTCAAATATAATAAATTATTGTAGTATTGTGATAATTTTAAAAATATTACCGCTGAATGTATTGCATTTTAGAGATGTTTAAATAAAATTGCATTGCAGTTGGAAAGTGTTTCATAATCAATGCTTTATGCACGATTGATCTTTCTTGTTTAAACATCAAATTAGTTTTGCAGTTATTTTAAGTTTTAGCACGATTTTGAGCGGTTTTCCTACAACTCGGACACAAAAATATTATCACAGAGATTACATTTAACAAGATTATAAAGACCGAAAAACGTAATTTCCAACTGTGTTTAGATCTAATCCGTTGAGCAATTTCTTTATAATTTTATTTACTTTTAAATACACCGAAATCAGCGTCTTTTTAGGTATTCTTATTTCACTGCATCCAAAAAAATTAAGATTAGCAAAATGCTACAGTTTGGCAAAAAGTTGTATGCATATGCTAAGAATTTTTTTTAATTACTGGATTATAATTTTTTTTTATTTTCTAAGAAAACGCATAAACATTTCAAACGCAAAAAATTGCAAACGCTTGTCCCTTAATGAAGTCCAGAGAACTGCGGTTTCTCGCCGGTGGACTGCGCATGCCCGAGTTCTCTCCAAAAAAATGGACCGTATATTTTATTTTATTTTACTTTATTATTATTATTATTATTATTTATTTTGCTATTATTATTAGTTATTTTTTGCTTTCCACGTTTTCGGAGCGCACGCGTAGACATTTGGTTTGAAGTTATCATTGAATATAACTGGAGTGAATGTTTATCGCACTTCAATATCGTTCGGCCGCGGCCTTCTTCCCGGGTTGGCGATAATCGTGTGCGCTCGAAGATGCATTTCTGTATATGTATTATTCAATTATTAGACTCTTATTTAGGTCCCGGACAACGTCGGATAATTCGTTCCAGAGTTTTATAAATACGATCACATATTTTGTTTTTCTTCTTTATACGTATTCTCCATATGGTAACGTCTTAACAGGATTTCAAGAATACTCCACGCATGAGTTGCTAGATGGAAATAATTAAAAATAATCTATCTAGAAATAAATCTATTCCCGATAAACAGGCAATGCACACATATTTAAAATTAGCAATTTCATGTCCATTTAATAAGGAAACCGTTGGCTGTAGAACTTCTAAACTGTACAATATTGTGAAAGGGACCATGGTAATTCAGTTTCAGCCATGTAATTTATTACTTCGTATGGTCACCACCAGGGGGTAAATGGTGCTTTGTTCAGAATTTATAGCCACCACTTTCGTATATATTGTTATTTTTTGTCTTCGAATCGCACTTTACAAGGATATAGTGGGTATGAAGGGTCTCCATGCGTGAAAATGCTTAACAGATTCAGAAGCAACATAAATAATTTTATGAAAATTCGAGTTTGAACGAAATAATTGCCACTAAACGTAAATACATATTTTAAGTTGAAGAGTAAAATCTCAGGCAGTACGGATTCATTTATAATGATACTCCATAGGAACAGGCGTTTATCGTTTACTAATATAGGTGGAACAGGTGGATTTTGGGCTATAAACCCTTGCCCTCTTTGGCGAAAAAATTACATTTGTTCTATACAGATTCCCCATTGTGTTGTAACCTTGTCCATTCGGCCAGAAAAGTGCTACCTAATTGAAACCGGAACCCAATGGGGGTGACAATCAAATAGATCGTACCATCTTTCCCTTAAATCATCTCTTAGATGGACTTTCAGACCTACAGACTTATCGTTCCCATACTCTGTTTAGAGACTGAAAGAGATTACGGCAGAGTCGAAGATCGAACACTATCTATCATCATCGACCATTTTACACATTTTTCTGCCACGAAAACACATTTCAGGAGGTTTACTTCGGGTCTGTAGCTGAACATGACTGTTACCATTTCCGATTCTTCTTCTGACATTTGGAGTCAAATTTCGTCTTTTTCTATAACATTCTCAATACTCAAATTAATAACAACTCTCTCTGAATAACACTGCTTGAAATCACGATGAAATCTCTTCAACTCTTGAATAATTCCAATATTTTATTCTTTAACTTCCATCCTTGCAGCCTCATCATTTGGCCTGGGGTTCAGATACGCCCTCCTTGCTCTCATTGGATGCTGCTCTGTGCTATTCCGTATTTTTGCATTATTGGCTCTTTCAGTTTCCAATGAAGCTTGGTTTATATCTTGGCCCTAGGTTGTTTTGTCCCAACCACACCTGCAATTTGTGTGACGTGTATTTATTGGGGTATAAATTTCCGGACCTAGGCTATAATAAAACGGTGACTAAAAGTCTGGGTTTTGTTTCGTCGTGAACATCAAAAATTGTATATGGTGCGTCCTGGTCTTGCACTTTCTCTTTCTTCCCAAACCATTTGATCTACCCAAAGTGTAAGGTATCTATTAGGGCGGTCGAGAAAGTGTCAGACAATTTAGGCTGGTACCTGCTGGGGAAGGCAACTACAGAAATTATACTATTCTTCCCTTAACCCATCACGTTATGGATTTATCATCCTTCATCATATGATATACGTTCTTTCCAAGCGTTCATCATTCTTATTTAGTGCATCACAAATTTCTATAATTAGTGCATAAAATAGATCTATAATTAAAGAGAGATATGTTTCGTAACCGGTTGTATAAGTAGACGCTGTCTACCAAAAGTTTCTTCAAGCTTCACCAATATTCATGCCTATTTTCCGTTTAAATACGGGGATATTTTTGGGAAGAGACGAAAACCAAACATGGGCAGTCATCATGGATCATAGTATCAGAAAACTTGCAATTTTTGGCTTTAATGATACCTCAAAAACGCTTTTTATCCTGAAAAAATCCACTAAATATAGACGTTTCAGGATGCCAAAAACAGGTATTCCTTTTGGCATGTTGCGACATACTACAAAAATATTGTACTTGTCATTCAATATATTGCAGAAAATATTTAAGGCCACAATAAGCTATTGATAACTATGAATTAAATGTAAAATTATTTATAATGTTAATTATAATCAATAAACAACCATTTTTATCTCGAAAGTTAAACCTTTGACCTGTATAGTTTTGTACCAATTTTTTTATGTTCTTTGTAATGTTGTAACGGTAATGTGGTTGAACTTTTGCACTATATAATTTTTGCACTTATTTATTTTTGTTCTTGGTAATGTATAAGAAGAGATCGAATTGCCCATGATCTCTTTTACCAAATTGTCAAATTTCAACTTTTCACTTCAGTGATTTGTATTTTTAAAACCATTATTTATATTGATAAAATAAATCAGTGACATCGTATTCAAACAGTTCATGAAGAACACTGACAATATTACAAATACGTAAATTATCTTCATAACATATTGCCTGTCCCCGAGGAAAGACAATATTTATAGGCAGCCATTGTTATGACTTGAAATTCCGGGTACCTTGACCTTGACATTGACGATAAATTTCGTGAACTTGGCCACATATTTGGATAAACACCATCAAGTTGTTGCAACATTTCGAGTTTATGTGAATTGGGAGGTCGGTGTCTTGAATATATAATATGTTTTGTGAATTAGTTGAGCATTTAATTGCTGTTAAATGTACCTAACAATTATTTTACCACCTTGTAAGATAGTTAGAGAGTCATAAGATGTATATTGCTCCTGTTTAATCTAATTGATGTTTTCAATAAAGCATAGTTTACCGGAAATTCAAACTAAGTATTGTATCCTGCAATTACAACGACAATTTCAAAGGATATTTGGTGACAAATAAAATAAGCAAAAGGTTTTTAATTATAATTTTATGTGCATGCAAAGGATAGATATATTTATTACTACATACCTTTACTCAACTTTAATAAAACTAATTTGAATGGAAATATTTAATTATCAAAATATTTTTTAATCAAAAACGGGGTTGGTGAGCGTAGTAAGCAGACTGGCGCTAGTCGTATCAATTTCGAACTACTATCAGTATATCAAATTGTAGAGTCAAGAAGAAAAAAATAAATTCGTCGCAGCGGCTCATAATATACAGCAAATTTACTGTCAGAATAGCAGAAATGACGCTAAAGTAATGAAAAATGATGCAAATTGAAGAATTATTAGTATTAATATATTTTAATATATGGACAATATTGCTTATTGTAGATGCTATCAATATTGACAATTGTCAAGTTAGATTTGAGTGAAATGCAATTTAAGTGAGTACTTCGAAATAAATTAGGTTTTGTATTTTGTTATCTGTAATAGTGCCAAATGTAGAATTAAACGTTGAAAACCTTGCCTTGCTTCTTGTATAGTATATTTGCGCTGTATAAGAAGTAAATTTATTATGTAATAAAAGACATATACTCCACGTATCAGGCTTTTTATCTCAAAATGGAATAAATAGTATTAATTTAAATTTACACACTCCAATTCAAACGATATAAGACCTCTGAAAGACACAAAAGCAAAACGCAATAAACGACATTATAAAAGTGCATTATATATTATACAATAATCTCATTAAATATTTGTAAATATTTCAATATTTTCCAAAATTCGAGATTTTTGCAAATAACGAATTTGGAAAACATTAACTAATATAAATTGGAATAATCATACTTACAACTACACAATTCCTTTAAAATAAACTAAAATGAAACAAAATACGAGGTATTATATAAATACAATGTACTTTAGACCATTTTTGCTTTACATTTATTTTCAAAATATTTCAGTATCTGCGAAATTCAAGAATTTTACAAATATCATGCAGCAGACTAGCAAAGAATGTAATTACATTGATGCTTCGTTAACAGGGTATTGGAAAATCTATATTTCATCGATAACAACTTTCCTTCAAGTTAAAACAGAAGTTGTTACGAACCAAGGCTGGTGAGACATTTGAAGCATCTTTAAGGAGATAGATATCGAAGTAAAGTAATTTTGATATTCAAATTTTATAACTTTTAACCTGGTATTGATTTTATAAAGAAAACTATTTTCAGTAGTGTGAGGCCACTCTAACCTGTTTGTTAATATTTCCATCATTTGCTTTACATTATGATTTTACTGTAAACTGATAACCAACCAGATCTTCAGATAAGTGACCAGTCCCAGCTTTAGCTTGACAAACGAGCGGATTCTATTTCGGGATGGAATTAAAAGTTTCTGAAGATCGCGTTCTATAATAGAAGTGAATTCTGTGATTGTGCTGCGGATTTTTCGGCAAGTTCTTGGATATATCCCTAGTTGCCAGGACTCCCACGGTTATTCGGCATGACAATAAATAATGTGCGGTTTGAGTGCAACAAATTTTAAATAAAATTATATTTTGGAAGGAAACAGATAAATATTACGTGGGTTGATGAACTTTCTGTCAACACCGCCTAATATACTGCTAGGTATACGCCGGGTTAGACAGTATTGGACGGCGTTGGAAACGTGTACCGGAGCCCCATCATGCATAAACAATATATCACTCAGTGTGGTGAGCGGAACACAGTGCAACAGACCGAGTAGCATTTGCTTCAGGAACACACTGTACACGGCGCCCGTTAGGCGTCTTGACAAAAGGTAAGATCCTACCACCCGATCACCAAGAATACCTGCCCAAACGTTGATGGAAAATCTTTGCTGCTGTTAACGAGGGGTAGTAACATGAGGTTTTCCTCCTCAGCCCAAGCGTGCTGGTTGTGAGAATAACCATCACCGCAGTTTCAGCAGCTGGCCTGTTTGCATGCTGTGTTTCTGCCACTATGAGTGAATTGCGATCCCAGGTTCTATGGCAAGTATTGTTCGTCTTGCTGTGTACTATCACCTATCTTTCTGTTGCAAGAGTTTGCGGACACTCTGTATTCTGGTTTAAAAAATGAATCTTATTTTTTAGTATTTTATAAAGTGAATGATAGGATGTTATTTTAAAATGTTACGAAAAATGTAAATAAGGAATTGTATCTATGTAAAAAAGATTGTAAAATGTATTTACAGGCCTGAATATAGCGCATCTGTAGTAAAAACTATTGGTATAGAAAAGAAATAGCCCCAGTTGTTCGTAGTGTGTTTGGTCAACATTGACAGAAACTATGGATGAAATGTTTTAGAGGAATTTGTTTAATGGATCCTTGACCAAGAATTTTTAGGTTCACCAAGGTGAGTGTTAAAGACCCAAATCGTCCGACTCATCCAAAGGACATGAGCAACACCAGAGTGAGTGTTCAAAATCCAGACCACATGGCAGACCCGAAGGCTTACTGCAGCTTACCAGGGTGAGTCTGACGTACTTGCTAATATTTTATGTAATGTTTTGGAGAAGTACCGTTAATAGTCAGATCTATTTAATGGTCTATTTAATTTTTTAGAATTTCGGGAAATTTGCCTATCTGTCACTCTGGTGCATTCAGTTTCGATTTCGGACCAACTAGGTGATGGTGTTAAGTTAACTGCAAGTTACTGTAATGGGTGTACGATTTGGAATTGAAATGATTTTTCATTTGGAAAAAAGCTAGACTGTCTAGCAAATTATTGCAATAGAATTGTATACAAGAGTTTGTAGACAAAATAGTAATGATTGTTATATGGAGTATCGTATATGTCTATTATGGTAAAAAAAAAGACAATTCACCTATGTGTGTTTCGTGTTCAACTGGAAAAGACATGACCGCTGCGCACATTGACGAATGCCCTGCATTATCTCATTGTAATTATATTGTGGAAAAATATTGGAGAGCACGAAGACTTATGACTTAATAGTCAACAGTCTGGCATTTGATAAATATGTCTATTATGTGTAGTCTATTTAATTTGTTCAGTAAGTGACTAGTTTGATGAATCATTTTGAAAAAATACCGTTAGGATGATTTCTGTTCTTTTGGCAGTTAGGTTTAGGGAATTTTATCTACAGCGAAAATTTATGTTTGAGATTGAAAACAAGCATTTTTTTAATGATAGAATAAGAAATTCGGGATGTTCAATTGTCTTATGGATAATGTCTAATGCACTTTAAAGGCGTATACATTGGATTGATTCATCAAGGAATTGTACGAAAAGTGTACTATTTGGTTACGAAAATTTTCAATGAGATAGATAAATGAAATTTTGTACTGCAATAGATAGTTTGATAGTAAGAAAGGGAAAATTGCAAGTTTTAAAATATTTACCATTTGAAAGGTGCCGCTCACTAAATTATCGATTTGCCAAAAATGTAATAAAACACTACCATTAATTGAAAACGAGATTGTACACTAGTCACTAATTTAGACAATACATAATATAGAATTTTGAAATGTAGTACACGTTTGATAGTTTGACAAGCTAAAGAGATATTTCATAGATTCATCCATTTAACAATGAAGTAAGGAACCTTTAAAACTATTTTATAAATGTGTAGATTTTTGTAAGGGTTTTGCTCATTGCGACAACTTTGATTTTGAGACCGGTTGTTCGGCTACGCAAATGTTAATTTGTACTCCTGTGTGTGTTTCTATCAGGACTTTTACATGACTAGGAATTTGGTACGCGGGTCAATCATTTGACAAAATCTGTAGGATTTCTTTTTCAAAAATGTACATTTTTAGGTGTCTTTCCAAAATGTCACTTCAAAATGTTCGAAATGCGAAGTTATGGGAAAAAGTACTTCGAAATGAGATTTATTTCACGTTGAAGTTTAATTTTAAGTGATGCAAGTTTGCAAAATGAGTTCACTTTTTTGCATTATGAAAAACCATAAAACTTAATATTGAACGAATTCAAACTATCAGACACCATATAATATATAAATCAAATGTGTCAGTAAAATTTGAAGCAAACTTCAACTAATTTCTTTTCTGCTATTTTAAATGTCAATGTTTACGATGATAATTCCATAACTGAAAAGTGCGCCAAACGTAGTTAGAATGAGACTTTTCCTCAACTTCAATACACCGCCAGCCGTTAGATACATTGGATTTTGATGCAACAAAGTTAATAAAGTTTCTTTCAGAATGTTGGGTGTCATAAAATTAGGATTACTGATCATGCTAATATTCATATACATAATCGATCCTTTAAAATTTTCAAAAGCAATGGGAATTTCAGATGCAAACGTTATAAGTGCTACGAATTGAACAGTGTTGATAAGTAAATCTGATTCTATAATTATTTTTCCTGCAAAAGGCATTACTATTCCAACTTTTAACAAACTGTATACCGCCTGAAATATCGTAAATACATGCATTGAAAGTAAAAAAAATGCGACAGGGCAGAATATGTCATTTAATTGTTTGATTCCATCCCCATATGACTTGTACTTTCTGACAATCTCAATGGCGTAAGCCGTCTGATCTGCTGGCGATGAGGGCAAGTTATCACATTTATAGTATCCACAAATCAAAATATGAGGTAAAATTTGTTTCCAACCATAGAATAATGCACAGAAAACACTAGTAATAATAACAGGAATTGTGCAATTCAAAACTGAAGATAAACTGCTGCCTACAAAGATGAGAACTGGCCATGCACTTCCTAGATCTTCATGCGTATAGCCAAATGTCAATGTGTTACAATATTCTTTGCAGAAGTTCACACGAGCGATACTGAGAAAAACTGGATATGCTAACGCTATATATATGAATAACGTTAAAGAATTCGAAATAGTACTGCTACAGAGAATTTTTGAAAACTTTTCCATCAGTTTTATAAGTGCCATCATTTGCTTTTGCTTTGCCAACAATGATAACCAAGCACTGAAATTTATCCAAAAACGAATGCTGTAGATTATGGCGAATTTCGTTTCCCATGATATATACAAAAAGACAGTAAAAGTGCATATCCACAAGAAAGTTAAAAATACTGCGACTTTCCTCATAAGCATACACGTTTTTGTTACTTTGCTTTCATCATCAGGGTTGTATTCTGAAACTCCAATTATTCTGAGAACAGTGCGTAGTTTTGTAATGTAACTTGGAGAAACCATTGTAAACATAAAACACAAGTCCGTAAAGTTAAGTCCACCGAATATTACTAATATGGACTTTTCAAAGTCAAAAATTAATTTATTTATTGATCAATTTTGTCTGTACAATCTTGATATGTAGACATGCTGATGGTTGTTGATGTTTGCACTTTCACCAAGAATTATGCATCTATGGTATTGTTTTTATCAACATAACGTTCGCCTTGTTGATGTAGGTATTTTGCAGATATGATATGTATCAGTAATACAGCAATATCATTTTTGTTGTATTAAGTGTGGCGTGACACGAAGATCTTCTGTAATAGATTACTGCAAACAATCTACCGATTCTTCATATAAATTCTTTGAAAGAATGAACTTAATAACTGAATAGTAAAAGTCAGAGTTTTTTTTTGTTTAATTGCAGCTGGTACTGTAACACTGCGGTATTAAAGTACTATGGCGGTATTGAAGTAATATGGCGGTATTGAAGTGCTATGGCGGTATAGTTTAGAATATTATATCACTATAAAAATATACCATTCCAGATCACATTTGTGTCAGAGATAATTGTACAAATCGAATTAAATACAATAAGTTGTTCATTGCAACCGTATGCTCTTATATCTGCACGTATACAAAGTATAATAGATTTAACGTTATTATTAGGACAATAATATCGATCACAGTGTAAAGACGTAAATAACAATTATAAGACATCACTTGAACACGGGATGGAAATTTTCGTGACAGATTTATTGAAAGTGTTTTAAGAATAACGATATTTTAGTTTTTCTTCGAAAAATATAGCTTCCGTAATAAATACACCAATGCGAAATGTTTTTTTCCCATCAATTCGTCAACATTGATAAAAAGACTTATCATAAAATAGGACGTATTTTTGAAACTTGTTTTGATGCATAATGAAAATTAAAAGAAATGCCATAAATATAAATGAAAGATTTAATAAATTTGCTTGGGACGTTGTCTGTGATAGTAATATATTTTCGTATATGTCCAGTTTTGAGATATTAATTTCACGGCATGTAGGGCTTCTCAGTTTATAAAACCTATATATGAATAATAATTAATTAAAGAGCAATGCTAGTAATGAAATGAATAAACATCAAATGAGTCTTAATGCTAATAAAGAACTAATAAGGATAAGTTACGGTGATATTTCAAAATATTTAAGATTTATTAAGATGTATCCTAACTTCTTGTCCGGATTTCTGAAATCAATTTGTTTTAAAAATTCAGGCATGATCTGTAGAAAATTCTTACCAATTTAATTGAAGGTAGGTATCAAGTAAATCTTTGCAGAAAGTTTCCAACTCGTATACTTTAATTATAACCAACTCGTACATCCTCCCAGAAATATTTACTATTTTCTTGTCCATTCATCTACATACTTCTCAAGTCAAATATTTTCGCCGAAACAGGCAATATTGGCAGTAATTAAAAAGTATTCAGAAAGTAGTTTAAGTTAGAAATCGATGAATTCAAGAAGTGAAATCCTTCTATATTTTTGACTCATAGCCGTTGCACTTGAAAAATTTATTCAACTTATATTTTCTACGATTCTGAATGAAATCATGCATTTGAAACTCATAAAGTTTAAGTAAATTTTGTACGATTTGTAAATTTTCAGAAATAAAGTGACATTTTTAGTTTGATTTAAAAATTTTCTTTTGTATTGGGAGATTATATTCGGTGAATTTTACAGTTTGAGATTTAATTCTCTGTAAATCAAAAAAATATAATCCATGAGCATAACAAGTAACGTCAAGATACATATTTAGGTAGCAGGAGGTATACTATGCGGTAGAAGATATACTTATGATTAAATACAGATTTAATGATTAAATATAGATCTCAAAAAGGAGATGAAATTCCAGCCGAACTTTAGCTGATAGATCATAAATGCATTATTACTTCAGGATCCCTATATATAGTTAAAAAAATCTGATGTGGGCAGCACATGACTGTCCTTATATAATGCAATGAATTTACAACTTTTACAGTAAAAAAAATAGATTATTCTTATAGTAGATATTTATATTCTTTCCAATATATTGAATTTTCTTCCATTAATCGTCATTTCCATTGATTTAGCGTCATTTTTATCCATTTGGTAAGATTTTCGTTAATTTGGTAACATTTAAAATGTCGTCAAGTTGGCGACATTTCACCAAATTCGTGGCCAAAATCTCCCCAAGCGTTATGGACGGAAAAATAAGTTATTCTTACAGCAGATAAATGACTATTGGTTTTCAAATATAAAAGTATTACTTAAAGTATCTTTTCTCATGAATGGAACGAGCTAGATCCACGAGAATGAAGTGACCAAATGTATCGCATGATATTACATATGACAGTGAACATGTTTCTCAGCAGTTAATAATTTATTTTTAATTGATGGGAATTTTTGATAAATTTATTTGAAAAATGTGCAATATCTCGAGAACGGTTCACGCTAGCATTCTAAAGTTTATGTCAATCGTTTTCTAAGGAAAAATTGCATAATAAATATATATGTGCGTTAATTTATTAAATGTCTTGATTTTTTGATGATTTTTTCAAAATTTCACTCGAAAATTTAGGGGATTCTAAGCATTCGATTACGTTTAAAAACAATAGGCGTCCAGTATTCACGGATTGTGATTTTTGTACCAAATTTCATTCCAATCGCTCCATTCGTTCGTGAGATAGCGTCTCCACAGACTCACTGACACGCACACCTACTTTTACACTTTCGACCACGTCACAATACTTTTCTTATGCATTATGTATATAAGGAATGTAATTAACAATTTCAAGTCCATTTAACAAGAAAACCGCTGGAGGTAAAGCTTATAAAAAGGACAATATAGTAAAAGGGACAATGATAATGCAGTTCCAGCCATATAATTTATTACTTCGTAAAGTCACCACCAGGTGGGTAAATAGTGCTTTGTGCAGAGTTTATAACCACCACTTTCGTATATATGGTTATTTTTTGTCTTCGAATCGCACTTTACGAGGATAGTGTAGGTATGAAGGGTCTCCATGCGTGAAAATACTTAACAGCTCAGAAGAAACATAATAATTTTATGCAAACTCCACGCATGTGTTGCCAAATGGAAATAATTAAAAATAGTCTATCTAGAACTAAATCCATCCAGTGTAAACGGGCAATGTATACATATTTAAAATTAACAATTTTAAGTCCCTTAACAAGAAAACCGCTGGTGGTGAAGCTTCTAAACTGGACAATATAGTTGAAGACCTATACCACACGACCAACCATAGGGCTAATGGTAGCTTAGCGTGTGGCCGGAAACTGGACAATATAGTAAAAAAGATCATGATAATTCAGTTCCTGCCATATAATTTATAACTTCGTAAAGTGACCACCAGAGAGCGAATGATGTTTCGTCCATAGTTTATCACCACCATTTTCTAATATATATTGCTATTTATTGTCTTCGAATCGCACAGTACAAGTATATAGTGGGTATGAAAGGCCTCCATGCGTGAAAATGCTTAACAGCCTCTTTGAAGCAACATAATATAATTTTATGCAAGTTCGAGTTTGAACGAAGTAATTGCCAATAAACGTAAATACATATTTTATGTTGAAGAATAAAATCTAAGGCAGTACGGATTCATTTATAATGATACTTCATCGGAACAGTCGTTTATCGTTTATTAATATAGGTGAAACAGTTTGATTTTGGGCTATAAACCTTTGCCCTCTGTGGCGGAAAAATTACATTTGTCCTTTAAAGATTCCATATTGTGTTGCAACCTTGTCCATTCGTGCTACCTAATTTAAACCGGAACCCAATGGGGATGACAATTGCATGGATCGTGCCATCCTTCCCTTAAATCAAGCCTTAGATAGACTTTCAGATCTACAGATTTTTCGTTTCCATACTCCGCTTAAACAGTGAATAAATTTGCGGCAGAGTCGAGGATCGAACACTAACTATCATCATCCATCATTTTATACATTTTTCTGCGGTGAAAACACATTTAAGGAGGTTTACTTCGGGTCCGTAGCTCAACATGACTGTCACCATTTTCGATTCTTCTTCTGACATTTCGAGTCAAACTTCGTCTTTTTCTATAACTTTCTCAATACTCAAATTAATAACGACTCTCTCTGAATAACACTGCTTGAAATCACGAACAACTATCTTCAACTCTTGAATAATTCCAATATTTTATTCGTTGACTTCCATCCTTGCAGGCTCATTATTTGGCCTGGGGTTCAGATACGCCCTCCTTGCTATCATTGGATGCTGCTCTGTGCGATTGCGTATCTTTGGCCCTTTCAGTTTCCAATGAAGCCTGGCTTATGTCTTGACCCTAGGATATTTTGTCCCAACCACACCTGCAATTTGTGTGACATGTATTTATTAGGGCTTAAATTTCCGGACAAAGGCTGTCATAAAACGGTGACTAAAAGTCTGGCTTTTGTTCCGTCGTGAACATCAAAAATTGCATATGGTGCGTCCTGGTCTTACACTTTCTTTCTTTCCAGAGCATTTGATCTACCCAAAAGTGTAAGGTACCTATTAGGGCGGTCGAGAAGGTGTCAGACAATTTAGGCTGGTACCGGCTGGGGATGGCAACTACAGAAATTATACTATTCTTCCCTTAACCCATCACGTTATGGATTTATCATCCTTGATCATATGATATACGTTCTTTCCAAGCGTCCACCATTCTTATTTAGAGCATAACATATTTCTATGATTAGTGCATAAAATAGATCTATAATTAAAGTGAGTTATGTTTCGTAGCCGGTTGTGTAAGTAGACACTGTCTACCAAAAGTTTCTTCAGGCTTCACCAATATTCATGCCTATTTTCCGTTTCAATACGGGGATATTTTTGGGAAGAGACGAAAACCAAACATGGGCAGTCATCATGGATCATCGTATCAGAAAACTTGCAATTTTTGGCTTTTTTGATACCTTAAAACGCTTTTTATCTTGAAAAATCCACTAAATATAGACGTTTCAGGATGCCACGAACAGGCATTCCCCTTGCCATTGTTATGAGATACTACAAAAAATATTGTACTCGGCATTCAATATATTACAGAAAATATTTAAGGCCACATTAAGCTATTGATAACTATGCATTAAATGAAACATTATTTATAATGTTAATTACAATCAATAAACAACCATTTTTACCTCAAAAGTTAAACTTTTGCATTGTATAGTTTTGTACTAATTTTATTAACACTTTACAACAAAGTTGAAAAGTGCTTATGACTTTGTTCATTCTGTCTGTCTGTCCGTTAGCACGACAACTGCCGTAAAAATGACTTAATCAAAATGAAATTTTGTATGTTGTTCAGACGGTCTGTAGGACCTATGGGAATATAAATGAATAATATCACCCAATTAGTTTCGGATTGAACCCGCGTTGAAAAAATGAAATACATTGAGCCCTATGGGACCTAATTTTTCAAACATTTTTTAAGCGGATTTAAAATTCACAATTTGCTTCGAAAATTTTAGGTAATATTCAAATTGTTCCATAAAATATATAAAAAAAATCAGCGAAATATGTTCAGTAGTTTTTTAAATAAAAATTAAAATAATAATTTCACCTTTTATATGAAACAGTCACTTGACCATGATATAAATAGATCACATGACCCACTTCAAAATGATATATGGTATCCATCTTGTTTCAGAATCGTGATTTTTTAATTTCTTTTTAATTCATATTGAGTGTTGTATCCGTCCTAAAACTACTTTATTTTTGCTTAAATTCTGTGCATCTACATACTGAAACAAAGCAAATACAATATATTTGAGTTTAAATGATTATCCAAATTTGATTATTTCTACAACGAAGCCTATTTTTCACTTATGTAAAATGTAAACAGCAAAATATGTAGAATGAGTTGTATTAGAATTGCTGTATTTCTTTAGCACAAAATAATTTAGCCCATGGAGTCTGCATGGCTGATATGAAAGAAAGAAATATTAATTGATTTTAAAAAGAGAAGGACGATTTTTTTCGATAAAGTTTTACGCATAGAGTTTAATTACTTGTAGCTAGCTCCATTGTCTTAATTTTTAAATAAAATAAATTATTGTAGTATTGTGATGAATGGCATGAATTGGAAATTATTTATGAATGAAATGTTGCTTTTATAGAGAGAGCCAGGCGTGTTATTTTTTCTATTACGCCATTTGAATTAATTTCAGTTGTTTTCGATGAAGTTTTCAAATATAATAAATTATCATAGTATTATGATAGTTTTAAAAATACTACCGTGGAATGTATCGCATTTTAGAGATATTTAAACCAGGCAATTTATATTTCAATGCCGTCATTTGAATGAATTTCATTTTTTTCAATGAAAGTTTAAGTTTTCAAATATAATAAATTAATGTAGTATTGTGATAAGTTTTAAAATATTACCGAGGAATGTATTACATTTTAGAATTTTTTAAATAAAATTGCATTGAAGTTAGAAAGTGTTTCATAATCAATGCTTTAAGCATGATTGATCTTTCTTGTTAATTCATATTAAGTGTTGTATACGTCCTAAAACCGCTTTCTTTTTGTCTAAATTCTATGCATCTACATACTAAAACAAAGCAATTACAATTTATTTGAGTTTAAATGCTCATTCAAATTTGATTATTTCTACAACGAAGCCTATTTTTTACCTATGTAAAATGTAAACAGTAAAATATGTAGAATTAGTTGTATTAAAATTGCTGTATTTTTTTAACACTAAATCATTTAGTTCATGGAGTCTCCGTAGCTGATATGAATGAAATATTCATTGATTTTGTAAAGAGAAGGACGATTTTTTTCGATGAAGTTTTACGCATAGAGTTTAATTACTTGTAGCTCCATGGTCTTAATTTTAAATAAAACAAATTATTATAGTATTGTGATGAATGGCATGAATGGGAAATTATTTATGAATGAAATGCTGCTTTTATAGAGAGAGCCAGGCGTGTTATTTTTTCTATGACGTCATTTGAATGAATTTCAGTTGTTTTCGATGAAGTTTTCAAATATAATAAATTATCGTAGTATTATGATAATTCTAAAATTATTACCGAGGAATGTATCAAATTTTAGGGAAGTTTAAACCAGGCAATTTATATTTCAATGCCGTCATTTGAATGTAGTTCATTTTTTTTTCGAAGACAGTTTAAGTTTTCAAATATAATAAATTAATGTAGTATTGTGATAAGTTTTAAAATATTACCGAGGAATGTATTGCATTTTAGACATGCTTAAATAAAATTGCATTGAATTTGGAAAGTGTTTCATAATCAATGCTTTAAGCATGATTGATCTTTCTTGTTGAAGCTTAAATTCTGCAGAATTTGCTTAAGCTTTTATAATATTTAACATCAAAATTTAATTCAGAATCCTAGAAAACATAAGTAAGTATATTCATATAAATAGAGAAAAAAATGATAAATATTTTCCGACGGATGTACGGTCATGATTAAAATATACGAGTTCGAAAAATTCTGCAGAGAATTACTTATAGCTTAATTTCAATTAACTTGGTAAGATTACTCTCCAGACCATGTGAGTATTTTTAAAGTAAATTGATTTAAGTAATCCTGACAAGGGGTTAAAATACTAATATTTACTACTAATTTCGACTAATTTATTCCCCGACACTAGTTATTCTTTCATTTATACTGCTATAATTACCTCTCTGGTTGATGTTTGTTCAGCCAGTTTCTGAAACCGTGTATAATATTAATTATTGTTTACTGCTCTAATGCATTTCCAATCCAATGGTCTTATATTTGTCTTATTGATGATTATTTGTCTATTTCATTTTCAGAAGCAAATGTTGTTTTTAATTTTGGAATTGCTTCCTTTTCCTGCAATTATTTTTCGTAACCGGTTTTTCCCGTAATATTTAACTGCTGGGATTTTTTTCTCTTGATGAAGTTAAATAATTTAATTTCGAAATTGAACCGAATACATTGAACCCCGTGGGACGTAATTTTTCAAACATTTTTTAAGCGGAGTTTAAATTCACAAAGTGATTCCAAAATTTTAGGAAATATTCAAATTATCACATAAAATGCTTAAAGAAATCAGCAAAATAAGTTGCGTAGTTTTTTAAATGAAAATTAAAATAATAATTACAGCCATGATATATAAAGAGATGACGTGACTCATTACAAAAGTAAAGTATGGCATTGATTTTTTTGCGCTGTGGTATTTTGCTGTAGATGTCTGTTTGTTCGTTCAACCCAGATAGCCCGACCTACCCGAAATGTTAAGTGATATGAATGAAATATTTATTTATTTTACATAGAGAGACAAACTATTTATATTTCGATGATGTCATTTGATTAAAATTCATTTTATTTAACTAGCATTGTCGCTTTCGATGAAGTTTTAAGTTTTTTAGTATAATAAATTACTGTAGTACTGTGGTAATTTAAAAATTATCAACGCTAAATGTATCACATTTAAAGATGTTTAAATGAAATTGCATTTCAGTTGGAAAATGTTTCATAATCAATGCTTTATGCACGATTGATATTTTTGGTTTTGAATAATTTCATTACTAGCCTTGGTCTATAATTTATCATTATTCAGATAAAAGTTTTATAAAATGAGAATTATCTCATGCCGTGAATTTATTATCTCAAAACTTGACAATACGAAATGCATTATTGTCACAGCAAACCCTAAGCAAATTTATTTAAATAATGCATTTACTTTCATGCAATTTCTTCTAATCTTTGTGATACATCAAAACAGGTTAAAAAATACGTCCCATATTATGACAAATCTATTGATCAACGTTAACGATTTAATGGGAAAATATCATTTCGTATTGGTGCATTTATTATGGAAGCTATATTTTTCGTAGATAAACTACTAAAATATCATCATACTTTAAAGCACTTTTAATAAATTTGTTCAGTATATTTTCATCGCATGTTCAGTAAGTGACGTCTCATAATTTTTATTACTTTCCCTGCAATACATGGCAATGTATAGGGAAAGTATTGGAATTATGCCGAAAATCGCAACTCGAGTTTTCGACGGATCTACACGTTTCGAGACATCTAGAATACGAAAAAATCATTTTTAGCGTGACGTATGTGTGTGTGTGTCTGTCTGTGCGTCTGTGTGTCTGTCTGTGTGTCGGTCTGTCTGTCTGTGCAGATTTTGTATTCGCTCTAACTAAAAAACTAATCGACAGAATTTCACAAAATTTGGTAGGTAAGTCACTTGTAGGCGAGGCTGGTGCTGATTAGTTTTGGGTACGATTCGGGATAAAAGAACCTGCCTTTTTTTGCAAAATGGCCCGCAAAAGTTTGTATCCACTCTAGCTGAAAAGCTAATGAACCGAATTTTACAAAATTCGGTTGATGAGTCACTTATGGGTCATCCTGGTGCTGATAAGATTTTGGAAAAAAAATAATCGGCCTTTTTTTGGAAAATGGGCCGCAAAAATTGTCAATAGCTAAACTAAAAAGCTACGTATGCTCAAATATATCCATTAAATGCTTGTTTAATACGTAATTTTAACGAAGAAAAGAATAAGACCACCCCATTACACTAGGACTAGCCGTTCTCGAGATATATTATTTTTTTTCGTATTTTTTCTACCCCACCTTTGAAAAAATGTTCAGTTATCAAATGAGAACGAAAATTGAATTAAAAGTGAATTAAATTCAATTAAAATTAAGAGAACGTGGATATAAGTCTGCAGGGAAAGTGATGTGCTGTCCACATCAGATTTTTTATGTTTTTACACTGTGCTCAATATTATGGTCCTATTAATAATGTTAAATCTATTATGCTAAGTATATGTGCACTGTAAATTGCGTACAGTTTCTAATAACAACTTATTCATGGAATCTTTATATAGTCATATAATATTAAAAAAAAAAGTGTCATAGTACCACAATACTGCAGTGTTATAATACTCTAAAGTGTGTCCTTGATTTAGTACAATTAAATAGAGAAAATAAGAAAGAAATTTGAATTTTACTGTTCATAATAAGATGATCAAGTCATTCTATTGAGAATTTATATGTACAATCGCTAGTTGACAACGAATAGATAGTCTTTATGTCATGTTACGTTTGATGTATCAAATATATCGCTATATTACTGATACATATAACACATGTAAAATACTTACATTGTATCTACATTGTATCTACCTACATTGTATCTACATAATACATTATTGTATCTAAAGGAAATTCTGTCCTATTGAACTCAGTTCACTGATTTTTGTTTAATGCATACAACGGCTAATCACAGTTCTTTAAAAACATTAGTAATTGCACTGAAATTGGTTGGTATATTTACATATAATAATAAAAATGAAATCGAGGTGACAAAAACATCGATAATTTAGTTGAAATGTGCAACGCTTATAAATTTCTCTTGGATTTGCAATTTAACTATATTAAGTTGTGGGAATGTAAGTCCGCAGTGCTTTACAACATTGGTTTTGTGTTGATTTTCTGTGCTTGGTTATCATTGTTTTCAAAGCAAAAGCAACTGGTGGCACTTAATAAATTGATAAAAGCAATTTCGAATATTCTCTGCAGCAAATATTATTTCGAATTTTATAAATCAATCACATATCTAGTGCTTGTATATCCATCTTTCTTTAGTTTTGCGTTTACCAACTTCTCTGAAGCAACTTGCAACAGATTGATATCTGGCTATACTCGAAAGATCTGAGAAGTGCATGGCCTATTATCTTTTTTGTGAGCAGAAGCTTATCTTTATTTTCGAAATATACAATTCCTGTTTTTATTACTTATGCTCTCTGTGTATTATGATTGGAAATTGGATTCTATGGTTGGAAACAAATCTCAAATTTTGATTTGTGGATACTATAATGTGATAACTTGCCCTCCTCGCTATTCAATCAAACGGCTTACTCCATTGGACTTACCAAGAAGTACAAAGCATCTGGGGATGGAATAACACAATTAAATGACATATTCTCCCCTATCACATTTTTTTTACTCTCAATTTACATATTTATAATTTTTTATTCGATATATATTTTGTTAAAATTTGGAACATTGCTTTAATTTGTATGAAAAATTCATATTGCATCCATTATACTATCAACACTGTTCATTTCGTATCAATTATAACGTTCAAATCTGAAATTTCCATTCTTTTGAAAATGTTAGAAGATCCATTGTGTATATGAATATTGGCATGGCGAGTAATCCTAATTTTCTGAAACCTTGAATTCTGAAAGACAAGTTATCCGCTTTGTTGCACCAAAATCCAATGTATCTAACGGCTGGGGGTGGTCTTGAGTTGAGAAAAAGTCTTATTCTAACTGCTTTGGCACACATTTCAGTTATGGAATTGTTATCGAAAAGATTGACATTTAAAAAAGAAGAAAATGAATGAGTTAAATTTGCTTCATATCTCGCTTAAATATTAGAGAACGCTGCGTTATAATGATCCAACAGTTTAAGTCTGATAGTTTGCATCTGAGAGTTGAGATCTGTGATTTTTGAGGTAATGTCTGTGTGCATGTGTGTGTATGTGAGTATGTATAGGTGTGTGTGTGTCCGTGAGTCTGTGAATGCGATATCTTTCGAACGAATGGAGCGTTGTGATAGAAATTTATATATTGGCGATAAATCAAATTTTCCATGAAAATTGTTTTTGCATTTTTTTCTATTAAAAACCCAAACAAACGTCATACAAATTTTAATATTGAAACATATTTGAAATATTAATTATTAAAAGAATATTCATAGAAATTATGAATAGAAACAGCAATACATTTTGATACCATTCGATGCAGCTGCGCCTGAAATATCGGTATACGAAATTTCAGTTTTATCTATGCAATACTGAGTGTGCTATTAAATTTTATTCAAAATTTGATGATTATTTTGCTTATCGGATGCCATTTACCTATGTGTCAAAAGAAATTGCTAGAAAATATAAAACAGTAAATACATAAATGAAACAGAATAAAATATAAAGTTATGAGTTTTCGATTTTTTCTTTTTTATGTTGAAAGTATCGATATTTAAAGAATAGTCAAAATTCGCTGTCTAGAGTTATTTTGGACACATCTTGTGATTAATTGGACCGGGAACTTTAATAACTTAAAATGGATTTTGAACCCCTATAGAAACCCAGCCATATAACAGGCCGCCCCTTGCATGCATTGTCCGGACACGACAACTTAAACATAGAAGTAACTTTTTACTTTACCTTCAATAAATGTTAATATATGGAGAAAGTATTGGAATCTTAAAGAAAATAAGAACTCGATTTTTATTAAACGTTATTAAACGAGGATATTCATGTTTAGATACACTCTAGACACGTTATACACTATAGACACATTACACACTCTAGAATTTTTTAGCGTGGATATTTTATCGTTTTTAGCGTCATTTTTTTGGAATTTTTTTTAGCGTGGCGTGTGTGTGTGTGTGCGTATGTGTATGTGTGTGCGTGTGCGTGTGTGTGTGTGTGCGTGTGTGTGTGTTTGCGTGTGTGTGGGAGAATATGTGTGGACACGTGTGTGTATGAGTGTATGTTTGGATATGTGTGTGTGTGAGCGCGCGTCTATATGTGTATGTCTGTGCAATGTATTTATACACGCTAGTTGAGAAACTAATTGGCCCAATATCACAAAATTTAGTAGATAAATCGGGGTTATTATGATGGTGATTATATTTTGGAATGATTCAGAAAAAAAGAATATACTAATTATGAAATGTCTCTCAACGTCCGTCAAAATATGAAATAAAAACTACTTATGACTAACTGTATCAATCAAATGTTTGTTTTATATGTAGTTGATGAATGCAAAAAAAGAATAAGATCAGCTCTATAATTCAAGGACAGATATTTTCTCCCAGTTAATTTTTTCTCACTTTTGTAACGTCGTGTTTCAAAATAAATCCAGTCGGCAAACAAAAATAGAATTTGAATTGAAACTGCAAATTCAGTGTAATTTCAAATAAATATCCGTGTTATTTAGTACAATCAGACTTAATGAATTAGGGGAAAATATAGAGGGGAAATGAATTTGAGTCAGTAGAGAAAATTATTTGCCACTCAGATCAGATGTTTAATCTCAAAGACCCAGGGAAAGTCTAAATTTGTTTCCAGTGTAATTTACTCCTGTCCAGTTAGCATATGTACGCAATGTTGGGTATAAATAAGGTATAAAAATGTCAGTCATAGTCTTTTTAAATGTTATAATCAGCATGCATACTTATGAGTGACTCAAAATTCTTCAAAATGTAAAATAACTATTTCCAACTGATAGTGCTGTCATGAATCCTTTAGGTTTTTTTAATAGTGAATAAAACTGAATATTTCAAGTTAGCAGGTTTTGAAGATTTAAATAAAAATTTGAGTGGGTCATTTCAACAAAAGAACAAATAGTACAATAGTCTGAAATTAAAAAAAAAATGCTGTCATATCAGAAGATGTTTCACCTTGAGTCTCTTTGTAGTATTTGTTTTAATTTTTATTCAGTATGTTGCTCAAAACTTCTTAGGAATATGCTCTTTTCAAAAGTACACCCTAATATGCACATTTAATTTTTTCTTAGACTACAGTACTAAATTACTATAATATAGCATCATATTACTTAAAAATAGCTTCAAATTACCTATCCAATAAGATCTTTTAGCGATCTCGAGGTATTATTTTCTTAAACCAAAAACCACGTGAATTATTTTGGTGGTTGTTATACTAATATATGTTGTAATATTTTTTTAAATATTTAATTTCATATTAAATATTCATTATTTAATTTTATCACTAAACTTTATCGTATTATTCTTTTAGTAACACTGATATTCATCTTACTTTTTTCATTTCAATACTAGCATTACTTATTAAATTGCCATTATTCAGGTTAAAGTATAAGCTAAGAACAGTTTTATTTTAAGCCGTGACTTTATGCTTCAAAATATGACTGATATGAAATTATTTAACCGTGACAGAGTTCCAAATAAATTTTAAATAATGCATTTACGTTCATATCACATCTTTTAATACTTAATATGTATCAAAACAATTTTTACAAATACGTCCTATCGATCATTGGTGACAAATCAGTTCACCAATGTTGATGACTCCATAGTGAAAAAAAGTTTAGAGTAATACATAAAATATAAATGTATTTTGGAAGACATGCGTCTCGTAGCATAACCACGAAAGTCTTGTCAATTTGTAATGCACGTTTGATGAATCTGTCCTTATCGTGTTCATAAAGTTATATTTCACAATAATGAGATAACGATATTATTGATAGCAACTCAACAGTTTGACTCTGATTAATATTGTGGTCCCTTTTCCCATTAAAGCTCTCATTTTGTGCATGTGTTTAAAAGACTAAAAGTTTCAAGCAACAGTTTATCTGTACTTCTTTCAATTTGAACAGTTTACTCCGATACGTCTGGTATGATGGCATTAATTCTACAGTACTGCAGAGTAGTGTTATAATACATATATAATTGTAACTACCCGTAGTACAATTTAACAGAGAAACTAACGGAAATCTTGAACTTACCCATTCAGCATAAATGTTTTGAGCTTAATATTTCCAGCTATTATTATTAACATCATTACGCCAGTTGACATCAAACTCTTTTCTAGTGTGACGCTACATCTGAAGTAAATTAGCAACAACGAAGTTACAATATAACCGATACGTAGTGTACCTGCAATATATCTACATAATAACCACTACCAGTTGAACGTCACGTAGATTTAACCATAGCATAGCTGCAAAATATTTAGCAAATGTGATGAAAACCAACCATTGATCTACATATAAAGATTACACATAAAACAACAGTCAATAAATATTCTCACATTAAGGAAAGGCCATATTAGTCTAATCTGACTAAACTTCCTTACTGAAACTGTCTATGTTTACGATGTCTATAACATGTAGCTATAAATTTGAAATACTTGGCTATTAATGGCTATGTTAAATTAGCGACATTTTTTTTTAATAGTTCAAATTGTCAAAAATATCGTCAAAATTGGAAAAATGAATAAAAGTTATCGAAAATGACGCTAAACTGATAAATTAATTATTAAAATATTTTGATATAAGGACTATAATGCTTATTGCAGATGTTATTAATATTGATAACTGCTATGTTAGAGTTGCGCAAAATATCAGTTAATTCCGTAATGTTACATGTTGTCATCTCGAAAAGCGCAAAATGTGCTGCTCAAATTTCAAATCATGGTTTCGTAGATCTTATTAATCATTTTTTCACTGAGTAAATTCATTGCATTATGCAGGGAAAGTCATGTGATACAATATCAGATTATTATTTATCGCAATATTGTTCATTTTATTACCAACAGAACTTATTTAATTTGAAATTTATCAGATTAAATAATATTCGGTGAACTAAAAATAATATCAATTTCTGTCCTGACCTCAAAATTACAAAACTCGATAAATATGAAATGATTTTGCATCAGAGACCTTTCCCTAAGCAAATTTAAAAATAATTGTTCATAATTTTTTAATGTTTATAATGCCTAAGATTAAAAAATATATACAGGGTCTTTATAATTAAAGTTCCACTTTGAAATGGCTATAAAAGGAAAACTACTGGACAGAATGTTATCAAACTTGATAATAGTTTATAGGAGGTCATGAGATTTTATTTTCCGCAAAAAAAAAAGTTCAAAACACACCGTCAGCGGGGAATGGAGCTGTATGCAATATCGTTAAACGAAATAAGACATGAAAACATCGGTTTAAAATGTTTTTAATCGTTTCTAAAACGTGTTACAAATCATGTTCAATGTCGCTTCCACCATTTTCTGAAAGCAAGTTAAATCGCATTACTGCGTTCTCAAGAGTAGCTCTTAGCATATCAGGAGGAATGTTACGGACATGTCGGTGTTGTTGAGACCCAGACCGTCCGACCTACCAGAAAGGTGTAAGTTAACTGCTGGACATGTCGGTGTATCACATTTTTCAATTCCGTCAAATTGTTTATGTTACCACCATAAACAGTGGCTTTGAGGTAATCCCATAGCCAGAGGTCACAGCGGTTGAGGTTTGGTGACCGGGGTGGCCAAGAAATGGGGAAGTGTCGGCTTACAATCCGGTCATCCGTGAAATGTTGCTTAAGTAACTGTTTGACACATGTACCAATATGAGGTGGAACCCCGTCCTGCATAAAAATCGTGGTAGCTAAGCCACTGTTTATAGTGATAATATAAACAATTTGATGGAATTGAAAAATGTGATACACCGACATGTCCGTACCATTCCTACTGATATGTAAAGAGCTACTGTTGAGAACGCAGTAATGCGATTTAACTTGCTTTCAGAAAATAGTTGAAGCCACATTGAACATGATTTATAACACGTTTTAGAAACGATTAAAAATTTTTAATCCGATGTCTTAATGTCTTATTCCGTTTAACAATATTGCATACAGCGCCATTCCCCGCTGAAGGTGAGTTTTTGAACTTTTTTTTTTCTTCTTTTTTTGCGGAAAATAAAATCCCATGACTTCCTGTAAACTATTACCAAATTTGATAGCATTCTGTCCTGTAGTTTTCCTTTTATGGCCAATTCAAAGTGGAACTTTAATTATAAAGACCCTGTATATCCTGCCTGCATTCAATCTGCATTTTCTGCATTCAACAATATATCAATGTTAAATGTTACACTGGATAATCACTTAAGAATTAACAAGACAAACCTTTGAAACTAGAGTTTTTCTTTGCAAAATTGTGGGAGTGTTAACATACATAAAAGCGCTTTTGATAAATGTGGATATTATATTGTACTGTCACAGATATAAGTGTCTTCTGGAGATGGGGAAATAACAACATTAAAGCTTTCGTCACAACTATATAACTACGTTTTTATTGTATGTGTCAATAATAATCCAATAATAATTATAAAGCTCTTAACATTAGCAAGTGTGTTTTGTTGAAGGATATGAAGGGACTCAAGAATGAGATTTCATGTACGTCGGTCATTTTAATCAGTTAACCTTGATACATTTGGAATGCTTGCTTTCATCTTCATAACGCTGAAATAGTGAAAGCTATAGTGCATGCACTATATCATTATATAGTGCATGCTCTAGCACAATTTAACAGACGAACTCACTGAAATATATCTGAACTCAGCCATTCATAATTTCTTCTCTACGTTTCGAGCTCACAATATCAAAGTATGTAGTGGACATCACGCCAGTAGATAGCGAACAGTTCTAGAAGATTTCATACAAAAACACGATTGATATAACAAGAAGATAGCTATATTATATATACAGGGTGTATCTTATACATGCTATGTAACAACCACAGATATATTATAGAATTGAAAAAACATGGTGCCAATTCAGAAGAATTTCTTGCGAATGCAACAGAAACCATGGTACAATTGCCCAAACAAAATAAATCAATAAATAACCTTAACTTTATTTTGGGGCTTTGAAAATCCATCCAGCCATAAGAAATTTATTTAAATGATCTGTGATTTTTTTACATGATGATTTCCCACAGTTATTTCCATGAACTACGTATCGCGCTAGGGAAGATTGGTATATCTGTTATATACGACCCTAATGAGCAAAGCAAGGTAACAAAACCATTTATATGTATGATGAAATTTGTAACATTTTCAGCTCTTTTGCGTTCTTTTATTTTAACTACCTAACAGAATTTCATGCCCATCATATATTATATCAGAATATCATGCCCACGCTGATCATCGGTCCCCAAACGAAGCGGCACTCATTGCTGAACATCATATATCATCAATCTATGGCGTTCCACGTTGCTCTGTCCCTGTACTACTGCAACCGGAGCCGCCGATGTTTCCGTGTTAACGACAGCATGCGTAAGGGACGCTGAGATCGCAGATTCTCTTTCCCAGGCGTTTAGATATGGTTCGTGGGCACACAAGAGCCGCTACGTGTGTCTGTATTGCGGATCGGGTTGCCGTGGGTGTCTATACGTGCCTGCTGCACGATCCTCTCTACTCGTGGGATGCCTGTGGTCCGTCCAGAGCCGGTCCTGCGTGTCTAATTGGAGTCTCGTGACCAGTTCTCCCAACACCGTCGGACGGTATGGTCCGAACGATTCACGTGACGTGCTATCCGGCGCGCTGACCACCCTACGGTTTTCAGATAGATGATCAGGCCTCTCTCGAAGTCCGTCAGCTGCGTATATCGACATTTCTGGCATCTGCCCACTATTCTTTTTACTCCGCAATACTGCGTGCATCGGCCGCATCTTGTCGCATTGATAGGGCGTCGACTACACGCCGGTTTATAAAAGCCGCTGGCTCATGTTTGCAGGGCTACTCACGTGTGTACGGTCATGCGCAATCACACCAAACTGGGATCATTTGCATACCAGTCTGGCCTCTAGCTATTTACATCATTTCGCGGCTGTGCCATGTTTTCTTCTTGGTGCGCAACTTTCATTGTCCGTGAGTGTATTAGGAGTTAATTTCCTGATACCAAAAGACATAAAAGATAAGGTTGAAATTTTTTCATCTGAAAAACATAATAAAACATCCCACTCATCTAAAAAAAGAAAGCATAAATTTCTTGGTCAACGTGTTCTCCCATATATGCGACTGTGCCTGACGACAAGGAATCTATAGAAAAGGCAAAAAAAGATTTAATTATGGAAAAAATGCACAATCTCGAGCTGTGGGTGTATTTTTAGAAATGTATAGTGAGTATCTCTTGGAGCATATCTTTGAAGAATCTGAAAAATATTCAAAATTTTTCTCTTTCTGTTCCAAAGTTGAAGCGCTTTATAGGCTTTCTCCTTTACACTGGATATGTATGTCTTCCTAAAAAAAATTATACTGGTCAGTTGCCCAATAGTATTTGCAACAATGCGGCGTGCGGTATATACTAGTATAAAGAAAAATCTTCACACGGCAGATAATAGTGCTTTGGATAAAACCGATAAATTGGCAATGGTTCGGCCATGTATAAATATCTTAAATGCCAATTATATGAAATATGGTGTTTTTTAAACACATATTTCTATCGATGAACAAATGATACCATGGTCTACATTATTGCCACGCCTTTTATGGGAGGTGGAAAAATTCCAGCAAATCACTATGTATGTTTTGATAAATTTTTTACTTCTCACTTTCTGTTGACAGAATTGAATAGGGTAGGGTTCTATGCTATAGGGACAATTCGCGATAATAGGTTAGGAAAATGCCCCATAATTTCCGGTGAATAAAATGAAAAAGGAAGAATGTGGAACATTTGAATCCGCCTTTGATTAGAAATACAGCATTGCAGTAGTTCGTTGGAATGATAATTCTGTGATAACAATGGCTACTAACTGGGATACAATTGAACCACTAGCAATGGCCAAGAGGTACTCAAGGAAAGAGAAAAAACCTATATCCATAAAGCAACACAAACTCGTCGGAAATTACAACAAATATATGGGTGGCGTGGACCTACATGATAAATTAGTAGCTATGTATAGAGTGTAAATAGAGGACAAGAAATGGTGGTGGCCGTTTTCACAAACTTTATTGACATCGCTAAAGCAAATTCATGGAAACTCTATAACATTGCTATAGACTTCAAAAATTAGATTTTCAACGAAATGTTGCTCTGTCTTTTCTAAAAACAAAAGATGAAGATTCTCATGATACGCAACTTTCATCGTCCTTCACGCATTTTGTTGGTCGGTTTTTGAAAGCATCGGCATAATGACCATCTGTATTTCAGAATTTAGCTTTGAACAGAACCAGAAAAATCTTACAAATCATATTTTTGAAAGAAATCTGACAAACAAAAGAAAAAGATGCAAACATTGTAGCAGTCAGACAATAATTGTTTGTAGAAAATGTAATGTACCTCTGAATAGAATAAAGGATAATAAGAAATGCGTCAAAGATTTTTAAGTATTCCTTGAAAGTAATCGCATTGTACCGTCACCTCCGAGAGCAGCTCTCGGAGGTGACGATTGTACTCACATTGCGTTTTCGCAACGTTTTGTATTTCATTAACCAAGAAAATATTTTTTTATCAGTCACTGTTTTTTCTTAATTAGCCACTAATATGTGTAAAAACTGACTTCAGTTCATTTTCGTACGGTCTTTAATGAGTTAACGAAAAAACGTCAAACTGATAAATTAACTATTAAAATATTTTGATATATGGACAGTATTTCTAATTGCCGATGCTATCATTATTAATAATTGTAAAGTTAGAGTTGAGCAAAATATAATTTAATAGGGTATTTCGAAATAGTTCTACATGTTGCCATTTCGAAAAGCTTCAAATGTGCTGTTCAGCTTTATAAACAGAGGGCCCGAGATCTTCTACATGATGTTTTCAAAGTGAAAGAAGTAAATTCATTGCATTATGTAAGGAAAGTCATGTGACGCCCATATAAGATTTTTTCCATTGTACTAGTGTTCCTTTCATTAATAATAACGCCTAATAATTTTAAATAATAATTTTACGCCTAATAATATTTACTGAATATTTAGTGGACTAAGAACAATTTCCATTTCTATCCTGGTCTCCAATTTACAAAACTCGATAAATACGAAATGATTTTGCATCACAAATCTTACCCTAAAGAAAGTTTAAAAAATAATTGTGAATAACATTTTTAATCTTCGTAATGCATCATATCAAACAAAACAAAATATATCCTATCACTTTTCAGTATCCAATCAATATACCAATATTAAATTTTGCACTTAGCAATCATTTACGAATAAACAGAACATACTTACGAAATTAAGGATAAACTTTGCGTGATTGATGAATTTTCAATATTCTTAAAAGCACTTCTGATAAATGTGACTGCCATATTTTATCGCCACAGATATAATTGCTTTCTTCAGGTAGAAAAATAACAAAATTATAGCTTTCGCACTACGTTTAATTTTAAAGTAATAATAATAATGTGTTTTTGTTGTGCACAAATGCCGATCATTTGGTTGTTAGGCCATTAGACACCGAGCTCTTCTGTATGTTTCAATGATTGAACAAAAAAGTCACTAGTGCAGGGCACTCCTCCAAATGTTTTTCAGACATAAGCTGTCCTAGATGACATGAAATACAATCCGAGGAGGCAGAAAGTGCAATTCCATAGAGATGAACCATGAAAGAGTCATGACCAGTAAGAAAATCTGAACCTGGCAACTGTTCCTCGTCGAGCAGCAACTGGAATGACAGAAATGTCCTTGCTGAGGACGCTCCATGATTTTTCCTAAAATTCCTCCATAGATTCTGTCTCAATTCCTTTTTCATGTAGCATTTTAATGTACAGTCGATCTGAAAGAAAAGTCATGGACTCTAAGAATCTCTACTGTCTCAGGTACTAAGGGACTCTAAGAATCTCTCTTCCACAGCATCTGTTTTGGCCAAAATGTCCGGTTTTTCAATTCCTGGTATTCAACAATGTGCAGGGACCCACTGTAAAGTGATTATGTGCGTTAGGCGTTTTAAAAGCGCCCTGATCTCTTGAATCCGGTTAATAATAATAATAATAATGTTAAAGCACTTAATATGTGTGCTTTGTTAAAAACATGAACGGTTTCAGGTAAGATGTTTTTTGTAATTCAGGCATTGTTATCGGTTACTTGTGATGCATATGGAATGTCCGTCTTGTCTTTGTAGTGCTTCAATATTCAAAGCTTAGTTCCGTGGTACCTCAAAATCACATTGCTATAGCACTGTTTTGCGTATCATTTTTCAGACTCATTAGATCAGACTTATTAGAAAAACAAAATATTCTCATCATATGAAAGCAGAGTTCAGTTTTGTTGGTCGTAGTGATTAAAGGGACAATATTCTTAAAACGGCTTTTTATAAATTTGTCTTTTATATTTTACTATCGCAGAGTAAATGTTTTTTCTCGATGGGGATGTTGACAGTTCTGTTTTTCACACTGCGTTTCAATTTTCTGGCGCTATTAATAGCGTTAGAGGTGTGGTTGTTAGAATATGTGCTTCATTAAACGACGTTGGGTTTTAGGTAAAAGTTTTTTGTGTACTTTGTTCATCTTAACCAGTTAACTCTAATACAGAATGATTATCTTAAATCTATTGTATTACATACTGTTTTTTGCTTTGGTAAAACGTAACAGAAGAACTTATTAAAGAATATCTGAGCACATCCATTGAGAATTTTCTGTCCAAATTTCATGCTCACTGATTTAAAGCGTGGCGTGTGTTAATCATCACGCCCGTTAATCGAGATATACTGTAAATTTATATGGAACCACCCTTGATGCAAAAAGATCGTTAAACTAAGAATACGTAGTGTACGTTCATGATATTCCAGAAAAAGCTACCTAGAAGAATTATGGAGTTAAAAAGTACATAGATATACATGCAAAATACCTTATGAATGTAATGAAAACCATCAATTTATCTAAGTGGCACTAGTGTATAGAAAAAACAAATCATTGAATGATCTTATATTTTGCTTTATATAAAATCCATTTGGGGCATACAGCCACTGGCCTTACTACACTAATATATATTTCTTAAACGATGTCTTCTCACATTTCTTTCAATAAACTAAGAATTGCGCTGGGAGCGATAGGTATATCTATATACCACCATAAAGATAAAAGCAAGGTAGAGAAAACATTTTTGTTTATGATGAAATTTGTAACATTTTCATCTCTTTTGTATTCTTTTATTTCAACTATATTCTTTTATAAATTACAGGAATTTTTGCCAGCCCTAATCTCTAGTATAAGTATTGGAATGGTTTACAGTGCTTGGGTATTTTTGTTTTTGAAGCTCAAACAAATGATGGCATTTATTAAACTGATGGAAAAGTTTTCGAAAATATTTTGCAGCGATATTACTTCGAATGTTTTAATATCATTCATATACCTAGCTTTAGTTTATCCAGTTTTTTTCAGTTTTGTATATGTTAACTTTTGCAAACAAGTTTGCAACAGGTATACATTTGGCTTTACACGGGAAGATCTAGGAAATGCATGGACGATTATCTTTGTTGCAAGCAGCATCTTAGATTCATTTTCACATTATACAATTCCTGTTGCTATTACTTATGTTTTATGTACTTTATGCTACAGCTGGAAAAGAATTTTTTCCAACATATTGATTTTCAGTTACTGTAAATTAGATAATTTACCATCAACACATATTGAACAATCAACGTACGCCATTTTGCTTGCTGAAAAACACGAGAAATCCTGGGACGGATTGAAATTGCTAAATGACATATTCTCCCCTATCGCATTCTTTTTACTTCCTTTTCAAGTCTTGAAAATATTCGAGATGGCATATTATGAGATAAACTGTGCAGCCGTGCTTTCAGTTACGGAAAACATATATATCGCAATAGCTTTCGTTATCAACATTGCACAATTCATAACCCTTGTAATGTTTGCATCGGAAGTTCATATTGCTTCTAAAAATATTAGAAGTTCAATTATACGCATGAATGTTGCAATAACAAGTAGGCAGAATTTCATGCAGTCTAGTATTTTGAAAGACACATTATCGTCCTTGTTGCAGCAAATTCCTATAAATCTAACGGCTGGAGGGTTTCTGGAGTTAAAAAGAAACCTCATTCTATCTACGTTTGGGGCTCTTTTAAGTTACGGAATTATTATCATACACTTTTAAATATAGACTACTTAATTCATTATGTGAAGATATTACTGTACACACTACATACATTCTTACAGGCCTATATGCCGCAGTGAAGATTTATTAATCAATATTTACAGTGATTTGCAAAAATCAACGGTTGTTTACGCTGTTTCCCATTTTCCTTTAAGGCCAATTTGCGACAAAAAAGAACCTTGGAGGGAAAAATGCAAACATCTTGGTTCTTACAAGATGGTGCTCAACCTCATAAGACCCATGTGCTTCATCAATGAACATTTCAAAAATGGAGTGATTGCTCTGCATTATTGAAAGCCAACGCCATTAGATATCTTTACTGAATATATCTAACAACAGCAACTTTTTCTTCTCTAGTTAACATTATTTGTTTAATTTATAACGGCTACGACAAAAACGAAAAATTATAACGTGTAAAGTTTTCTAATCCGGGATGCCATTGTGAAGTAACCTTTACGTACCTAAAGTACCTATATTCCTAAAATCATGCTTTTGATTCACCAGTGTACTCATTTTAATCTTAAATCTACTGACTAGAGTTCCATTAATGATCTACAACATTAACAAACACATATTTTATTCCAGCTATCTTTGCTGACAACTCAAAATACAATTACATACACAGAATATTTATAAGCTAGCACTATCATATATATGCCTAGATTGAACTTTAACATTTCGTTACTGAACAGAATAAACAATACTTATCAACTATTAAACCATTGATATCTATACTCACAATATTGTAGAGGAAATCACTTCGATGCCTATTATCATTCATTGAACAGGAACCACACCCATACACTCTCGTATAAAGATAACAACCGAAGCTGACGACGGAGATACACTTGCATCTCGTTCGGATACGAATACGAATTCGAATTTTTTCTGCCTAACGTTTGCCTCTGTTATCGTCCTGGCCAGTCGTGAGTACTTGATTCTCGAAAACAGAGTTGAGGCGTTTCGTACATAAATTTGCACAATGTAAAGTAAAATTAGAATACAATAATAATGAATAATAGAATCCTCACAAACGTTTCCTTAAAAATGGATCCAGGTTTTATTTGCGCCCTGTTTAAGTCCTGATTATATATACTACCATGCTGTAAATGAATATATAATATGAATGAATCAACTTTTTGAATTAAAAATGTATTTAAATTCACAAGACTAGCCAAACCGCACCATTGCTTATATATCAGAACATACATTAATGCATATGATGTATGCGTATTTAATAAATTCCACTGTATGTACTACAAGTTCCAACTATGTAGTACGTAGATAGTGGCGTTCATTAATTTTCGATCAAATAAACTTAATAATTAATTATTTTTAGAAAAATGAGCTCAACTAGACAATTAACATAAAGTGAAAGTAATTCATAAATCAGCCTGGATGATGATTTGAAGTCATTTTGGTAACAGATGTCTATTTAAATTTCTGATTATCTGAAGATATGTTTATCTACAGTCCTGATTATCTAAACATGTATTTATATCTGCAGATTTGATTGTCTAAATAGATGTTTATCGGCAGAGGTAGTCCACATAATGGTGTAGTCAATTCAGTCAACTGATCTGAATCCCATCATAACCTTTAAATGCATTAGATAACAATATTTGTAAAAAAAATTTACACTCCGTCAAATTGTTCAAATATTAAATTAAAATTTAAAGAAGGATCAAATTGTTTAAAAAACAAAGGGCTTAATGTAATAATTTCATCCCGTTCCCCAACTGTAAATTCTTCAAAAATATATGTTGACTAAATATTAAAATATTAAAATGTAAAAAATCACACTCAATTTTGATTTTGTGAAGAAAGGTATTGTCGGAATAATACAAAAAAAAAAAAATAATAATAATTAAAAATCCTAGGTAACTTTAAAAGAAATATGTATTCCAAAAGTTTGGGTAAGTCTGGATACAACATGAAAACCGTCCAGTATGAATAAAATTAAAACACATAGAATATATATACACACTTTTAATTAAATAAAGGAATAAATGTAGGAAAATAAAATCAGAGATGGGAGGATCGAAGGGAAGTACAGACCCTGTTACAAACAATGGATTTGACGCCATCGTGACACAACTCCATAGAATGAGAAGAAAATGACTTGTAAAATAAGCAGCCAAAGTCAATTCTCACGTCAATGAGTCGCGCAGAAGTAGTAAAACAAAAGAAAGCATGCTAAGATCCTTACCTGGTCTGATGCTTGGTGGTGGAATCCTTGAAATCATACAAGCAGCTTGCGTACATAATGCCGAGAAATGGGTCACCCAGCCGGCGCACTAGTCTTTAGATAACGCTCTAAGGAGAAAGAAAAGAGGGGGATTAAAGGATACTAGTTTCCTTGAAGTCGTTTCTAAGAAGTGGGTTTGTTCTGCCAACAGCTGACAGGGAATCTCAGTTGTAAACATAGCGGCAGTGAGTGTTTTGCTGCGGGACTCTTTTATATAAGAGATTCTGAGTGCTGGAATTTTGAATTTATGCAAATGACAAATGAAATGTGCTTTTGTTGAATGTATATATATTTGAACTGTAAATTGGACTGTTAATTGTATGAAATATTTCAAACATGTAAACCACATATGTGATATGAAATAATGTATATAACTATAATAATGCAGTCGCTCTAAGCAGTGCATAAGCTCTAATGAATTGGAAATTTGATAAACGAACAGATTGTTTGTAACAGTAGAATTCAAACTGTAAAAGTGTATGTAAAATATTACCAAAAATTTAACTATTTCCTATAGTATATTTGTAAACCTAGCTTGCCTTTTTCCCCTAGTGGGGGGTGAATGTGTTATGAAGCATAACTTATTATTTGCACGTAATGCAAATACGTTTCATACCCCGGGTTAGCCCAGGCAGGAAAGAGGGCGGGAGTAGCAATTGCTCAATGTAAGCAATGTGCATGGTAAATATTGCTATAACGATGCCTCATCACAGACAAGATGGGACAGATTTTGGTTTGAATATCCCGGGACAGGGGTTGTAAGTTTCGTAAAAATAAATGTCGTAGCAAATGTCAAATTGAACACTACAAATATCTTGAAATTTATAGCCCCTGTCAAATGTTGCTCACATTGGGGCCAGGTCCGGGAATTCACGGCAGTGGGAATTCCTCCGGTCATCAATTTCTATTGGGAGGCATAAAAAATGAGCGTCACTACGCAGCCCAAGAAATTGGTCGGAATTAGAACCAATAATTCCTCACATATAAGTGAAATATCGAATGTGAGGACGGGGTGACGTGTACCCCAAAATATTGCGCCGCCCTCTTCAAAAATGTGAAGGGACATAATTTTCAAAAAGGCTAAATTCAGATTCCATTTTTCTTTGAGAGGATCTCATCTTTTGTAACGTGCCCCGACTGCTGATCGAGCCGCTTCAACTCCTACAATTGACGGTAACCAGGACATCCGCCCCCCGGCAATTTCTGTAACGATAGTTATCAGAATCTATCGCAGGAGTCTGAATCCGAGACAATAGAAATGCAGCATTATCTACTAACGTAGAGCTCGTCTATCGGCATAGGCTGATAACACACTTGAGTGTGATCCTGCTGGACGAACTGGAGTTGACCCAGTTGGTGTTCATAACCTTAATCGGGCAGCAGCGAAAGACTTTAGTTCTCTCATCACCTCCCAGGCTCTTATGCAACAGGCAATCCTGGCCTTTAGCGACATTTGGATCGCCAGAGATTAGTCAGGATCTAGACGCACGCAGGCACTTTTGCCTGGACCTGACATCAACCGGCAACTAGGCGGTAGAGAGAACAGCGGACTGTGATCCCCAACTCCGTGATAATTCATGAAGGAATCTCGAGTCGACGTCTTATCCGAAAGCCGCGTGTTCCCATAAACTGTGTGATCGCGCATACCTGGAATACCGCACTATGAACTGAAATTTTCGATATTTGCAATTGCAAACTATTTCATCGGTGTGGAGGTATTGTTTCTTTAATTGTCAATTAAGACGTAATGCATTATTTGTATACTAATATAAATCAAAAGTAAATTTAAGTTTTGGGAATTTTCCCTCTCTGGACAACTTGAATTTTAATTAACGAGATTTTGATGTAGCATTTTATTTTATAATCCCGTACATCCCTGAGGTCAAGCTTGGTAGTTTTAAGTGTATTGTATTTGCATAATTATTATTGATGATTTATGTGTTTAATAAATGTGTTAATGGCCACAAAATCGACTGGTTATTTTAGTGCAAACGCAAATGTTTTTTTGATTTGTTTAGATCCCACTATAGTAATTTCAGGGTCAACTGTTGGACACTATGGGTAAGTATTCGTAGTGTATTTATGTAAATTTTACTTAAACACAATTGGCAGTTTAAAAAATTTCAAAAATCGTATAGATATTTAAATATTTGTAAAATAAACGTCCTTTTAGAGAATATATAAAGGGGCTAGGATAAAGCTATCTCTTCTGTGGCACAAAGAATTGAAATGATTTAAATTTTAAGATTATATTAATATTAATTATTTTTTAATCATTGAAAACATGGCCGTTGATCTCATAAAGTGGAATTAACTTTTAAATCGTACATCGCTCGTTGTTGTGCCGCAATAAACCCTCCAATTATTTTTATCTTTTGTGTAAGTCCTGAAAAGAATTGTTAATTAATATTAAACGGTTAGACTATTTTAAAACTTAAACAATATAATTTATTAACAACATCAATTTATCAATAACACTAAATTTCATCAATATCAATTTTCAACCATTAACAAATTTTATTTGATTATTTTAGCGAGGGGAGATATGCGACAATAATTATTAGTTTTACGATGCTGTCTAGGACCGGTAACATTCAGAGCACATACCTTCCAGTTTAGTCTTGGGCTCATCATGTCTCTTGCATCGGTCTTAGTGCTGAAGTACGGCCATAACTCTATGGTGTGTGGCTCCTCCTCGCATATCTCACTTCGACTGATACTTTATATCTGCATACTATATATCTGTATACTTTATATCTGTAACTCCTAAGTCATCTCTGCTAGGTCATGATCGCTTCGCTCCTTTTGTCAAACTCTTTTCAACAACACACTTCGTGTATAACTTCCTGCAACAACACATTTTGTGTCAGACTTACTTCTGCAACATTTTGTATCGGAGTGACTTGTGGTTCCTTCGGCGGGGGGGGGGGGGGGTAGCTCCGCCCTTCTTCTCCTTGGCGCTCATTGGTTCTTCTGAACACAATGACATCACTTGACATTTATCAAGGCCCCTCTCAGCCCCTTTGGCCTGGGACACCCAAATTTATTGTATTTGACCTAAAAGTTCACGTTGTTGTAAACTCCGGCGCCAGCTAGACTAAAACTTTTGTTAGCCGTTCTATGCACCATAAATATTGCAATAAAAATGCCTTATGTGAGGACATATTCTGGCCACACATCTTCAGTAAAATTTTAAGTTATAATCTTGGTTTTGTTTGAACGAGAGACGGAGAAGTTTCTAAAACCTTTTAAAAGTCTGATTTTCTCAAAAGTATATATATTTTTATATATTTTTTCTTGTTTAAATTTCTTTTATTATTCCATAAAAATATAAAAAAAATATCAACAGACTTTAAAAGGATGTCTTCTTTCATAGTATATAAATTCCTATGAAGATCCTCTAAAAACGCTGTAGGGTCACAAGATAATTTCTAGAGAATTTTATACATCGCTGTAAAAGTGTCTATCAGATATTTCGGAAGTATAAAAGATGAGGAAATTTCTCATAAATAATTTTTTTCACCTAAATTTTGGTAGGTGTTATATGCATATGCACTATATGATATTTTGGAAAATTGTAATTTTGCCTTTATATTTTTTTAAATTATAATGATCGAAAGATGAAGTTCTGAGAAAAATAAGTTTAATAACGTTTAGAATTAAAAAAAAAATACTGCATGTGCTGCTTTCACCTTTTTAGCTTTAAAACTAGTACTAATCAGAATTTTCTGATCATTTTTGTCAGTAAATGATTCTAAATACTTCATTTTTATTTTTCCTACATGTACAGTAAGATATATAGGGGAAGTATTGTGACAGGTTCAACAAGTCGAAATCGATTTTTCGACAGAAGATCACGTTTCCAGCATCCCTGATCATTTTGTAGGTTGTGTGTGTGTATGTATCTTAGTGTGCGTGTTCGTGAGACTTTGGTAGCGATATCTCAAGAACGAATGGAGAATTTTGAACTCAATTTATAATACGATCACTATAAGCGGCCAATCCTGGAATCCTATTGATTTTAAACATGATCGAACTCTCGGAAGACCGCAAAATTTTTAAATCATAACAAATAGGGTCATCTAATAATGTTAAAAAAATAATCATTAGACTTATTTTTTAAACTTTTTAAACAATTGACACAAACTTTACAACGCTAACTTTAACCCTTTTGATATATTTCACTTTTTCACTTAAATTCATCTAAAAGACTACATAAAATTAAATAGTAGTTTATATCGTCAAATATGGGACACTTCGCGAAACATTGAGAACTTGGCAACTAATTTGGTGAAATAACGGTAACTTGGCAATTATTTGAAAATACTGACAAATTGAAGAAAATGTGGCGAAATAGGCAATATTGACGTTGACGTTTCAAAAATGATGGCAATGAATTAATAATAACAATTTTTAATATAATGGATTTATCATAATTTTAATAATAAACGTATAAAATTTTAAGCTTTAAAAGTCCTTTAAGCTTGGAGTAAATTTCATTGAAATGTTATAAAACGCTGTCTCATTAAATAACTTTTCTTCTTATGAGATTGTAACTTACGTAAACTTCCTTGAAGAACACGTGCTATGCCTGCTTTCTTCAAGGAAGTATTATAAAGTTATATATGTGAGACCAAACAATCAACATTTAATTCAAGTAATATACCACTGAAAACCAGTTGAAGGAAAATGTCAGACGAATAGCACAGGGTTCACATTGTCGTTGAGAGAGGTTTAGAACACATAAATTCACAAATTAGCGATTACATCAGCAGATGCGAAGGTTACGATGTCAATATGGGGTGTAACTTAAGACGACAAGCAGTTAAAAAGATTAGTAGAGCAACAAAGATGATGAGCTTTTATATGAAAGGCCCCTTGAAATGGAAGGCAATAAGATGTTCGCTATGAGGAAATTATAACTAGTAATATTGAAATGATCTCAAGTTGATGCGTGTCATGTACCCTAAGCAAAGCCATTGATTGTTAATGCAGTGTAACTACATAAAGCGGTACGTGTCAGCTAAGTATCACAACAATATTGTCAAATTCAGTTTTTTTTTATGTTTCAGTAATTATTACTTGGCTCACATCGCCTCTAGATCAATTCTCAAAAGATAATTAATCTTTACTGTGCAAAATATTATTTGTAAATGTATTTTTTAATAATTAAGTACTATCGAAATAAATATTCTAACTTAAAAGATAAGTTTTATAGTCAATGATTATTGATGTATGTGCTAGATACGGTTCGTTGACTCGCAGTTTAGAGTTAAATTTGAAGGGTCATATTTGGAACGCTTCCAATATAAGCAAATCTATTACATTCACGGTAATATTTAAAATATTTCAAGGTCACTAAATAAATTAATTCAATTATAATTTCACGACATCTTAGTATGCTCAACTATACAACAGTTTCTTTTTCCGGCACAATATAGAACACTGTGTCTAGAATATTTGTGATTGAATAGGAGTCTGCCCAACAGATATGACTGAAAAACAGTTTTATTCGTTAATTTGATTTTCTTCTTTGATAACGTGATATTTTTAAAAAACATGTTATATGTTTGATTTCGGCAAGTGCGACAAGCTACGTCGATATTTACATACGTCGGATATTTTTTATTTTATAAAAATTGCCGAAAACGTTTACTACCATTAGAGGGTTGAATTCTGGAATGATTCCTTAAAACTATGATGTAAGCGATAGATTTGATATTGGATTTCGGTTTAGGCTGAAATATTACGTTATAGACCTCCCTAGCAGCATTTAATATTGGTCCAAAATTGAACCAACATTAAATATCTATGGATGAAATTGAAAATATTTCCAATGTTATTTCAATATTGGGCAAATATTGGTGTTACATTGAAACTATTGACGTAATATTGGCCCAAATATTTTACGCTAATATTGGGTCAATTCCGTCAAAATGTCCACTTTTTATTGATCCAAAATTGGAGCTAATAATTAGCAAATATTTTGCCAATATTGGATTGCTACTATGGCTATTATAAAATGGAAAAAAAGATCCAAATCATTACATAATTTGCTGTGAACCACGAGGCTCACATTTCAGGTTAATAAGAAATGTTATTAAAGCGATATATTGAGAAAAATGTATTACATTTAATTTAGATATTCAATTGAGAAGGAAAAGTTTATAGCCTTATATTATGTACATGTATTAATGATATTAGTAGCTCTAATACTATAAAAGTAAAATATGGTGGATAGCCCAGAATGATATTTCTGATTGGATACATTTATCTATTACGTACCATCTGGCACTAGGTGTAAAATCGACTATTGATGCTTTGCCAAATAATTTTTAAAATAATTGTTTGTCATATAACTGTTAGCATTTGTCGTTTTCAGTATATGCAGATATAGACTAAATTAATTGATTTTGAATGTATAATATCAATATTAGAAAAATAATAGAAAACATACTATTCATAACATCCCTTACAAATGCTTAATAAACAGCCTCCGAAAGTAAGATGATACACGGAGTACAGTTTCAAAACCACTTATTGCTATGACATTTATTTTGTGGTCGTTTTAAAAGAAGATAGATGTTTACAATTTTTTATGTGCAAATATCATTTCCAAATTGTTCATTTTAATTCAGCCACCACATTCATAACATGCTATTTGTGACAAGGGACAAAATAGTTTGTAAAAGGAAATTTAGAAGATTAAGGAGTTTTTTTCCTTTTTGTTACAACGTTTGAAACATCTCATTTATTTGAGTGCAATATAATTTTGTAAAATTTCCTTATAGACCTAGTTTTATTTTCTAACATTTGACATTTATCCTCTAGTGTCATGAGGGTAAACATTATAATGCTTGGAAATGGCATTTGAGAGGTCTTCTGGGTAATGAGAAGTCTCTCCCCAAAAAACAGAATACTCAGATTTCAAATGTTCAAAGTTTCGCACGTTCGTTCATTGTCTGGAATGTTTCACACAATTTTTATTAAGGATATATGTCTGCCACTTCGAATAATTGGCATATCTATTAATGTTTCAAAAGAGGAATTCAAGATCACTAAAGTCGTTACACTTTTGATGAAATTACTGACGTTTACAGCTTTCGTGACGACAGCGATGTCTATTGCTTATTATATCACACAATCAGATTTAAAATCAGGATTCTCAGAAGGTTTATTTTTCGGAATGATTCTCTATGCTTAGTGTTTCTTGTATTCAAAAAGAAATCATCTGATCACCCTTCAGAATTTAAAGGAAGCTTCAAATTATAACTTTTCGCGTACCTTAATATTTTTTTACTTTTTTGAAATTTTCGCCATTATGTATCCAATTGTGGATGTCTGTGTTTGGGTTATATATTGTGGAACTGATACCAAACTCATCGTGTTCAATCCCATATCTGAGGAATTTGGAGGTGGGTGGAAATTTGCGCTCTTTCTCAGTTTCTGTTTCATAAATTTCATAAAAATTACTATTCCTACAGCCATCAGTTGTGTTTTCTGTGTTCTTCCGAGGTTCCGCTTGCTTTTGAAAAATTCCGATCAAATTGATGCTTATAAACGAAGACTTCTAGCGTGATCCTACATTTAGCCATCTAACCACATTAAAAGATTGCCTAAATTGTTTGTTACAGAGAAAAACCATCGTCTTAATGGCAGGAGTTCTACCATTAAAGAAGAGCCATTACAGAAGAGAGTTTACAACATTCGGATCAGTTATAAATTATGGAATCATTATTACGTACCTGTAAGAACGTTTGAAGCTAGAAAAGACCGTTGATGATGCATGTCTGGTCCCCTGACTTTTTATCTAACTTTTGAGACTAGAATAGAACACGCTTCTGCCCTTACTTACATTTTTAAAGTGCACATAGATAGACAGCAAAAATAATCTTTAACGGCACTGTTTGCAGTTCAGTCATAATATTGCATTAAATATATATTCAGTTCTGAGTTTCTGATATCATGGTATGATTTTATGTGTAATTTAGTGTGAATCCGAATAAAATTTGTGTTTAATACTAAAGTTCGTTATATGCATAGACGTATAATGTTAGGATACACAAAATTATAGAATATTACGATATTTTTTTAGAGAACTGTTGAGAAAATATATATATATGAATGTTCTCCAGGCTGGAGCAAGTTTGTACAGATAAGGAAACTATTATTGTAGTAACAAGTGATACATAAGGAAGACTTCATATAGTGGCAAATTGTGTGTGTAATTCATTTTTGATGCAAATTGTGTGCATGCATCATTTTTGATGCAAATTGTGTGTATACTTCATTTTTGATGCAAATTGTGTGTATACTTCATTTTTGATGCAAATTGTGTGTATATTTCATTTTTGATGCAAATTGTGTGTATACTTTATTTTTGATGCAAATTGTTGTATACGTCATTTTGATGCAAATTGTGTGTATCCTTCATTTTTGATACAAATTGTGTTTATACTTCATTTTGGATGTAAATATTAAGTATTTTTATTTTCTTTGCATACTTTTTTCGTACATTCTTGCGGATTTTCGGAAAAATATTAATTTGGATCCTCACAACTGAGAATGAAAATCTTCAGAAAACTCCCAGCCTTCTCTTGAATTTGACGCTGAATCCTTATCTTTCATCATCTAAGTTCTGCCATGTGATTGATTGATCGGATTTTAATTATATTTTACACCTAAATTTAGTTAAGCATTGCACACATATGTATTGCATAACATCTTGCAAAATTATAGGATTCTATCTTCATTATGTTTTTAAATTAGAGTGTGTTTAATGTGAATAAAGGGTAGTTTTAAGAATATTCAGTTTAATGGTGAGAAGTTTCAATAAATACTTGTAATAGAATGTTGAGAAGTTTCAATATGCATTGCTTGACCATTTTAGCTTTAAAAACCAATACCCACCCTTTTAAAACCCATACTAATCGGAATTTTCTAATCATTTTTGCAGTAAATGATTGAAAATGCTTCACTTTTCTTTCGCTACATACATAATATAGGGAAAATATTGTGACGGGGTCGAAAATTTGACTTTGACTTTTCAACGCAAAGGGCACCTTCCCTGTATTCCGGAAATCACATCGAAATTTTTGAAGAAGTCTCTCTCTCTCTCTCTGTGTGTGAGACTGTGGAGACGATATCTCACGAATAAATGGAGAGATTCGAATGAAATTTGGTACAAAAATTACAATCCGTGAATATTGGAAGCCTGTTATTTTTAAACACAGTCGAATGTTCAGAACTCCCGAAATTTATGACTGAAATTTAAAAAAAATCATCAAAAAATCAAAACTTTTAATAAAGTAATAAAAAATATATCTTTCTTATGTAATTTTTCTTTAGAAAACTATTGACATAAACTTTAGAACGGTAGCGCGGACCGTTTTCGAGATATTGCACATTTTTAAAATAAATTTATCAAAAAATCCCATAAATTAGAAAAATATATTAACTCTTGAGAAACATGTTCACTTTTTATATGTAATATGAGATAAATTTGTTGACAACATTCTCGTGGATCCAGCTCGTTTCATTCATGAAAAAAGTTACTTTGAGTAATAATTTTCTATTTGAACGCCAATAGTCATTTATCTGCTATAAGAATAACTTATTTCTCCGTCCATAATGTTTGACAAGATTTTGGCGACGAATATAGCGAAATGTCGCCTACTTGGCGACGAATATAGCGAAATGTCGCCTACTTGGCGACATTTTAAATGTTGCCAAATCAACGAAAATCTCTCCAAATGTATAAAAATGACGCTAAATCAATGAAAATGACGACTAATTGACGAAAATTCACTATCAAAAATTCACTAAGAATATAAGTATTTACTATAGGATTAACCTATTTTTTTACTGTAAAAATATTAAATTCTTTGCATTGTATAAGGAAAGTCATGTGCTGTCCACATCAGATATTTTTATTGTGTAAAATATTCGTCATGCAATAGAACTTATACAGGGCTGGAGTTTTTAAAAATTACTTTTTCTTATATCTTTTCTTTTGACCTTATTTTATCACCAAAGCTTTAATTTTTACAGAAATAGAGAAAACAAATATTTGATTGACTTTTCATGATGTATTGTGAATATGCACCTCAAATTCTGACATGTATTTTTGAAAACATTTAAAATGTAGATACCACTTTGCAAAGATAAATGCCTTATATTATAAAGTTTATGAATAATATTATGATTGATACATTCCCTGGTATTAAAATCCTAATTTTAAGAGCTTCTGAACTCAATAAAGAAACCAATATGTAATTTTGTTTTTCTGATTGGATATACTTTAAAAGATGTACTATTATAAAAGAAAATTCTGGTAAAAAAGAGGAGAAAATTAAATTCTTAGATCTGCAATATTTGTGCATCGACATCTCCGTTATCCGCCAGTATGCGCTTATCGCTTGCACCGACTGTACGCTGGCCTGCCGAAGTAACTGCAAACGTTACATTCAAAAGTTTCTTCGTCGATGACTTCCTCATTTGTAGTCTTATTTGGACGAAATAAACTTATATAACATAACTTTTTAATACTTAAAGAAAACAAGGGAGAATTAGGTGACTACAATTGTTTCAAAGGCGTTTTGATCCCTATTTCTCAGGTCAACCAGAAGAACTAAAGAACCGAACTACTAAGAAAGAGCAGTTCTTTCTTAGCGATTGTTAAGAGAAGCCACTGTTAACCAGACGAGGAGGACTCAGAAATCCCTCAAAGCAATTTTAGTTACCCAATTTTTTTGCATCTGCTTTCCTCAAGAAAGTATTAGAAAGTTAAATTCTCGCAAGTAGCAGTTTTATTTATTGCGGTTCATTCTAATAATCTACAATAACTGCATGGTTTAAAATAAAAAATAAATAAATAAAATAAATTAATCTCTAAAAACCCAAAAAATAACGAAACCTTCTCTGAAGTACCTTGCACCATTGTCATACACGCCAATTTTTTGGAACAATTAGCACCCAAAACAGCTATTTCTCACAATTAAATGGCTAAGTTTACTACCATTAATAGTCATCTATGAAATCTAGTCATTTTTATTTGCCATAAAATCTTCCATCCATGTTTTAATTAACATATTTAGAAGCATCTATTTTTCAGGATCTATGATAGCTTGACTGATATGGATTCAGCCTCGAATTTCGAAGGAGATTGGCGGATTCATTGAGGATTACTGCCTCTATTTCAAAAAATTCTTTTCTGTCCAAAAAATTTCACTTCCCTTGAAATATTTGTTTTTCAAAATTAGCTATAATGCTTAGATGATAACCGATATGGATTCAACTCAAATTCTGGAGAAGCTAGTGTGACTTACACAGAATTTCCATTTCCGGTTCCTTTTACATCTGTACGTCAAAAACACTCTTTAAAGCATCTATTTTTCAGGATTGGCTTTAGATAAATCTTAAATATCGAATGATAACGATTTAGTATTCAATTCTGCAGGATATAGGATGACCTAAGAATTTCCACTTTCGGTTCTCGAGATATCATCTTTGATTCAAGAATTTTCCACAATTTATCACATTTTTCATGCAACGTCTATAAAAGAAGCATCTGTGATAACTAGTGGATTCAGAATGAAATTTCGGAGGGGTTAGGGGTTCATTAAGAATTTCCACTTTCGTTTTTTCCCCATTTCTGGTTCAAAAAGTTCTCTTGAAACATCTATTTCTTAAGATTAGCTATAGATAAAGCTTTGGCCATGACTGATATGGGATTAGCATACATTTCTCAGGGAGTATTAGGTTTACTGAGGGTTTTCACTTTCAGTATTTTCCCAATTCAGGGCTCAAAACATATTTATTTTCCTTTGGCTATAGATAAAGTTTAGGTGATAATTCATATGATTTCAGCATCAATTTCCTGGAGGATTGAAAGAATCACTAACTATTTGAACTTTCGGTTCATTTCTATTTCCAGTTGAAAAATTTTCCATGAAACATCTATTTCTTCAGAATAGGCTATACATACATCTTATATAATTATTGACATAGATTTAGCATTAAATATAGTGGGAATAAGGGACAAACTAAGGCTTTCTACTTCCGGATGATGTCAGCTCCAATTAACATTTTTACAATCTTAAAAACATATATTCCTTAGGAGAGTCTAATGATAGTAGAAGAGAAAAGGGCGTTCAAGGGCCGCAGGCGGTGCTGCACCGCCTGGAGGAGGGTCCCTCTTTCGGGAGGGGGTCTTCCCTCTTTTGAGAGGAAGCTTCCCTCTTTGGGGAGGATCCTCTTTGGGAGGAAGTTTGGTGAGGCGGTGCAGTACCCGATGCCCCTGTTGGGAGGACGCCTCTTTCCTAGTATTGCGAAAGAGGCCTGATGACTCATTCGGAGTGAATTGTCTTGAGAGGGGATGACCCTTGACCTGAGGAAGTGCTTTCAATGGATGTCGCAATCAGCGATTGCACAATCTGGAAATGACGTGTCGCACCTTGGAGCTCCTGAGCACACGTCCTCCCTCGATGCTGGTCAACGACAAACTGAACGTTCTTATCAGCGTGACGTAGTTAAAGCGCTCTCTGGCGAATTTTGATGAAGTGCTGCCATCTATCGGTATTTTTTTCCCCAAAAGAATTTAATTTCTCACTTGTCAGGAGCGGGACTCGAACTTGGAACCATCCGATTACAAAGCCCGCGTCTTACCCGCTATGCCACAAGGCCTTGCTCCGTAGAAAGTTACCTTCGAACTGTACCTTATCAGAGGAAGCAAGAGATGGAATATTTTTCACTCGGTGAACAGATTGAATAGCGATGTATTTTATAAAGGGATTTCGGCGCGTTTTAAAACAGAATGTTACGGAGTGAATATAAAATTGTGTTGTGATTTTTAAAACAAATTGAATACGAATTTCCAATGAACACAAAAATTGTATTCAGTGGACACTATGATTTTTTTTTTAAATGAATTGAATAAACTCAAGTTTAAACTCAAGCATAGTTACACATTTTCAAAATTGTGTTAAGTGAACAGGATTCAACCCTTTTAAGTGTTGTACACTTAAAAACATGAATGTAATACTTAGCTACCATTGTATTAAGTGATATATAGCAATGTGGATTTTTTTTTTTAAATAAATCTAACAGCATATATCAATATGATTTTTATAATAATAACGAAATGATTTCGAATGTTTAAAAACAAATAGATTACTAATTTCCAGTGAACACAAAATTGTGTTAAGTGAATAGGATTCGACCCTTTTAAGTGTTGTGCATTTAAAAACAAATTTATACACGTACACAATATATTTTGCAAGCTTTAAAATAGCACATTGTACTTCGTTAAAATGAAGTGAACAAGATTCGGCCATTCTAAGTGCGTGTGTGTGTGTGTTTGATATATAGCAATGTGATTTTTTAAAAATAAATGTGCAGCCGTTTAACCTTTTAAATTTTTTTTAATTACTTCTTAATTTTAAATCACTTATTCACAATTATAAAAATTTTAATTCTTAATTTTAAAAGGTTAAACGGCTATCTTGCGAACCTTGGACCAATGACGTCATCTTGTGAACCTTGGACCAATGACGTCATCTTGTGAACTTTGGAGTGATGATCTCATTTTATGTGAAATCTTAGATAAGAACTGATAAGCTCTCATCTAATTGTTGCAATTAGTGTGTTTATCGTTCATTTCTAGTTTGGATGTCGCCTTGTGAAGACCTCATACTGTTAGTTATTTTCGTGTTTTTGGTAGCTATTCTTGTATATTCCGCGTGATACATATCACCTAAAGTTATAAAAATATGTATAACATTTTTCTAAGTATATAATGTTAATGTGATTTAAAATTAGGAACTTTAAGTAAGTTTGGTACATATTTTCACTCTATGATTTCGAAGCTGAATGAAATAATATAGAAATTTTCTCATGTAGATAACAATTGTATTTACCACAATCTAATGTTGTACAATTCATTAAAAATTATAAGTTCTAATCACTTCATATCTTATGTGATCTGTTTGCACACGACACTCGATTTACGTAACGTGATTATACTTATGAAGTTGTTTGATAAGTCATTTCAACTTTGGGCGTTGAGTGGATAGGTTTGGTTCGTTCATAGCTGCGACAAAATTATAATGTTTTAAGATGTTAGTGTTTTAAAAATAAATCTTATACTGTGAATGTCGTAGTTGGATGTTACTATCTAAAAAGAATGCCTAAAATTCAAAGTATGCCATCATTCGAGCAAATAATTTCTAGTGTAAATAGTGCGGAGTTGACTGTTCCTGCCCTAGAAGAAACAAAATCTGTGGACATTGTCTCAGATGTGATTAATTCGCCCTCACAAAAATTTGCTGTGGATTGGTTAGAGACCTATCTTATGTCTTCCAAAACCCCAGCAGAAACATCTACCGTTGTCAATCCACAAGTTCTCACCGAGGTTGAAAACTCAACTCAAGATCTGCTTTCTTGTGCTCTAACACATAGCGGAGTGTTATCTTCCACTACAGAATCAGTTTCGACTGAATCTACTTCTTCAGATTTTATGCAAGATGCACTCCGTCGTTGGCATTTAGGTTCTAAAGTGTATGTATATTTGAAACTTCGTCATGGGAAGTTAAAAGTGTATATATGGAAATATCTCTCTAACGATCGAAATGAATTACAGCCTACGCATGAAGGTGTTACACTGTCACCGGCTACGTGGAGTGAATTTTCTCAAAAATTGTGGTCGTTCAATATTCTATATGCAGATACCTCTTTCGTCAATCGCAATGAGTTGTTCTGTTTCAATGACAACGGAAAATTGCATTTGCAGAAAATAATTCAATTATATGATTCAAAATTTTGTCTAACACAGTGTCATATTGCCTTAGATAAAAATCAAATAGCATGTTTACAGAATAGTGTTAACAACATTAGTATACATCTTCGAGAAAGTATATTTATAGAGTGGCTTCCTGCTCAAATATTAAAAATAAAGAACACTATAACCTTTCTACCATCACTTATTTGTGACAAAAATTTTGCATTCGAACAATTAATCTCTTGTATTCATGACAGCATCATGTGTCATGTAAGAAAACTTTTCAAATGTGTTGGCTGTGTTGGTCAAGTTGAAGATTTAAGTTACCATGAATATCTTTACAGCACTCCATTACAAATGTATGACAGAGTGTCTGAACAAGTACTTCTAAATCTTGACATTAATAATATTGCTAAGAAAGTTTTGTTGCGTGGTGAAGAAGTCTTTTACTGCTATGATAGAAATTTTTTCAAGTCATTCAAATCAGAGGACTATGAAAGTGCGATAAGGAAATTATTTTAACTTATTTGTTTAAATGTACAACTGATAATGGTTAATGTGTATTTCATGAATAATAGATTCATTAAATGGTTTTTATCTTTCAAATTGAATTCCTTATTTATACTCATTAGCTAATTTTTTTTTTAGCATGTTCCATTTAAAAAATGTTATATGGTTATGAGTTATGTATCTATGCATTCAAGTGTAACAGGTTTACTAATCTCACTTTTTAAAACAAAATATAAAAAATTAAAAATAGATTTATTCGAATCATATCAAATGTCTACTGTGTGAGTTTCATAACAAAAGATATTTACACTTTACAGAGTTTAAATCATAAAATTTATAATCAATGTCAAAATTCTGAATTCATTCAAAATAAATGCTAAGTTATGTTCCATTCTCTAAAGTATGAAGATTCATAAACAATGTTGTGTTTCAATCTCTAAGAATCGGTGAAAATTCGACTGTAGTTTCTTAAAAATCTACGAAGTTGGGACTTATTCTGTAATAAGTGAAAAATTTTGTTGTAGTCCTGTAATTTTCTGTGTGTTGTCAAATATGTACATTCAAATGGGATCATTTATTAAGAGCAGAAGGGTCTTATGGAGCACCTACAGCCACAAAATTGTGACATTTCTATGTGCATGTCAATAATGTCTCGTATTAAGATATTAAAACTCATTACATGTTTCTTTTAAGGTGTTAATTGCATATCTTTCATATTTTTTAATGTTATTGCAATGTACTGTACTTGTCTCAGAGAGTCACTCTTTCATTTAAATTCAATGTTAATAATCGCCTATCCTTAAAAACAGTAAGTTATATACTATTCTTCTTTAAAAAAATTTATATATATATAGTCGTTTAATGATCTTAAACGTTGTTGTAACAATAAAAACCTAGCTCTTATTTGATAGTCGTGCACTAAATTGTTGTATGTATTGTATAATTTGATAAATTTTTCATTTAAATATGCGATCTGCTTAAAACAATAACATTGCAATTATCTGGCTTTGCGAACATGAACTTTGGGTCACTATCTGTTACACTGATAAGCACGATAAGCTATAGAGCCGATTTGGAATGTATTCAGGGTGAGTCTTTGGCTTGCATATTGTGTTTGTGTGTATTGTGGGGGTAGGGGCTGTATTTATGCAAAATATCTGTTCATATACATATTCTTTCTCAGAGCAGCTTTTTCAAAATAAGATTCACACATTTTAGTGGTGTCTATGGAAATGTAAGGATCCAACCATGCATTTGCAATCGTCGGATTTCCACTTGGACGAATTCAGACGTAAAATACATCTCTAATGTTTTTTTTTTAAATTATAACTTAACATTTAGAAGGTATATGCAACACATGGAAGGTATATGCTTGTATGAAAAAAAATGAATGGATAGCATAAGACGGTTAATAGCAAGTTATTAAAAAAAAAATGCATAATTAAGAAAGAATAAGTGCCTGGTGGCAACACGTCAACATAATGACGTCATTATAGATAAGATCTAATTTTTAATAATGTAATGAGTGCGTGTGTCTCATTTGGAGTGTTGACGGTAAGCTGTGAAGATGTCGCTCCGTGAGTTCTAATTTTGTTAACAATTTTCAGTGTTAATATAAAAATTATATGAATTGATTCTAAATATTCAAACTTAGAAGCTTCAACTAAGTTCGGTTTCATCGAAATATTTGTCCTGTAAATATTTGCATCGGTAAAAACACCATTGGTAGTTCAAACAGTCGATTCGTATTTAGAAAATTCTGGAACCGTAGTGCACAACTGTAGAAATCTATTTTAAAAGCTGTCGAAACATATATTTTTTTCAAAAAAAATAAAATGTACTCCATACAATTTATGTCTACCGAAGAAATACAACTATTTCGGACATTTTTAAAAATTTAAAAAGTTTAAAAGTTAGTGCGATAAAATCTCACACAATACTTACTCGTTTCATGTTTAGCAGGTTTTAATACTGGGTGTTGAAATCTAGGTACATGTATGTGCAAAATGGTCTATTCCTATTCAATAGATTTTAAAATGTGTTGGTGTCCTGTAAAAATAATCGAAACTGTACACTCACTTCTAAGTTCTATAATGGTAGTAAAATTACGATGTGAAAATGGTCAAATGATATTCATTGGGTTTTATTTAAACTTAAAGCTAAAATTTTGGGGTGTATCTGTGAAAATTCGTTAGCTTGTTAAATTCTAAACTTCGATATTTCAATTACATCCACCACTTTAAAAATGGTCAAATCATATTCAATGCACAATATCATTAAAATGATGTATTTCAGATTATGTGTAGCAAATCAGACCGTTAAAGTATCCAGTTACTAGAAATATATTATTAGAAAAAATAGGTGGCAACACCTCATAATGCTGACGTCATTATAGATAAGATCTAATTTTTAATAGCGTAATGAGTGCATATGTCTCACTTGTAGATTGGACAGCAGCTAGTGAAGATGTCGTTCTGTGAGTTCTAATTTTCATTATTATTTTTATAAAAAGAAAAAAAATCATTTCGTTATTATAATAGTCGTATATGCCGTTAGATTTATTTTTAAAAAATCACATTGCTATATATCAGACACACACACACACACTTAGAATGGTCGAATCTTGTTCACTTCATTTTAACGAAGTACAATGTGATATTTTAAAGCTTGCCAAATATATTGTGTTCGTGTATAAATTTGTTTTTAAATACACAACACTTAAAAGGGTCGAATCCTATTCACTTAACACAATTTTGTGTTCACTGGAAATTTGTAATCTATTTGTTTTTAAACATTCGAAATCATTTCGTTATTATTATAAAAATCATATTGATATATGCTGTTAGATTTATTTAAAAAAAAAATCCACATTGCCATATATCACTTAATACAATGTTAGCTAAGTATTACATTCATGTTTTTAAGTGTACAACACTTAAAAGGGTTGAATCTTGTTCACTTAACACAATTTTGAAAATGTGTAACTATGCTTGAGTTTATTCAATTCATTTAAAAAAAAAATCATAGTGTCCACTGAATACAATTTTTGTGTTCATTGGAAATCCGTATTCAATTTGTTTTAAAAATCACAACACAATTTTATATTCACTCCGTAACATTCTGTTTTAAAACGCGCCGAAATCCCTTTATAAAATACATCGCTATTCAATCTGTTCACTGAGCGAAAAATATTCTATCTCCTGCTTCCTCTGATAAGGTACAGTTCGAAGGTAACTTTCTACGGAGCAAGGCCTTGTGGCATAGCGGGTAAGACGCGGGCTTTGTAATCGGATGGTTCCAAGTTCGAGTCCCGCTCCTGACAAGTGAGAAATTAAATTCTTTTGGAAAAAAAAATGCCGATAGATGGCAGCACTTCATCAAATTCTCCAGAGGGCGCTTTAACTACGTCACGCTGATAAGAACGTTCAGTTTGTCGTTGACCAGCATCGAGGGAGGATGTGTGCTCAGGAGCTCCAAGGTGCGACACGTCATTTCTAGATTGTGCAATCGCTGATTGCGACATCCATTGAAAGCACTTCCTCAGGTCAAGGGTCATCCCCTCTCAAGACAATTCACTCCGAATGAGTCATCGGGCCTCTTTCGCAATACTAGGAAAGAGGCGTCCTCTCAACAGAGGCATTGGGTACTGCACCGCCTCACCAAACTTCCTCCCAAAAGACGGGGATCTCAAGAGAGGCATCCTCCCAAAGAGGATCCTCCCCAAAGAGGGAAGACCCCTCCCGAAAGAGGGACCCTCCTCCCAAAAGGGGGACCCTCCTCCAGGCGGTGCAGCACCGCCTGCGGCCCTTGAACGCCCTTTTCTATTCTACTAATGATTACTTATATGGATTTATCGTGAAATTTCAGATTGGAAAGGGTTTTACTAGGGTTTCTGTTTCCGGTTTTGGAGATTCCACTTCCGGATTTCCCAAAAATTCACATGACTCTGCGAAATATCTGCAAAAGAGAATAAAAATGCTTAATAATTATGTCTTAATTGAACTGTACCATAACACTTATCGTTTTCCACCATATGAAGGGTGTTTAAGAAATTTCTCGTTTGCTATGATTTTGACCATAAATTTGACTATATGGTTCATGAGTTTAAGCATAAGGTTTGTTTTGACCATAAGGTTTAAATGTTGGTTACATTGCTGACTATTGTACTTAGACTGAACTCGTTAGTTTCAATATTTAAAAACTTTTAATGCTAAGATTACTTGCGTTGAGTAGTAAGTAGTAGCTGATTCTTCAAAATGTGGTTAAAATAATACAATAATTAAAATCTATTTGATGAATTGATGAGTAGTTACAAAATTATATATACACACACACAAATATATATTAGAAGGGGCTTCATTTCAGGAAGTTCATTTACAGGGATTTTAATTTTTAGTATTTATATGTAAGAATTTAAGATCATATTTTCAATATCGCTGATCGTATTTGAAGAATGAGGATAAGTCATATATGTTTCATATGAGACATTTTAGGATTTATATTCAATACCAATAAAATATTATTTGTTATACGACATTTCGCATCGAAAATGCACTTTGCTTAAAAGAGAAGTTTGTCACCGACTTCTCAGCTGAAATCTCCAAGACTAAGTAAATAAGTAAATTTTCTATTCCAGGAAAATTCGACATCTCTTGCTTCTGAAATTCAGCTACAGCCTTTAACTTGATGCACTTGGAAAATGTGCAAATTTAATTTTTAGTGCCGCAGGAAACATGACAGAAAATTTGCGGAAAAGGTTTTGTAAAGTGAAGTGCAGCATAATATTAAAGTCGGTATGGAATGCAAATCATTGTTAACTTTATTTTGTGTTCACACTATATGCTCTATTATATAACACCTGGGTATTGTAATAAGGTAAAAATTCACATAAATAAAATACTACCACTCCCCATAGTGTTCCCCTGTTCACTCAGTGATAGAATAGATGAGGTCTGAAATATGAAGTACATTGCGTTGATTTCAGAAAACCAAACTATTTTGTGGCGACTACCACTTTGTATTATACATATATATTATAAAAACACTTTAATAATACACACACATTATGCATTTAAACGTACCAGACTTGACCTCGAGGTGTATGGTAATTGTATATGAAAAATTATAATTATTTTAAATCTCTAGCTAATATTGAAAGGGGTTTTCCCCAGCTCCCCTATACTAATACAATTATAGTTAGATTGAATTACATATATTAGCATTAGAATTGGATTTCAAAAACACAATACCTCCATTCTGCAGGCATGATTGATTTCTCCAAGAAAAAAAACGAGATCCTTCAAAAGTTCACATGATTAAGGGTCCCGGCTGTCCAAATAGTTGCTCAAGTCCTCCGGATGAGTCGGACGGTCTGGGTCTTCAACATGATTAAGCGTCGGGGATAGGTGATGATATATATGCATGACACACTGGCATACGGTATCCGTAGAACCTTACGGAGAATAGGAGTCTATCAGGAGCTTGTTACCAAGGTCCACTAGGTGCTACACCGTCCACATTCCGGTTGGCTTTCTTGGATTCACTGTTCGACGGATGAGCAAACGGCCAATGTCGGGTTGGTTCAGCGCTGGTTCGCGATCCTGGAAACGTAAATCAAGACCGATACTGGTCATAGTAGTATCCCGATAGAAAGGTTACGGTAGCATGCATCATCCGCATTGAGAACCGATGGCGGTTGAATCACACAGATGAAGCTTGTTATTTGCTGCATAGAGACCCACGATTGGTGCCTCGCTACACTCCACCAGTTCATAGTTGTCCGAGTGGTGACATAGCCACTGAGCTACCAAAATGCCGTCTACCGTGCAGTCCACACAGTTGTCACGGCTTAGCTCTAGTTTGTAGGGTCCAAAAGGGTATCCCAATACTACGCCACCCATTTCCAGAGCTGTGTGATCCTGCTTGGCGACAGGGGGAAGTCTTCGCTGCTCGGATGACCGCCACTTTCCTATGAGTTTTACAAATATCAGTTTGGTTCAGCTCTAGCTCGATTTGGCTAGAGCTTCCGCTCTAGCCAAATCGAGTTGAGTGGCCATAGGATGTCATTATTCAATAGCCGCTCCTGGACACGGGCTATACTTGAGTAGATGTGATCGCACCAAGGTATCAATTACTCCGGTTCCTTTTTGTCGGGCATAGGGGTACCTCTAAGGAATAGCAGTGGATACTGATTCCCAAAGATGTGTCGAAATGCATTTTTTGCTCGGGTTTCGATCAAGTACTTAGACAATTTCAGAGACCTTCTCTGCAGAAATCAAAATGGCGTCTGACTAAACCGTTTAAAATCTGGTCCCTTCACATTTTGTGGAAGGTGGAACAAATGGGGCGCTAAGTTTCCTCGTCCGCTCATTCGTTGCATCACTTGTGCGCGAGTATGGGTGGGACGAAATTCTGAATTGTTTATTGGATTTCGGAATGACGCTCATTTTGTATGTGTTTCAATAAAATCCGATGACCTGGGGATTTCCGACAACCGGGAGGTCCCGTACGAGCCCCGGAGTGACTTAAAGCTTGACAAGGGCCATAATTTTCAAGGGATTTCTCGATTCAATTTAGACGTTTACTTTGACATACTTGAAAATTGACAACCTCTGTTTTGTGCTATTCAGTTCCTTGGCGCCGAATAGCCCCATCGTGCTAGCAATTAAACTTACCTTACACTTTACCTACTTTGAGTAAATACACCCCCCTTTATCGCGGGCCACTCAGATTCCTGCCAGTAAGCCTTAGGGCCAGCCGAGTGGCCTGGGCCTTCAACAACCCCCTCTTTATTGATAGGTTGAATCCGGTGAGCATGAATAGTGTTTGTACAATGTGTAAAACATTATATTATGCTTCATAAGATGTATGCGATACATTGCTGTTTTCATTATTTTCCTCGCATTTTGACGTCTGTATGGGCAAATATTGTAGGCATAAATTCGCAATTACAGAGTGACACATTTGCGTTAGAGAAAATATAAGTCAGTATTGAATCACTCATATTAAGTTACATTAGCGTGTCTTATTTGGTGTGAATTGAAAATATAAGGAAAAACTAGACGGAATAATATAAATCAGGTAAATCAAACGAGTCATATAAGTCATACAGTCAAAGTCATAACCGTCATATAAGTAAAAATCACTATCAGATAAGGTGGAAATAATATAAAAATATTGGATGAAAAAACGCAAATGTGCTCTACATACATGACTTTACAAAGAAACTAAACTTCCTAAAATGCTGTGAAAGATATTACCGTACTTTTGAAAAAGGCCGTTAAAATATTTTAGTTAAAAAATAAAAAAATGAAGTACATAATTGTAAACTTAAAGTACATGATATTTTTACTTTCTCATACTATTAAAGGAGATAGCTATGCAGTTTATAGAATTCCAGATTTAGATATCAATATATGTTTTAAGACATCCTGAACATATTTTGACTATATTTGGAGTGTTGCCCGTCTGTATGTCTGTCTGGGGACGATTTCTGGTGTGCAAGATAGCAGCCACAAATACTAATGGATTTTTACGAAACATTATTTCCGGCTTTATTATCAAAAGCTCAAATGGAATAATTTTTTTAAAATTCAACCGTAAACTTCGAAATTTATTCGAAATATTATATATTTTTCAGCATAGCCACATAGGACAAAATTTGACAAAATTGTGCATAAAAGAATTTATTTATTTATGGTTCAATGATTGCAAGAATGGTCTACTGCATCCCAAGTACTAAAATTCCAAAATCGCGCATATTTATCGTCACACTTTATATTTACTAAAAATTAATGTTCAAAAGATGTGCGTGGATTTTGAATGTAGCATTAGTAAAATTAATATTACCATGGGAATTGACTAATATCCTAACATCGAATGAACGATGTCGATGAAGACGGTAAAACTACGATGCTTATAAAATAACAATAGCGATGTCCCATTCCAAACAAATATTACTATCTACAGTACTTTCAATTTTCAAAATTATATATTGCAGAATATCTGTAATATTAAATTGCAGATTTTTCTGCAACTGACTCAATATATGCAATCATATAATCTGTAGTCATATCTAAAAAAAACTTTTAAAAAATAAGTTCATTTACAATAGTTGTTAAAAAATGAAACATTTCATTTTAATATAATGTTTCATTTTAACATAATAGTCCATAATGTGACGCAGCATAAAACAGTTACACAGTAGTCGTTAAAATTCTCTTTCTATCAAACGTTAGTGTATAGCGTAGGAAATAATACTATTGTTCTGTGTTACTAAAATGAGTCCATCCCGAAATGAGAGCAATTAAGCCTAATTAATTAACATGCAGTTTCGTACGCCATCTAGTGCTTTTTGCAATGACCATATTAAAGTGGTAATTTCTACAAATAAGGATATAAATGTTATTTGTGTGTATACAAAGTTGTTCAAGACTTCTTTAACCTTTACACAAAGTGTATTTTATTTATTGATTACTTATTAAGATATAGAAATTACAACTACGTATTTATTGTTTAGTATTTTCATGCATGATAAGTACATATCATTATAGGAAACTAGAAAATTTCCTCGGTGTTGCTTAAAAGTACAAATACATTTTATGCGGTAAGTTATTTTAATCTGAAGATGTATATTTTAATTCTACATTCTGAATACATGTGGAGGAATTCTAAGGAATGTTCTTAAGCATTCCATTAATGGAATAAAGGGACCCTCAGTTGACACATCAGGTTAAGCTATAGTAACGGTGCTATGACCGATTGAATAAAGGGGATTGCAGCGCCACCAGCGGAAAATTAAAAAACTTAGAAACATATATTCGGCAACAAAGATTGGTAGAAAAGACCGTCAATTACAAGTTATAAAGCATTGTTTCGTTAGCTGAAATTGCCACTAAATTGATTACACGAGGGATTTATTTGACATGTTATAAGTAAATTGTTGTTATACTCAGAAAAGTTACAATACACAGCACTTACATGTGCAGAAATATAGTGTAGGGCCAGTGTAAAATTGCCTTCCCCTATCGATAACGCACATTTGAATTCGAGAAAGAATTTTACACTATATTCAAAATTGGCAGCTGCGTGTCTATTGATCGATGGTGTATAATAGGTATTTGCTGCTTTCTATATGTGTCTTCTGTTGATTAATTAGGCCGATTCCTACAAATTAAGCAATCATCTACAACGTTGTAATTGGCGTTTTTAATTTCTCATATGTAGTATTGGGAAAGTATTGTTTTCAAGAAAATTTTTGCTTTCGAGATTTTGATACTAATATATGTTTTAAGACCGTCTGAAGATATTTTGACTATTTTAGAGGGGTGTCCGTCTGTCTGTGTGTCCGATGGCTGTGGTCGATTCATTGAGTGCACGGTAGATAATAACAACAAATATTAATGGATTTTCAAGAAATTTTACATTCGCCTTTATTATCAAAAAATCTAGAACTAGATAGATTTTTTTTAGATTCGTGCGAAAACTTTGAAATTCATTCTGAATATTTTATTTTTTTAACATGGCAGCATGGGACAAAAATTTGACATAATCATGCATAAAAGGGTTTATTTATGGTTTAATGATCACGAGACTTAATAGTTTCAATTTTTTGAGTGAAAAATAGCCGCGATACAATTACTTTTTGTTCGTGACGTCATTAGGCCCCGTTGGAGAGAGGAGGGGGGTTCTTGTAAAATTTGAAAAAGATATTTATATGAATTTTGGTATGGGAAAGTCGAGTTTAGTTGCATTCCAGTCAATTTTTCTATCTCGATCAGTTGGCAAGTTCATGTTCCTAACTTCTTCAATTCTCCACTAGGGGCATTGAAAATTATTTTTTTAATCGAGTATGTTGTACACTTAGAGATCCCTCTTCTTCCGAAGTATTGAAAGTGAATTTTGCTATGAATCTGAGTATAATTTGCAGTGTTTAGAAGTAAATATGTATTCTGGTGAACTAACTCATTGCTTGAAATGACTTTCTGTGCATCACATCCAAAACTTGTCCCGTTAGGTTGGTTTATCTATGAATCGGACTCTTATGATTTTCAAGGTGAAAAAATGTGCTTTACATTCAGACTATTTCGAATATTTTATTCATATGCATTTGGAAAACAACTTTATTTCATTTTTCGTATATAACTATTTGTCCTAGAACAAAATTTTATGCCTGTCTTGTTGTAATGCGCATTTCGAATTTATTCCAAGATTAAAACGTTTCTATTCACATCAGCACTCCTTTTGAAACATTTCATTTTTTCCTTAATTTTGCCGATCGTATAAAATGATTATCAAATTTTCAGAATATCTCGATTAGAAATTCCATTTACGTTCAGTAATTCTATTTACGCCCAGAAATTTGTTTAGGATTTCTATTAGATATTCTTTGTTCATAACTCAAATATTACCTAACTATGTTGTTGGATAACTCAAATGCTACTTAGACATGTAAATATTTGCCCTAGAAATGTAAATATTTGTCCTAGAAATGTAAATATATTATTTTTTCCACTGCTGCCAATAAAAGTATTAGTACTTTTGCCAAAGTCTTAAACATATCGCGTTTCGTAGTATATATTTAGTGTTTTCCGGAATTCAAAAATTTTGTTCTTAGTACACCTTCAAATAAAAATACTATATGAAAATTTAAATTTCATTGTTAGGTCTGTCAAACACTATACAGTGTGTCCCAAAAAGATTGAAACGGGCTTTAATCTTTTACTTGTTGGAGATAAGTGGGCAATGTAAATTGCAAAAATGTTGAAAGTAAGGTAGGAAATAAGACTACGTTAATGAAATAGTCCTCCTATTCATTTTCAAAAGTTACACTTCTTAAATTTTTATACAACCTCCTTAGTTAAATTTAGTCAATCAGAAAAGTTTTATTTTTAATGCAACAAGATCATTAAAAAACTCCCATCTCTCTAACTTTTAAATTGAGCGAGTTATATTTAAGTGAAAATTGAACATTGTGCAATTTACATTCTCCACGTATCTTCAACAGGTAAAGAATTAAAGCGCGTTTCAATCTTTTTGGGACACCCTGTATATGTGTAATAGTAGTTTCAGATAACGTTGACCGGCAGATAGCGTTAACTCCCTGATGGATGATTTGAATACTTTGATATGTGACACCCTGAAAATAATAAATGTTATCTAGTCATATATTGCGTTTTGAATTTATTACAGGGTGCGGGACTGCATATTAGTTAAGACACATGAATTGTACTCGGAAGATTCGAGTTTGATTCCTGTCTCTGCTCATACTGTCCCCGTGTTCACGCAGAGTACGGACAGGTTAAATATGTGGGTCTGAATATCCTTCCGAGAGGTTGGTAGTAGGAGAATAAGGGTACGTTGACAGTGGATGTCGTATCCAGTGGTGACGCTCTAAATTGGGTGGCACTGCTGTGGGGTCACCATTTTACAGGGGTGAATTTCCATCTTTAATGTATGGCAAGGAAAGTGTTATTCTTCCTTAAATGTAATGTTAGGGACACGACATCAACAACAACAAGGAAAGTGTCAACCCCCTGATGCGTTAGATTGGTTGTGTGTTGCATGACGTGGCTCGCTCGTAGAAGAAATAACTACGATTTAATACTTAACAATTTAATAACAAGAAACTTAGCAAGAGAAACTTTAGCACAACAAAGAAGTAGATTTACATTACATGCTTGGCTCAAAACTGCTACAGCGTAACTCATCTTATTTAATGCATGCATGTTACAGTTGAGCTAACGAGACTCGTGAAACCAACGAGACTAAAGTCGTGGCGATTGTAGCATCATAAATATCTTGCCACAGACATGCGCATTACAGCATTTACTGGTCAAGCAGAAACTGCGTATTCCTGCAGCAACGGTTGCACCGCAGTACTCCCCTCACAGACTAAACCCCGGCTTGAAAAAGCACGGCAGCTTTAGACCGCCGGCCAGACATAGTCAAAATATGTCCGCTAGAAATGGAAGTATCAAAAAAATTTGTGCGCTCACCTCCATCTGGACTCATCAAGTAAGCTGGCTCAACTCTGTCAAATGACACGTTTTGCTTTTAATTATTTTGCAGAATGGTGATCATTTTGTCCGTCCTTGACAACACAGGGAATGGTCCTTGGTAAAGCGGAACTGATGGTCTCCTGACTGCATCTAATCGCAATAACACATGAGAGCAGTTTTCAAATTTCTGGAAACGTACACTTTATGTGTAGAAAGGTTAGTTGCCGGGATCTGTCTCAGTTTTGACATTTACTCCCTGAGGTTTTGTATAAACTCCTTTGAAGCCATAACCTCTAGATCAGAACTCTGAATCATTTCACCCGGCAGGCGGAAATGTTCTACCGTAAACCAATTCAGTCGGTGCAGCCAATAATTCTTCCCGCACTGCTAATCTTAGCGATAATAGCACCAATGGCAAGATCTCACTCCAATGGACTGAATCTACCGCCATTAGGACTGATTTACGGATTCTGTGAAACCGCTCCACCATACCGTTCCCTCTCGGGTGGTATGCGATGGTACGAAATTTGTGTACTCTAAGTATTTCGATAAGCATGCTTCTACGTGCTTCTGGAAAATATCTTTAATTCACAAACTTTCGCTTCTTCGATTTAGAAGTGTGACATATAGCTGGAAAGAGAACATTCTGCACTATTTAATGCAGCAATAAAAAAAAATCGTTTTCTGAGTAATTTTTTCCTTTCCTGGTCCTCTTAATCAAGTAAATATGTCTTTCATCAGTCACTTTTTTTCTCTTAATTAGTCACTAATATATGTAAAAACTGACTTTAGTTCATTTTCGTCCAATGAAGGGAAGTGCGGTCTTTAATGGGTTAACGAAAAAACGCCAAACTGATAAATTAACTATTAAAATAGTTTGATATATGGACAGTATTGCTAATTGCCGATGCTATCAATATTGATAATTGTTAAGTTATAATTGAGCGAAATATAATTTAATTGGATGTTTCGAAATAGTTCTACATGTTGCCTTCCCGAAAAGCTTCAAATGTGCTGTTCAACGTTATCAACAGAGGGCAGGAGAGCTTATACATGGTTTTTTCAAAGTGAAAGAAGTGAATTCATTGCATTATGTAAGAAAAGTCATGTACCGCACATATAAGATTTTTTCCATTGTAATATTGTCCCTTTTATTAATAACAGCACTTATTAATTTTTAACTATTCAGATTACTGAATATTTAGTGGACAAAGAATAATTTTCATTTCTATCCTGGCCTCAAACTTACAAAACTTGATAAATAGGAAATGATTTTGCATCACAAACCTTACCCTAAAGAAAGTTTAAAAAATAATTGTGAATAACATTTTTAATCTTCATAATACATCATATCAAACAAAACAAAATATATCTTATCACTGTTCCGTATCCAATCAATATATCAATATTAAATTTTGCGCTTAGCAATCATTTACGAATAAACAAAACATACTTATGAAATCAAAGTTCAACTTTGCGTGATTACTGTATTTTCAATATTCTTAAGAGCACTTCTGATAAATGTGACTGCCATATTTTATCGCCACAGATATAATTGTTTTCTTCAGGTAGAAAAATAGCAACATTATAGCTTTCGCACTACTTTTAATTTTAAAGTAATAATAATAATGTGTTTTTGTTGTGTACAAATGCCGATCATTTGGTAGCTAGGCCATTAGACACCGAACTCTTCTGTATGCTTCAATAATTGAACTAAAAAGTCACTAGCGCAGGGCTCTCGTCCAAATGTTTTCCAGACATAAGTTGTCCTAGGTGACATGAAATATAGGTAAAAAGTGCAATTCCATGAAGATGAGCCATGAAACAGTCATGACCAGTAAGAAAATATGAACCTGGCAACTGTTCCTCGCCGACGAGCAACTGGAATGAACAAAATGTTCTTGCTGAGGACGTTCCGTGATTTTTCCTTAGATTCCTCCATAGATTCTGTCTCAATTCCTTTTTTATGTAGCATTTTAATGTACAGTTGAGCTGAACGAAAAGTCATAGGCTCTGAGAATCTCTACTCTACCACAGCACCTGTTTTGGCCAAAAAGTTCGGTTTTTCTATTCCTGGTACTCCGCAATGTGCAGGCAACCACTGAACAGGGATTCCTTGCGTTAGGTCTTTTAAAAGCGCCCTGATCTCTTAAATCCGGGTGCCATTATTATAATAATAATATTGTTAAAACACTTAATGTGTGTGCTTTGTGTAAAAACATGAACGGTTTCAGGTAAGCTGTTTTTTGTAATTCAAGCATTGCTATCGGTTATCTCTGATGCATATGGAATGTCCGTCTTATCTTTATAGTGCTTCCATATTCAAAGATTAGTTCCGTGGAACCTTAAATCACATTGCTATAGAACTTTTTGTGTATCATTTTGTCAGACTTGTTAGATCAGACTTATTAGAAAAACAAAATATACTCATCATATGAAAGCAGTGTTTAGTTTTTTTGGTCGAAGTGATTAAAGGGCCAATATTCTGAAAACGGCTTTTTATAAATTTGCCTTTTATATTTTACTATCGCAGAGTAAATGTTTTTTCTCGATGGGGATGTTGACAGTTCTTTTTTCACACTGCGTTTTAATTTTCTGGCGCTATTAATATCGTTAGAGGTGTTGTTAGAATGTGTGCGTCATTAAATGACGTGGGGTTTTAGGTAAAAGATTTTTCTGTATTTCGTTCATCTTAACCAGTTAACTGTAATACAGAATCATTATCTTAAATCTATTGTATTACATATTATGTTTTTGCTTTGGTAAAACTTAAGAGAAGAACTTACTAAAGAATATATGAACACATCCATTGAGAATTTTCTGTCCAAGTTTTGAGTTCACTGAATTAAAGCGTGGCGTGTCTTAATCATCACGCCAGTTAATAGAGATATACTGTAAATTTATATGGGATCACGCTTGACGCAACAAGATTGTTAAACTAAGAATACGTAGTGCACTTTCATGATGTTGCATAAAAACCTACCAAGAAGTATTATGGAGTTAAAAAGTACATAGATATTCCTGCAAAATACTTTACGAATGTCATAAAAACCATCAATTTATCTAAGTGGTACAATTGTATAGAGAAAAGAAATGAATGAATGATCTTATATTTTGCTTTATACAAAATCCATTTCGGACATACATCCACTGGCTTTACTTCACTGATACGTAGTTGTTATACGATGTCTTCTCACATTTCTTTCGATAAATTAAGAATTGCGCTGGGAGCGATTGGTGTATCTATATACCACCATAAAGATGAAAGCAAGGCAGAGAAAACATTTTTGGTTATGATGAAATTTGTAACCTTTTCATCTCTTTTGTGTTCTTTTATTTCAACTATTTTCTCATATAAATTATGGGATTTTATGCCACTCATAGTTTCTAGTATAAGTATTGGGATGGTTTACAGTGCTTTGGTGTTTTTGTTATTGAAGATCAAACAAATGATGGAATTTATTAGATTGATGGAAAAGTTTTCGAAAATATTTTGCAGTGATATTACTTCGAATGTTTTAATATCATTCATATACCTGGCTTTAGTTTATCCAGTTTTTTTCAGTTTTGCATATGTAAACTTTTGCAAAAAAGCTTGCAACAGGCACACATTTGGCTTTACACGTGAAGATCTAGGAAATGCATGGACGATTATCTTTCTTGCCAGCAGCATCTTAGATTCATTTTTAAATTATACAATTCCTGTTGTTATTACTTACGTTTTATGTACTTTATGCTACAGCTGGAAAAGAATTTTTTCCGATACATTGATATATAGGGACTGTAAATTCGATAATTTACCATCAACACATATTGAACAGTCAACGTACGCCATTTTGCTTGCTGAAAAACACAAGAAATCCTGGGACGGATTGAAACTGCTAAATGACATTTTCTCCCCTATCGCATTCTTTTTAATTCCTTTGCAAGTCTTGAAAATGTTCGAGATGGCGTATTATGAGATAAAGTTTGCAGCCGGGCTTTCAGTTATGGAAAACATATTTATCGCATTAGCTTTCCTTATCAACACTGCACAATTCATAACCCTTGTAATGTTTGCATCGGAAGTTCCTATTGCTTCTAAAAATATTAGAAGTTCAATTCTACGCATGAATGTTGCCATAACAAGTAGGCAGAATTGCATGCAGTCTAGTATTTTGAAAGACACATTATCGTCCTTGTTGCAGCAAATTCCTATAAATCTAACGGCTGGAGGTGTTCTGGAGTTAAAAAGAAACCTCATTCTAGCTACGTTTGGGGCTCTTTTAAGTTACGGAATTATTATCATACACTTTTAAGTATAAAGTGGAGTACCTATCTCATTATGTAAAGAGATTACTATACACACTACATACTTTCTTACAGGCCTTTATTCCGCAGTGAAGCTTTATTTATCAATATTTACAGCGATTTGCAAAAATCAACATTTGCTTACGATGTTTCCCACTTTCCTTTAAGGCTAATTTGCGACAAAAAAAAAACCTTGGAGGAAAAAAGGCAAACATCCTGGTTCGGACAAGATGGTGCTCAACCTCATAAGACCCATGTGCTTCATCAATGAACATTTCAAAAATGGAGTGATTGCTCTGCATTATTGAAAGTCAACTTCAATAGATATCGTCACTGAATGTATCTTACAACAGCAACTTTTTTTTCTAGTTAACATTATTTGTCTAATTTATAACGGCTACGACAAAAACGAAAAATTATAACGGGTAAAGGTTTCTACTCTGGGAATGCCATTGTAAAGTAACTTTTAAGTATATATTTCTAAAACATTGCCTTTGATTCACCAGTGTACTCACTTCTATCTTAAATCTACAGAATAGAGTTCTATTAATGACCTATAACATTCCCTCACAGCAAAGATCGTCACATGTGTGACAGTGACGTTGAAGTCACGTGGCATCTGGGTCACAATGTGACATCATATTTGTGACTTCTATGTGACGTTACGTATTAGTAACTTTGTAACTTCATTGTGACTACATTCTGTGACGTCTCCGCAATTTAATTCACACGTAACAATGTGACGACATTACAATGGCAATTACAATGTGACGTCACAAACAAGTTCATATGCGACATCACAAACGACCATAAAAATGACTTCCCTGTGACCTCAATATGACATTGCCGAGACGTACTGTGACGTCCCAAAGTCACAGTGTGACGTAAATCTTACGTCCCTGTGAAAAAAATGCTGTTAGGGTAACAAACACATATTTTTTTTCCAGCTAACTTTGCCGATAACACAAAATACAATTACATACACAGAATATTTACAAGCCAGCACTATCATATCTATGCCTAGACTCAAAGTTAACATTTCGTTACTGAACTGAATTAGCAATACTAATCAACTAGTAAACCATTGATATCTATACTCACAATATTGTAGAGGCAATCACTTCGCTGCCTATTTTCTTTCATTGAACAGGATCACCACACACCCACAGACTCTCGTATGAAAATAACAGCCGAAGCTGACGCCGGTGATTCACACTTGGATACGAATACGAATTCGAATTTTTTTCTGTCTAACGTTTGCCGCTTTTATCGTCCTGACCAATCGTGAGTACGTAATTCTCGAAAACAGAGTTGAGGCGTTTCGTACATAAATTTGCATAATGAAAAGTAAAATTAACATACAATAATAATGAATAATAGAATCCTCACAAACGTTTCTTTAAAAATGGATCTGGGTTTGATTTGCATCCTGTTTAAGTCCTGATTATATATACAACCATGCTGTAAATGAATATATAACATAAATGAATCAACTTTTTCAATTAAAAATGTATTTAAATTCACAAGAATAGCAAAACCCCACCTTTGCTTATATATCAGAAGATTCATTAAAGCATTTGATGTATACGCATTTAATGAATTCCACTGTACGCACTACAAATCCCATCTACGTAGTACGTAGACAGAGGAGTTCGTTAATTCTCGCTCAAATAAACTTTATAATTAATTATGTTTAGAAAAATGAACTCAACTAGACAATTAACATAAAGTGTAAGTAATACATAAATCAGTCTGGATGATGATTTGAAGTCATTTTGGTAACAGATGTCTATGTAAAGTTCTGATTATCTGAAGATATGTTTATCTACAAACCTGATTATCTAAACATATTTATATCTGCAGATTTGATTGTCTAGATAGATGTTTATCTGCAGAGATAGTCCACATATTGGAGTAGTCAATTCAGTCACCTGATCTGAATAACATCATAACCTTTAAATTCATTAGATGACAATGTTTGTAAAAAAATTTACACTCTGTCGAATAGTTTAACATGAAATATATATATAAGCACAGATGGTAAAATCAACAAAAATGGAAAAGTAAGCTTTGATTAACTCAAAATTGTACATGAAGGTAGTAAATATGTTTACGCATTAAAGAAAACAAGAATTATGTACAAGGATGAAAAAAATATTTACTTTTCGTGAGTTATATGATGAAGTCACATTTGGAACATTAACAAAATGGTGTTTAAATGCAAACAAACCAAACAAAACATTACAATGATTTTCCATGCTTTAAATAAGGTGATCAGCCATCGCAGATGCGAGCAATGGCCATTCCTCCAATAAGGCAGTTTCCAACTCTCTGAGACTGGCTGGAGGAGGTAAACGTGCAGAGACCGCATGCCCAAGGGCATCCCAAAGGTTTTCAATGGGATTAAGGTTAGGGGAATATACCGGCCACTCAATACGAGAAATGCCCTCACTTTCCAGATATTCGTCAATGATGTTACCTCGATGGGTAGGGGCATTATTGTCCATAAGGAGGAAATCTGGACCAACGGCTGCAGCATAGTCTCACAATGGGGTTTAGGACTTCATCCCGTATCGCGCTGCAGTCACAGAACCGCCTTTCGCGACGGTTGCCACGCCCACGTGGCGGCTGCGAATTTGCATTCAAGGACGGACGCCACGTTCTCGTGGCGGAGAAAACTTTACCCTAAACGGCGAGTGCCACGTACGCGTGCTTTCATATGGAACGTTTTAATTTGTCTACTAGATGGCGTTAAATGCCCGTGGAAACAACTTCAATGTATTTTGCAGATATTTGACCTTGGCATAGGGAGGATCCAATGAATTTTTTCTCCATTTGGAGCGGTGACGCATGATTTTGTAATATAAACAGACAGAGCAATTCTCGCAGCATCAGCAATTTTATAATTGAGTTTCGGGTTTTGTTTTGATTTCAGCTTTATGATTTCGTTGGTGAATCATAGGAATATAAGAGAGTATTTTTTTTTTGTTTGGGTTTTAGAGGCAGTGAAATTATTCGTTTATTTCGAATAAAAGAATTGGAGCAACTAACGAGTATTTTGTATTCAGATTTGCATGAAAAATATACATCAAATAGAAAATAAATATTTCCATAAATATTCCCCATTGTTAAACATTGTTAAAAAAAATAGTCTAAGGCTGCATAGCTGAGTTGTCGTGTGCTGTTAGGGAAAGATAAAAACAACTTCAAAAAACTATACGAAATGTAGATGGGATAAGTAAAACAGGCCCTTTAATAATTACAAGACTAGTATTTGATTACTTTACCTATGGAAAAACACTCAATTAAAAATAAGATTTTTCTTTTTGTGAAATAGTTGTGCATTTATCGTTCGCGGATATATCGTGAATTATGACTGCTAAAAAGTTCTCGTTAAACAAGTCACACTTGTTATGAAGCATAACATATTATTTGAACTTAATGCAAATACGTATAATGCCGCGGGTTAGACCCAAGAATGAAAGGGGGCAGAAGTAGCAATAACTCAATGTAAGTAATGTGTATGGTAAATATTATTATAACGATGCCTCATCGCAGACAAGATGGGTCAGTTTGGCGGCATGGTTTGAATAGTCCCAAGATAGGTGTTGTAAATTTCTTGAAAAGAAATGTCGTAGCAAATATCAAATTAAAATCTAAAAATCTCTCGGAATTTATTGCCCCTGTCAGGGGTTAGCTCACTTCGGTGCCCGGTCCGGGACCTCCCGGCGGTGGGAAACCCTCCGGTCAGCAATGTATATTGGGACGCATAGAAAATGAGTGTCACTACGCAATCCAGTAATTTGGTCGGAATTAGAACCTCCCCTTCCTCGCACATCAGTGAAATAACGAATGAGAGGACGAGGTGACTTCCACCCCAATTTTGTGCCTCCCCGTTTAAAATCTGAAGAGACTCGACTTTAAAATGTAAAAATTCAGACTCAATTCTGATCTCGTGAAGAAAGGTATGGTCGGAATAATACGAAAAAATTAATAATTAAAAATCCTAGGTAACTTTAAAAGAAAAATATATTCCAAAGGATTGGGTAAGTCTGGATAAAACATGCAAACCGTCAAGTATGAATAAAATTAAAACACATTGAATATATGTACACACTTTTAAATAAATAAAGGAATAAAGGTAGGAAAATAAAATCAGAGAGGGAGAAATCGAAGGGAAGTACAGACCCTATTACCAACAATAGCTTTGACGCCATCGTGACACAACTCCATAGAATGAGAAGAAATAGACTTGTAAAATAAACAGTCAAAGTTAATTCTCACGTCAATGAGCCGCGCAGAAGTAGTAAAACAAAAGAAAACATGCTAAGATTCTTCCCTGGTCTGATGCTTGTGGTGGAATCCTTGAAATCATACATGCAGCTTGCGTACATATTGCCAAGGAATGGCTCACCCAGCCGGCACACTAGTCTTTAGAGAATGCGCTAAGGAGAAAGAAAAGAGGGGGAGGAAAGGATACCAGTTTCCTTGACGCCGGTTCTAAGAGGGGGTTTGTTCGGCTAACAGCTTACAGCGAATCTCAGATGTAAACAAAGCGGCAGTGAGTGTTTTGCTGAGGGACACTTTTATATAAGGAATTCTGAGTGCTGGAATTTTGAATTTATGCAAATGACAAATGAAATTTGCTTTTGTTGTATGTATATATATTTGAACTGTAAATCGGACTGTTAATTGTATGAGATATTTCAAGCATGTAAACCGTATAAGTGATATGAAATAATGTCCATAACTATATATTGAGAATGCAGTCGCTCTAAGCAGACCATACACTCCAATTAATTGTAAATTTGATAAACGAACAGATTGTTTTGTAACAGTAGAAATTAAGCTGTAAAAGTGTAATGATGTAAAATATCACAAAAAAAATATGTAACTCTTTCTTATAGTATATTTGTAAACCTAGCTTGCCTCTTTCCCCTAGTGGGGGTGAATGTGTTATGAAGCATAACGTATTATTTGCACGTAATGCAAATACATTTCATACCCCGGGTTAGCCCAGGAAGAAAAGAGAGCGGGAGTAGCTATTACTCAATGTAAGTAATGTGTATAGTAAATATTGCTATAACGATGCCTCATCACATACAAGATGGGACAGTTTGGCGCCATGGTTTGAAATAGTCGAGACAGGGGTTGTAAATTATGTGAAAAGAAAAGTCGTAGCAAATGTCAAATTGAAAACTTCAAATTTCTAGAAATTTATAGCCCCTGTCAAGTGTTGCTCACATCGAGGCCTGGTCCGGGATTTCCTGGCAGTGGGAATCCCACCGGTCATCAATTTTTATTGGGACGCAAAGGAAATGAGCGTCACTACGCAACCCAAGAATTTGGTCGGGATCCAACCGCCCTGTCCTCACACATACATGAAATATCAAATGAGAGGACGGGGTGACGTGTACCCCAAAATATTGCGCCGTCCTCTTCAAAAATGTGAAGGGACTCAATTTTCAAAAGCCTTTCAAGAGCCTTTTTTCTAAAGCCTGCTGATCGAGACGCTCCAGTTCTTACAGTCGACGGTAACCGGGACATCCGCATTCCGGCTATTTCTGAAACGATAGTTATCAGAATCTATCGCAGGAGTCTGAATCCGAGACAATAAAAATGGAGTATTATCTACTATGGTAGAACTCGTCTATCGGCATAGGTTGATAACACACTTGAGTGTCATCCCGCAGAACGAACTGGAATTGACCCAGTTGGTGTTTATAACCATAATCGGGCAGCAGCGAAATACTTTAGTTCCCGTATCACCTCCCGGGTTCTTATGCAACACACAACCCTGGCCTTTAGCGACATTTGAATCGCCAGCGATTATCCAGGATCTGGACGCACGCAAGCACTTTTGGCGCGATCTGATATCAACCAGCAACTAGGCGGTGGAGAGAACAGTGGACTGTGATCCCCAACTTCGTGATAATTCATGAAGGAATCTCGAGTCGACGTGTTCTCCGAAAGCCGCGTGTTCCCATAAACTGTGTGATCGCGCATACCTGAAATACTGCACTATGAATTGGAATTTTCGATATTTGGAATTGCAACTCATTTCATCGGTGTAAAGGTATTGTTTCTTGAATTTTCAATAAAAATGTAATGTATTATTTGTTTACTAATATAAATCAAATGTAAATTTAAGTTTTGGGAATTTTCCCTCACTGGACCACTTGAATTTTAATTAACGAGAATAATTAACGAGAATTAATTAATTTTAATTAACGAGATTTTAATTAACGAGGAGTATTATTTTATTTTATAATCCCGTACACCCCGGAGTTCAAGCTTGGTAGTTTTAAGTGAATTGTATTTGCATTGTTATTACTGATGATTGATGACTTATGTGTTTAATAAATGTGTCAGTCGCCACAAAATCGACTGTTTATTTTAGTGTAAACGCAAATGTACTTTTGATCTGTTTAGATCCCACTATACTAATTTCAGGGTCAACTGGTGGACACTATGTGTAAGTATTAGTAGTGTATTTAGGTAAATTTTACTCCACCACAATTGGCAGTTTCAAAAGTTTTAAAATTCTATAGATATTTAAATATTTGTAAAAAAAAGTCCCTTGAGAGAATATATAAATGGGCTAGGACAGGGGTCGGCAACCTGCGGCTCGCGAGCCGCATGTGGCTCTTTTGATGTAAAGTTGCGGCTCTCCAGTTCCATACGAAAAAATTAATAATTTATTATCAAAACCCTTAAAAAATAAAAAAATATATTTTTAAGTACCTAATTTCTCAATAGCTTCTATTTTCATAATCGTTAATTACAAATCGCTACGCTTAACATGACCGTAATGAGATAAATTTGAACTATTGTTTTGTTCTTAGAGATGAGACTCCGTGACCATGTTTATCTTTCAGCCAATTACATTTCATTTCCGTCTCACCCAAACAGCCACCGTCTAGAGTCTAGACAGCACGTCTAGGCTCTAGACGTGTTGTCAGTCAGTCATCTTCGGATATCGCGGTCGACGTTACGCTGTATGTGTGTTAATTTAATCGCTTGCGGTTTCTGCGTGTCTATTCGCTTGTTGTTTCAAGAAAAATACGATTTAGAAGCGAATTATCTTCTCTGTATGTACGCGTATAATATAATAAAATCAGTAACAGAATTGAATTACATATCTGAGGATCGTGTTAACGAAGTAATAATGGTAAATAAATTGTTTGCCGCTTTAGATAGCTAAGTAAAATTTTAAAAAGTCATTTTTTCAGTTCCGCGCCAGCATGGCATCTGGTAAAGAAAAGAGAAGAACTAAAGAAGAAAACCGAGAATTCAATCAGGATTGGACGGAGTCGTTTGCATTCATATGCAACACAGATGGCCTTCCGACTTGTTCTCATTTGCCACGAAAAACTCGCACACAATAAGAAGTCAGATTTGGAGAGACACTTCACTACAAAACATACCCAGTTTGCTGGTAAATATCCAACCGGTGACCCACGAAAAAAAGCTGTTGAAGAGCTCCAAAAAAATAACAACAGTCAAGTTCCATGCTAAGTAACTGGACGCAATCTTCCAATAATGTAAATCTGGCAAGCTTTGCAGTATCATTAGAAATTGCAAACAGAGGAAAACCATTCACAGATGGTGAGTACGTCAAAGATTGTTTTATACCTGCATCTGGAGAACTGTTTCGTGAGTTTAAAAACAAAGCAGAAATCATGAAAAAAAATCAAAGATTTGCCATTATCTGCTAAAACAGTACAAGATAGAACTGCTAAAATGTCTTCAAATGTAACACATATGCAAGTGGAAGACATTCAACTGGCTTCTGCCTTATCACTTGCTATAGATGAGTCTTGCGACATAAAAGACACTGCACAAGTTTCCGTTTTCGTCAGGTATATGTCGTCTCAAGGTCCAAAAGAAGAACTGCTAGGATTGCTACCGCTCTCAGGGCAAACTCGTGGAGAAGATATAGCAAATGCTGTGCAAAAATGCCTGGAAGACAATGGAATCGATATAAATAAAATCGTTTCTATAGCAACTGATGGAGCCAGAAGTATGACAGGAATACATATAGAGGGGTAACATCAATTCTTCAGAAAAAAATAAACCGCTAAATTCTAACGTTTCACTGCATAATTCATCAAGAAGCGCTTTGTGCCCAAACATTTCCGGCCGAAATAGTTGAGGTCATGAACTTGGTAATTAAGATTATTAACAGCATCTTGGCAAAAGCACTCTACCATCGCCAGTTTAAAGATTTCCTTGCAGAAATAGATAGCCAGTTTTCTGACCTACTTCTGCACAATAAAGTGCGACGGCTTTCCAGAGGTAACGTATTGCAACGCTTCGCTTTGTGCTTGAGTGAAATAAAAACATTCCTCAATGAAAAAAGCATTGACCATCCCGAATTGGAAGAAGACAAATGGCTGAAAAAATTCAACTTCATGGTAGATACCACAATGAAACTAAATGAACTAAATCTAAAACTGCAAGGAAACGGCAACCCAGCCTACGCCTTGCTTGAAGAAGTAATTTGTTTCGGAAAAAAATTACTTCTTTTTGTTGAAGACATGGGAAGCGGTAAATTACTTCATTTTAAAAATCTGAAGCAATATCGTGATGAGACCAATGCAACTATTGACACGAATTACTTCAGCCTAGCTTTAAAAAACATGATGGATGGATTCGTTGAGAGATTCGAGCAATTCAAAACAAACATAAGTACTCTCGCGTTCATAGTAAATCCTCTCAACACAAATGCAAATGAGATCAACATTGAGCCATTTGGAATTGATGCTGGATCGCTCCAAACGCAATTGCTAGATTTGAAAAGGAAAGACTTGTGGAGTGGCAAGTTCACAGAACTTAAGAGCCAGTTGGAAGAGTTGGGGGTCCAGAAATGCATGCACATCGCGCAGCACAAGTGGACAGCTGTAAAAGAAATTCCGCGAGTTGAGGCCCTCATATTCGGCACATGGAATAGTCTTCCAGAATGCTACAGTGAGGTGAAGAAGTTGGCATATGGAGTGCTGACGATCTTCGGGTCGACATATTCGTGAGAACAAGCGTTCTCTTGCATGAATATAATAAAAAGTAAAGTTAGAAGTCAACTAACAAATAAAAATCTAGAGTCGTGCTTGAAACTTAAAATAACAAGTTAGAAGGCAGAATTAATCAAACTTTCAAAAGGCATGCAAAGCCAATGTTCCCATTGATGTAACTATCTATATTTGTGTTTTTATATGAATAAATATTATTCCGTATTTAAAGCCGTTTATTTTAAATCAAAAATCAAATATATATAAGCAAATACTATAATATTGAAACGAAAATTTTTAGTGGCTCTTTAAAAACTGGGAAATTTTGTAAATTGTAACTTTTGGCTCTTCCGTTTCAATAGGTTGCCGACCCCTGGGCTAGGATAAAGCTATCTCTTCAGTAAAATTTTTAGTTTGAATCTTGGATTTTGTTTGAAGGACAGACGGATAAATTTCCAAAATCTTTTAAAAGTCTGATTTTCCAAAAGGTCGATATTTTTTTTATATATTCTTTCTAATTTAAATTTCTTTTGTAATTCTATAAAAACATATATCAACAGACTTTAAAAGGATGTCCTCTTTTATACAGTGGGCGAAAAAAGTATAAGGATAAGCGAAAACTCGCCGAATCTAGAAATCTTTTAGATGGAAATGTATGCAAATTTCTTAAGTAAAATTAATGATAAAATTAAGTTCTTTTTCATGCAAATTAGTTAAGTTTTCCAAAAATAAATATGTATAAATTTACTTTATAAATTTTAAGCCCATTTGATCTAGGAAAAAAGTATAAGGACAACTGTTTTTTCACCTAAAATTATAGTAAAATTTACATATTTGAAAGCAGAAAATGACCATTTCAAGTATAAAGACTGGGTTTCTAAACAAAATTCACACTTGCCTCATTTCTTCACGATTTCTGTATGATGCCAAAAGCTGCCTGACCTTCAAAAGGGAGAAATTCTTGCTTTTAAAGAATGTGGATTGAGTGGGCATGAAATTTCGAAAAAAATTAAAAGATCTAAAACTGTAGTTTATAATTTTCTAAAAGAACCCGAAATGTATGGAATGAAAAAACGAACTGGAAGATCAGAAATTCTAACGCATCGGCAGAAAAGAATGGTTGTAAGAAGAGCTTGCGAGAAAAAAGAAACTGCAAATGAAGTTAGAAGAAATTTGGATTTAACATGTTCCACACGAACAGTTCAAATTGTTTTAAATAAACATCCGAATATTTGGTATGTAAAGTTAATGCCGCGTCCGCCTCTTAAAAAGGAACATAAGGAACGAAGAGAGGAATTTAAAAAAAAATACATTTCTCTAGGTACAAATTGGATTGATGCAATTTGTCGGACGAAAAGAAGTTCAGTCTTGATGGGCCAGATGGTTTTCGCTATTTTCGGTAAAATCTGCGTAAAACCAAATAAGTTTTTTCCAAATGTCCATACGGTGGGGGCGCAGGAATGATTTGGGGCGCTTTTGCAGCATACAGAACCACTCCTACAGTCTTTATCAACTACAAAACGAACCCTGACAAATATGTTGATATGTTAGGCGAACATTTGTTACCTGAGGCCGCACTAATAACTTCAGGAGACTATATTTTCCAACAGGATAACACTTCCATACACGTTTCTAAGAATGCAAAACTCTGGCTTGAAGCTAATTCAGTAAATTTCTTGATTGGCAGGTGAGGAGTCCCGATCTCAATCCAATTGAAAATTTATGGGGCCTTCTAGCCCGAGAAATTTATAAAAATTGCACACAATATCAGTTTAAACAGGATCTTGTGTTAGCCATCAAACAATCTCGGAAGAACATTTCCATAGACATTTTAAAAGAATTTTCAATATCGATGACCTCTCTGCTTATTCAAGTAATTGAAAAAAAAGGTTGTTCTCTTGATTAATAAGAGAAATATTAAATAATTTAGAATACATCCTTATACTTTTTTCTATATTTTCTTTTGTGATAATCTTTATAAGGTCAACTTTTGTAAGGTTCATTGTTTTTATTTTATGCGTTGTAAATGTTATTTCAACTTTATATTCGAGGTCAGAAATATCAAAAATTCATTTTGATAAAATGAAAATAAAGTATATTTTCATTCAATTATATGTTGTCCTTACATAGATGTTACGTTTGCTTCCGAGGTTCCACTTGCTTTTGAAAAATTCCGATCAACTTTGATGCTTATAAGCGAAGACTTCTCGCGTGATCCTACATTCAGCCATCTAACCACATTAAAAGATTGCTTAAATTGTTTGTTACAGAGAAAACCCATCGTCTTAATGGCAGGAGTTCTACCATTAAAGAAGAGCCTTATACATACAACATTCCGATCAGTTATAAGTTATGGAATCATTATTACGTACTTTTAAGAACGTTTGAAGCTAGAAAAGACCCTTGATGATGCATTGCTGTTCCCCTGACTTCTTATCTAACTTTTGAGACTAGAATAGAACACGCTTCTGTCCTTACATGCATTTTTGAAGTGCACATAGGTAGACTGAAAATAATCTTTTACGGCACTGTTTGCTGTTCAGTCATAATATTGCATTAAATATATATCCAGTTATGAGTTGCTTATATCATGGTATGATATTATGTTTAATTTAGTTTGAATCCAAATAAAATTTGTATTTAATACTGAAGTTCAATATATGCATAGACGTATAACGTTACGATGCACAATGTTATAGAATATTACGATATTTTAGAGAACTGTTGAGAATATATATATATATGAATGTTCTCCACGCTGGAGCAAGTTTGTACTGATAAGGAAAATATTATTGTAGTAACAAGTGATACATAAGGAAGTCTTCATATAGTGGCAAATTGTGTGTGTACTTCATTTTTGATGCAAATTGTGTGTATACATCATTTTTGATGCAAATTGTGTGTATACTTCATTTTTGATGCAAATTGTTGTATACTTCATTTTTGATGCAGATTGTGTGTATCCTTCATATTAGATGCAAATTGTGTGTATACTTCATTTTTGATGTAAATATTAAGTATTTTTATTTTCTTTGCATACTTTTTTCGTACATTCATGCGGATTTTCAGGAAAATATTAATTTGGATCCCCACAACTGAGAATGAAAATCTTTGGAAAACTCCTAGCCGTCTCTAGAATTTGACGCTGAATCCTTATCTTTCATCATCTAAGCTCTGCCATGTAATCGATTGATCGGATTTTAATTATATATTTCACCTAAATGCAGTTAAGCATTGCACACATATGCATTATATAACATCTTGCAAAATTATAGGATTCTAACTTCGTTACGTTTTTAAATTAGAGTCTGTTTAATGTGACTAAAGGGCAGTTTTAAGAATATTCAGTTTAATGGTGAGAAGTTTCAATAAATACTTGTAATATAATGTTGAGAAGTTTCAATATGCATTGCTTGGCCATTTTAGCTTTAAAAACCCATACCCACCCTTTTCAAACCCATTCTAATCGGAATTTTCTAATCATTTTTGCTGTAAATGATTGAAAATGCTTCATTTTTCTTTCGCTACATACATAATATGATGTATAGGGAAAATATTGTGACGGGGTCGAAAATTTGACTTTGACTTTTCAACTCAAGGGCACGTTCCCTGTATTCCGAAAATCACATCGAAATTTTTGAAGAAGTCTCGCTCTCTCTCCCTCCCTCTCTTCCTCCCTCTCCCCCATCTCTCTCTCTCTCTCTCTCTCTGTGTGTGTGAGTCTTTGGAAACAGTATCTCACGAATAAATGTAGCGATTCGAATGAAATTTGGTACAAAAGTCGAAAATGCAATACATCGAAAACAACTGAAATAAATTCAAATGACGTCATAGAAAAAATAACACGCCTAGATCTCTCTATAAAAGCAGGATTTCATTCATTTCATTCATCACAATACTATAATAATTTATTTTATTTAAAAATTAAGACCATGGAGCTACAATTCATAAACTCTATGCTTAAAACTTCATCGAAAAAAATCGTCCTTCTGTTTATAAAATCAATTAATATTTCATTCATATCAGTCATGCAGACTCCATGGACAGAATTATTTTGTGTTAAAGAAATACAGTAATTCTAATACAACTCATTCTACATATTTTGCTGTTTACATTTTACATAGGTGAAAAATAGGCTTAGTTGTAGAAATAATCAAATTTGAATGAGAATTTAAACTCAAATATATTGTCATTGTGTTGTTTTAGTATGTAGATGCACAGAATTTAAGCAAAAATAAAGTAGTTTTAGGACGGATACAACACTCAATATGAATTAAAAAGAACTTTAAAAAATCACGATTTTGAAACAAGATGGAAGCCATATATAATTTTGAAGTGGGTCATGTGATCGTTTCATATCATGGTCACGTGATCGTTTCATATAAGATGTGTAATTATTATTTTAATTTTTATTTAAAAAACTACTGAATATATTTCGCTGAATTTTTTTTGTATATTTTATGGAACAATTTGACTATTACCTAAAATTTTCGAAGCAATTTGTGAAATTTAAATCCGCTTAAAAATGTTTGAAAAATTAGGTCCCATAGGGCTCAATGTATTTCATTTCTTCAACCCGGGTTCAATCCAAAACTAATTGGGTGATATTATTCATTTATATTCCCATAGGTCCTACAGACCGTCTGAACAACATACTAAAATTTCATTTTGATTAAGTCATTTTTACGGCAGTTATCGTGCTAACGGACAGACAGACAGACAGACAGACAGACAGACAGACAGAATGAACAAAGTCATAAACACTTTTCAACTTTGTTGTAAAGTGTTAAAAATCAAATAATCGCTTAAAACCCCAAAAGTAACGAAACCTCTGAACGAACCTTGCACCATTGTCACACACGACAATTTTTTGGAAATATTAGCACCCAAAACAGCTATTTTTTAGAATTAAATGGCTAAGTTTACAACCATTAATAGTCATTTATGAAATCTAGTCATTTTTATTTGCCATAAAACCTGCCATCCATGTTTTAATTAATATTTTAGAAGCATATATTTTTCAGGCTCTACGGTAGCTAGACTGATATGGATTCCGCTTCGAATTTCGAAGGAGATTGGTGGATTCACTAAGGATAAAAACAAGAGAACAACATACGTGGATTCACTAATTCAACCTCTATTTCAAAAAATTCTTCCTGGTTAAAAAAATTTCACTTCACTTGAAATATTTGTTTTTCAAAATTGGCTATAATGCTTAGATGATAACTGATGTGGATGCAACTCAAATTCTGGAGAAACTAGTGTGACTTACACAAAATTTTCATTTCCGGTTCCTTTTCCATCTGTACTTCAAAAACGTTCTTTGAAGCATCTACTTCTCAGGATCGGCTTTAGATAGATCTTAAATATCGAATGACATGGATTTACCATTAAATTCTGCAGGATCTAGGATAATCTAAGAATTTTCACTTCCGGTTCTTGAGATATCATTTCTGATTCAAGAATTTTTCACAATTTATCCCATTTTCCTTGCAACGTCTATAAAACGAGCTTATATGATAACTGGTGGATTCAGAATAAAATTTTGGAAGGCTAGGGGTTCATTAAGAATTTCCACTTTCATTTTTTCCCCATTTCTGGTGCAAAATTTTCTCTTCAAATCTCTATTTCTTCGGATTGGCTATAGATAATGCTTTGGCGATGATTAATATGGGATGAGATAAATTTCTAGAGGGAGTATTGGGTTTACTTAGGGTTTTCACTTCCAGTATTTTTCCAAATCCAGGCTCAAAAATATTCATTTTTCTTTGGCTATAGATAAAGTATAGGTTATAATCGATATAGTTTCAGCATCAATTTTCTGGAGGATTGAAGGTATCACTAACTATTTGAACTTTCGGTTCTTTTCTATTTCCAGTTAAAACATTTTCCATGAAACATCTATTTCTTCAGAATAGGCTATAAATACATCTTACATGATTATTGACATAGATTCAGCGTTGAATCTAGTGGGAGTAGGGTTCTAACAAAGGATTTGTACTAGAGATGTAGCTCCAATTAACTGTTTTGCTTTATCTTAACAACATCTATTTCTTAGGAGAGTCTAATAATGACTTATATGGATTTATCCTGAAATTTCAGTTTGGAAAGGGGTTTACTAAGGATTTCTGTTTCCGATTTTGGAGATTCCACTTCCGGATTTTCCGAAAATTAGCATGACTCGGTGAAATATCTGCAAAAGAGAATAAAAATACTTAATAATTAAATTGAACGTATCTTAATTGGATGTCTTAATTGAAAAGTCTTAATTGAACTGTACCATAACACGTATAATTTTCCACCATATAAAGGGTCTTTCAAAAATTTCTCGTTTGCTATGATTGTGACCATAAATTTAACCATATGGTTCATGATTTTAACCATAAGGTTCGTTTTAATCATAAGGTTTAAATATTGGTAACTTTGCTGACTATTGTACTTAGGCTCAACTTGTTAATTGCAATATTTAGACTTTTAATGTTAAGATTACTTGCGTTGGGTAGTAGGTAGAAGCTGATTCTTCAAAATGTGGTTAAAAGAATACAATAATTAACATCTATTTGATGAATTGATGAGTAGTTACAAAATTATAAGCACACACACAAATATATTAGAGGGAGGCTTTATTTCAGGAAGTCCATTTACAATGATTTCAATTTTTAGTATTTATATGTAAGAATTTAAGATCATATTTTCAATATCACCGATATTATTTGAAGAATGAGGATAAGTCATATATGTTTTATATGAGACATTTAAGGATTTAAATTCAATACCAATAAAATATTCTCTGTTGTACGTCATTTTGCATCGAAAATGCGCTTTGCTTAAAATATAAGTTTGTCACCGACTTCTCAGCTGAAATCCCCAAAGTTTAACAGATAAGTAAATTTTTTATTCCAGGAAAATTCGAGATCTCTTGCTTCTGAAATTCCGCCTTTAACTTGATGCATTTGGAAAATGTGCAAATTTAATTTTTACTGCCGCAGGAAATATGCCAGAAAATTTGCGGAAAATGTTTTGTAAAGTGATGGGCGGCATAATATTAATGTCTGTATGGAATGCAAATCACTATTAACTTTATTTTGTGTTCACACTATATGCTCTATTATATAACACCTGGGTATTGTGATAAGGTAAATATTCACATAAATAAAATACTACTACTTCCCATAGTGTTCCCCAGTTGACTCAGTGATCGAATAGATGCGGTCTGAAATATGAAGTACATTGCGTTGATTTCAGAAATCCAGACTTATTTGTGACGACTAACACTTTACATATAGATTATAAAAACACTTTAATAATACACACACATTATACATTGAAATGTACCACACTTGACCTCGGGGTGCACTAAGTTATATGGAAATTGTTTATGAAAAATTATAATTATTTTAAATCTCTAGCTAATATTGCAAGGGCTTTTTCTCAGCCTCCCTATATTAATACAATTATAGTTAGATCGAAATACATATATTAGTATTAGAATTGGATTTCAAAAGCACAATACCTCCATTCTGCTGGCATGATTGATTTATCCAAGAAAGAAAACGAGATCCTTCAAAAGTTCACATGATTAAGGGTCCTGGCCGTCTAAATAGTTGCTCAAGTCCTCCGGATGAGTCGGACGGTCTGGGTCTTCAACATGATTAAGCGTCGGGGATAGGTGATGATATGCATGACACACTGGCATACGGTATCCGTAGAACCTTACGGGGAATAGGAGTCTATCAGGAGCTTGTTACCAAGGTCGACTAGGTGCTAAACCGTCCAAATTCCGGTTGGCTTTCTTGGATTCACTGTTCAAAGGATAAGCAAGCGGCCAATGCTGGTAATCTCAGCGCTGGTTCGCGATCCTGGAAACGTAATCAAGACCGATACTGGTCATAGTAGTATCTCGATAGAAAGGTTACGGTAGCATGCATCATCAGCATTGAGAACCGATGACAGTTGAATCACACAGATAAAGCTTGTTACATGCTGCATAGAGGCCCATGATTGGTACCTCGCAACTCTCCACCAGTGCATAGCTGTCCGAGTGATGACATAGCCACTGAGCTATCAAAATGCCGTCTACCGTGGAGTCCACACAGTTGTCACGGCTTAGCTGTAGTTTGTAGGGTCCAAAATGGTATCCCAATACTACTCAATATATGCAATCATACTTACTCAATATATGCAATCATACTTACTCAATATATGCAATCATACTTACTCAATATATGCAGTCATACTTACTCAATATATGCTTACTCAATATATGCTACTTACTCAATATATGCAATCATATAATCTGAAGTTTTATATCTAAAATATCCTTTTTAAAATTACTTCATTTACCATAGTTGTTAAACCATGAAACATTTCATTTTAACATAATGTTTCATTTTAACATAACAGTCCATAATGTGTCGCAGCATAAAACAGTTACACAGTAGTCGTTAAAATCCTCTTTCTATCAAACGTTAGTGACCTATTTAGGATAGGAAATACTTATATTGTGCTGTGCAACTAAAATGAGTCCATCCCGAAATGAAAGCAATAAAGCCTAATTAATTAACATGCAGTTTCATACGCCATCTAGTGCTTTTTGCAATGACCATATTAAAGTGGTAATTTCTACAAATTAAGATATAAATGTTATTTGTGCGTATACTATATTGTTCAAAACTTCTTTAACCTTTACACAAAATGTATTTTACTTATTAATTACTTATTAAGATATAAAGATTACAACTACATATTTATTGTTTAGTATTTTCATACATGATAAGTAAATATGATTATAGAAAACTATAAAATTTCCCCGGTTTTGCTTTAAAGTACAAATTCATTTTATGCAGTATGTTATTCTAATCTGAAGATAGATTTTCTATTTCTACATTCTGAATACGTGGAGGTTTTCTAAGGAAAGTTCTTAAGCACTGCATTAATGGAATAACAGGAACCTGCTTTGAAACATCAGGTTAACCTATAGTAACGTTGCTATGCCCAATTGAATAAAGGTGATTGCAGCGCAACTAGCGGAGAATTAAAGAACTTAGAAACACATATTCGGCAACAAAGATTGGTAGGAAAAAAACCGTCAATTATAAGTTATAAAGCATTGTTTCGTTAGCAGAAATTGCCACTAAATTGATAACACGAGGGATTTATATAACATGATATAGGTAAATTGTTGCTATACTCAGAAATGGTAAAATACACAGCACTAACATGTACAGAAATATACTGTAGGGCCAGTGTAAATTTGCCGTCCACTATCGATAACGCACATTTGAATTCCAGAAAGAATATTATTTATTGACCGATGGAGTATAATAAGTATTTGCTGTTTTCTATATGCGCGTTTTGTTGATTAATTAGGCCGATTCCTACTAACTAAGCAATCATCTACAACGTTGCAAAATTATCTGTTTGAGCGAGTTATTTTTTTCATATTTCTTACTTTCAATCGAAATATCTTCGAAACTATAGTTTATAGCTATACATAGTAAGCGCCAAAAATATGTCGTAAGGAATTTAGTTTCACAATCTATATTTCTTTTTAAAAAAATATTCTATAGATTTAGATTAATCATCTTGTCAAGTAGAGGAAGATTGAAAATTTAATGTTTTTCAAGTTTGTGATGCCTATATCTCAAAAATTAAAACTGCTGTATACGTCTTTGAAAGTCCTACAAGTGTATATAATAGTGTTTTATATCACATTCTTAATCTTTGAAGTGTATTATTCCGATATGTTACTATTTTAACCTATAATTTCAGTAGCTGGAAAAACATTAATATTTAAAATATCACGATTATTGCAGTTCAGACTGTTTACTTCCTCCTTGACGAAATATTGAAACACAAGCAACTGAGATCTTTTTATTTAAAAAAAATAAGGGAATTAATGAACTCGGGGAGTCTAAAGTTGTTTAAAGATTGATGAGGTTTGAACAGAATAGATGGAAATATCAGTATTTAAATACTAATCGAATATGTATTTATATGCCCGTAGTTCAGTTTGTAGATAAAAGTGAATGTAAAATCTCGTCGGATATATAAGCTTAATTTATATACTGCAAAGCAATTTAGTAAAATTATTTGATATTTTGTAGTTAAGCCTTATAGTCGGAGTATCAAGAAAAAATCAAGGAAACACTGAAAATGCCAGATACAATTAAAAATAAATTTGTAGCGCTTTGCAAGACTCTAGACAAAACATATTAATCTATAAAATCATATAAATTTATTGAACTTCTCCGGAGGTTTTTTTTCTTAAAAAATGGGTCTCAAAAAAAAAATTTCGTCTCCATCAGACTGGATTCACCGGTGATTTTTTCTTCTTTATTTTTTAACTCTAAAATTACATTTCGCATCAACAAAATACTGGCAATTCAAAAAATCTGGAAATCCATATAATCTGGACTACCGAACAGTCCGGATTTTATAACTTTTAAGCAATTCCATATTTTAAATTTGTTTCCAAAAACTTTCATGAAAATTTTCAGAGTCAAATATGTAAATATTTTGCAGGTTTAATAAACGTCTGTAGAATGATTTGAAATCCTTACATACTATTTATATTTTCAAATGATATTTGAACCTTTTTATATTAATATTTCCTTATACTCGAATGTTCGGAACACTAATGAGATATACTTTTTAATAATTATTTGGTGACCTAATGGCATATTATATCAGTATTCTATGTATTTTAACAATTGTAGTATCATTGGTACTAGTAGCTTTTAGTAACAATGGTACTAGTGGATTTAGTAACAATGGCACTAGTGGCTTTTAGAACAAAAGCTTCAACGTAGAAGATACTGATTCAGTGAAGAGTCCTTAATAAGAAACTATACTTTAATAGGTATATTTACTTTTATTGGTGTCTACAATGAGGCAGAAGTTTAATGCATAAAATGTAATAATCCAGAAATTGAAATATATTATATTAACACTATAATATACAAAACAATGTTTGCCTCTTACTAACAATGCGAAATACATAGCAACGAATTGCTAAGAATACAACTCTATAAAAATATGATAAATTGACAGTGAATTTTTCTGTAAAGGTCATTGCTTAATAATAGGGCTTCCTTCAGTCAGTATCCTCCTTTTGCTTAGAATTAGTTTGGAAAGTCAGAAATAGTTAGTTTATGTTAGTTAGTTATATGTTTAGAAAAAGTTAGAAAGTACGTTTAGAAAAAGTTAGAAAGTACGTTTAGAAAAAGTTAGAAAGCAAGCTTAGAATTATGAAAATTGGAAATAAATTATTATTCAGTAATTAAAAAAAAATAATGTTTTTCACAAATACACCAGCAACTGCATATTTGAGAATTTTTGCATTTTTATTTAGTTTGACAATTACAATCAACTTAATATTCTACCAATCCTGAAACAGTCATTCGTTTTTGAACACGTTACAACATAGTTGAAAAGTGCTTATGACTTTGTTCATTCTGCCTTTCTGTCTGTCTGTCTGTCTGTCTGTCCGTTAGCACGATAACTGCCGTAAAAATGACTCCAGAATGAAATTTTAGTATGTTGTTCAGATGGTCTGTGGAACCTATGGGAATATAAATGAATAATATCACTCAATTAGTTTTGTATTGAATCCGGGTTGAACAAATGAAATACATTGAACCCTATGGGACCTAATTTTTCAAACATTTTTTAAGCAAATTTAAAATTCACAAATTGCTTCGAAAATTTTAGGAAATGTTCAAATTATCCCATGAAATATATAAAATAAATTTCAGTAAAATATATTCAGTAGTTTGTTAAATAAAAATTAAAATATTAGTTACAGCATTTATATGAAGATATCCCTTGACCATTATATGAAGATATCACGTGACCATTATATAAAGAAATCACGTGACCCACTTAAAAACAATATGGCATCCATCTTGTGTCAATATTGTGATTTTTAAAGTTTTTTTAATTCAGATTCAGTAATGCATCTGTCCTAAAACAGCTTTAATTTTGCTTAAATTCTGTGCATCTACATACTGAAACAACATAATTGCAATATATTTGAGTTTAAATGATAATCCAACTATGATTATTTCTACAACAAAGCCTAATTTTCTCTTTTGAAGAATGTAAACACTAAAATATGTAGAATGAGTTGTATAAGGATTGCTGCATTTATTTAACGCAGAATTATTTAGCTCATGGAGTCTGCAATACAGTTGATATGAATGAAACATTCACTGATTTTACACTGAGAACCAGACGATTATTTCGAGGAAGTTTCAAGCATGGAGTTAAATAACTTGTACCTCCATGGTTTTAAGTATTTAAATAAAATAAATTATTATGTTATTGTGATGAATAGAAAAAGATAATAGTTAAATTTAAAAGGAAATGAAAAAGTTAATGAATGATATGCTGCTTTTATATACTTGTTAAAACTTGTAATTCCGATAGCATACTGCCCAGTGACAGAAAAAATAAAGAGTATGGAATTTTTCTTTTAATTTATTCAAAATTTAACCCCACTCTAATATGTTTGTTGTTTATAATTTGTTACTCCTCCGCTTCTTTTCTAAGTAGCCAGCGAATATTTCTGTATTTGACTGACTTTATATATATATATATGTATATATATATATATATGTATATGATATATATATATATATATATACATATATATATACATATATATATATATGTATATATATTTATATATATTTATATATAAATATATATACATATATATATATATATGTATATATATATGTATATATATATATATGTATATGATATATATATATATATATATACATATATATATACATATATATATATATGTATATATATTTATATATATATATATATATATATATATATATATATATATATATATATATATATATATATATATATATATATATATATATATATATATATAAATCTAATAATCTCTAATGTCTTTATAAATATCTGTAAATATCTCTAATATCTCTATATATTATTTCGGGGTGTTAGTTTAATATTTTTTCTACAAATGAAATGAAACGAAAATTTAGAGTCTTTATCGGTATAAGTTTTTCTCCACACATATCTTCACTGGGTTTAGCTTAAATAAATACTGTAATATTGTTTGACCTCACTTATCGTAACGCTAAGTACGCATATACACACTGCACTTTAATATCAAATATGATCTACATCACTTTTATTTGCTACCATTTGACATTTATCCCTTACTTTCTTGAGGGTGAACATTATAACGTTTGGAACTGGCATTTGAGTGTTCTTCTGTGTATTGAGAAGTCTCCCAACAAGAGATAGAAAACCCTTATTTCAAATTATCACTTCATTACGCGTCTTTTAATTTCCCGGGATGTATCAAACAATTTTTATTAAAGATATATGTCTGCCGCTTCGAATAATTGTCATATCAACTGATGTTCCAAAAGATGAAGTCAAGATTATGAAAGTCGTGACACCTGCGATGAAATTACTGACGTTTAAATCTTTCGTGTCGACAGCTGTGTCCATTGCTTATTATATTACACAAATATATTTAAAAATAGGATTCTCAGTAGGTATATTTTTCGGAATGATCCTCTACGCTTGGTGTTTCTTGTATTCGAAACAAAATCAACTGATCACTCTTCAGAAATTAATGAAAGCATCAAATTTCAACTCTTCTCGTGAATTATTATTTTTGTACTTTTACGCGGTTTTCGCTATTATTTATCCAATTTTAGATACCTGTGTTTTGGTTATGTATTGTCGAACTCAGTGCAAATTCGTCGTGTTCAATCTCACACCTGATGAACTTGGAGGTGGGTGGAAATTCGCCCTTTCCTTCAGTATCGGTTTCACAAATTTCATAAAAAGTACCATTCCTACCTCCATCAGCTGCTTTTTCTGTGCTTCATGTCATTACTGGAAAAATGTCATATGTCATCAATTTCCTGAACTTCATGATGATTATACGACGTCAGATTTTTCTCGCAGAGAAGTGGCTTCTGCTAACCGACTTGTACTGGATTACAGGAACGCGTTGAATGGTACTCAGATGCTGAACGAAATATTTTCTTCTTCACTATCTTCTTTAATTACCATGCATGCTTGTATAATTTTTGCGATGTCAAACTCACTGCTGATGACAAGTTCCAATCATTCAGATTTCGAAACGGAACTGTTTGTAATAAATTACATTTGGAACATAGTTTTATTCATGGCAGATGTTACGTTTGCTTCCGAGGTTCCATTTGCTTTTGAAAAATTCAGATCATCTTCTTTGCTCTTAAATGAAGACATCTCACGTGATTCTATATTTAGACATCTAACCCCTCTAAAAGATTGCCTAAATTCTTTGATACACAGAAGACCCATCGTCTTAACGGCAGGAGTTCTGCCATTAAAGAAGAGTCTTATTCTTACAACAGTTGGAACAGTTATAAGTTATGGAATAATTATTACTTACCTTTAAGAATGTTTGAAGCTGGAAAATGTGTTGATGATACATTGCTTTTCCCGTGACTTTTCATACAAACTTTGAGACTAGGTTAAAACAAGTCCCTGTCCCTACTTACATTTCTGGAAGTGCATATAGATAGACTGCAATAATTATCTTTACGACACAGTTTGCGCAGAAATCTATTGCATTAATTGTATATACAGTTATGAGTTGCTTATATCATGTTATGATAATATGTGTAATTGATATAAATTCAAATAAAATTTGTGTTTGATTCTAAAGTTTATTATGTGTATAATCGTACAACGTTACAATACACAATGTTAAAGAATACCAAAGTACTTTCTTACATGTCAATAAAGAATATATATTCATATCAAATTCTCAGCTCTTCGGCAAGTTGACACTGATAAGAAAAACATTATCATAATAACAACAGGCAATGTATGAAATAATCATATGATGACTATATGTGTGTATACTTCTTTCTCGATACAAATATTAGACATTCTTATCTCTTTGCATACTTCCTTTGTATAGTCATACGGATTTTCGGAAAAACCTCAATAGTCATCTGAAGTGTCATCTCAAGTGTCATGTGTCATCTCATGTGTCACCTACTGTATTAACTTTTCGTGTATTCAACTTACTCCGCACTCTATAAATGCTGAAAAAAATATAAAAAAAAACATGAAAAATAATAATACTAATATATTTAACAATCTGATGTGGGCAGCACATGACTTTCCTTGTTGGCTTAAAATCATTTTCTTTTTATTTCTTTAATGTTTCATTAAATTAATTTTTTTAGTCTTATCATTCTTTTTTTCAAAAAGTACGTATAAAAAAGCTTTTACTTGATACATTTGAGCATATGTTGTCTTTTATTTTAGATTTTGATGAGTTTTGAGGGTTATTTTGGAGAAAACGGCAGGTTCTGGTTTCAAGAATCGTAGCAAAATTTAATTAGGACCAGGATAACCTACAAATGCCGAATTTTGTGAAATTTGGTCTATTGGTTTTTAGCTGGATACTCCCAATTTTTGCATGATATTTTGGAAAAAGAGGCAGGTTATTTTATCCAGAATCGTGCCAAATTCTAATCAGCGCCAAGGCCACTCACAGATAACTTCCCTACCTGTTTGTATGAAATTCGGTCTATCACTTTTGCAGTTAGAATGAATACATACATGGCACTGACAAATATACACACACACACACACAAACACAGACACATACAGGCACAAACACAGACTTTCCCTATGTATTACCATGCATTGCAGGGAAAGTACAAATGTAAATAATAAAATTCTGTAAAACTATATTTCAAACCAGTAAAAGCAAATACATAGTTTGTTAAGGTACTCCGTTTATTATATGCATGTAATTTAAATGTGTGAGAAATGTATGTATTAATAATGACATATAAAATTTAGTCTATCCAGCTGCTCAGGTTTTTATGCTATTTCCCCAAAATGAGTAAATTACTATGGTGTAACCAGTACGAGCAATCTCAATAACGTTCAATATCCAAATACTTAAATTGTACCACAAAAGACAATGACATACTTATTGCGGATTTTTTATCTGCTACAGATTTCAAGTTATAGCATCAAAACGAGAAAAATACCCATGGTGGGACCGGAATGGGCTATTCGGATAAGGTTCAAAGTCAAAAAAATTGAAAGGCACCGCAAATGATATCGATATAGGAAATTTTACGTTACTGGTATGAATGGAACCTGAATAGTTATAGGGACTCAACGAATAGAATCAAACTGAAACTCACATACCAGGTCAGGTAAAACAAGAAAGATCAATCATGCATGAAGCATCGATTATGAAACACTTTCCAACTTCAATGTAATTTTATTTAAACATCTCTAAATCGCGATATATTCCTCGGCGATATTTTTAAAATTATCACCATACTACATCAATTTATTATATTAGACAATGTAAAACTTCATCGAAAAAAATGAACTTTATTCAAATGACGTCATTGAAATATAAATTGCCTGGTTTAAACATCTCTAAAATGCGATACATTCCACGGTAATATTTTTAAAATTATCATAATACTACAGTAATTTATTATATTTGGAAACTTCATCGAAAACGAATGAACTTTATTCAAACGACGTCATCGAAATATAAATTGCCAGGATTTCAATATAAAAGCAGCATAGCATTCATAAACTTTTTTCCATTCCTCCCATTCATCACAATACTATAATCATTTATTTTAATTAAAAACTTAAAACCATGGAGATACAAGTAATTTAACTCTATGCTTAAAACTTCATCGAAAAATCTGTATTGCGCATCTGTAGAAACTTTTGAAGCTAATAATAGACAAGTACGTTGACGATGGATTGTCGTTTCCGTAATTTCTAATACATTGCTTTGCACGTTGATAGCTTGTAATATCTTTACAGCTGCTTAGTTTGGGTATACGACATTGATGTTACGATAAATGTATATTAAGTTACTAGATGCCTAATTTATCGTATTAGCCTTAATTTGGATTAAAAAGTATTAAAATTATAATTTGATATTGAAGTACAAAATGTTCATACTTGCACAGTCCTTACGATAAACGAAGTCAAACAATGTTACAATATATTTGAAACGAAATCCACAGAATATATGTATAGAGAAAATGTAACTAGAAGCAAAGACAAATCAAGTGTTTGTTATTTTTATTTAAAAATACTAAATAAACCAAATCACCTGAAGCAATTTTCAAAGGTAAATTAGTCCAAAATTTGCATTGCACAATCATATATTTGTGCCAAATAGAAATGATGTAGTAATTATTCTCTAAATTGCAATTTTTAGGGGAGGTAGAGGTAAACGGATATATTTTTCAGCTTTATATTTTTGTAACATTTGAATGTGCTTTAAAAATTCATATATATTAAAATCTCCTTTTTACAGTCTATTATTGATGCATACTGTAGACTTGCTCCACATTAAATGTTTCAAATTGGTCTTAACGAAGGCCTTACATTTTGATCATGAAATGCAGAGAAAGAGGAAACTAATACAATACAATACAACAAAGTTTCCTTACAATCCAATATCCAAATAAGCTTTCATACTGAAAAAATGCTACAAAATCCATCCAAATTCAGAAGACAGTAAACTACAAAACGAAAATTCCCCTTTCACTATAAAACATCTTCGTCTGAATAACTTTTACTTAATTATATCGCATAACATGTACGTTATTACTGACGTCATTAATGAAAAGTTTACCTCTTTTCAAAGGGGCTATATATGAATCCGAGTTATTGCACAACAACTACTGTAGCAAATTACCTGTGTCTCTACTAGTAGAAGGCTTTGTTATTGCTAAAGAATATTAGAAATGTAGTTGATAATTGATGATCAAGTGTACGTACTAAAATTTCTAAAGTGTTTTCTTTTAGTCATCAAGATTTTTGAATTTTAATTCCGATCACCTGATAAGATTTGAAAATGTAAATTATGGTATTTGTATAAATGTTTAGTATATAAAAAACTAAAGCATGTTTTGTGTAGAAAATAAGAATTGTTTAGTCAAAATGATTACATATTAATTAAATTAAAAATCCGTAATTTATATTTATTTTATATTTATACTTATAAAATTTATGTTTAATGCAGCGTCCTTTCTAAACCCGCTTTATATTTGCGCATTTTCTGGGGATATATTTTCTGTTCCAAAGCAGTACCAATATATTGAGTATAAATGATTATCAAACTCTGATGACTTCTGCAGCAGAATGTAAATAAATCAAACTGTAAGGTGGGTTATATAAGAACTGCTGATTTTTTTTAAAGAAAAATTAATTAGCTCTGGAGTCTGGAATATAGGCGATATGAATAAACTTTTCATTGATTTTACATAGAGAAGTAGTCGATTTTATAGCATTGCCTTTTTCGATGAAGATTTAAGCATGCGGTTAGATGGTATCATGTTCTTAAATTTTTAAGTAAAATAAATATTTGTAGTTCTGCGATAATTAGAAAAAAATTCACCGCTAAATATATCGCATTCTATGTATGTTTAAATAAAATTGCATTGCAGTTGGAAAGTGTTTCATAATCAGTGCGTTAGACATGATTGCTCTTTCTTGTATATATGGAGATATAGACTAAATTTGTTGATTTGGGAACTGTAAATATCAATATTTAAAAATTAATAAAAAATATACTCTTCATAACATATCTTACAAACGCTTACAAAGCGGCCTTTGATTGTAAGATGATCCATGCAATACAGATTGCAAACCACTTATTGCTATGGCATTTATTTTGTTTTTGTCTTAAAACAAGATGGATGCTTACAATTTTTTTATAAAATATCCTTTCCAAATTGTTTATTTTAATTCTGTGCAAACATTCAAAACATACTACTTGTGACACGCGATAAAATAGTTTGTAAAATGAAACTCAGATTACGAAGGGATACTTATTGTTACAAATTTTTAAAACATTTCATTTATTAGAGTGCAATATAATTTAGTAAATTATATCGCACTCTACATCGCTTTTATTTTCTACCATTTGACACTTATCCTTTACATTCTTGAGGGTGAACATAATGACGTTTGGGACTGGCATTTGAGTGTTCTTCTCGGTATTGAGAAGTCCCCCAACAAGTGATAGAATACCCTTATTTCAAGTGATCACTTCATTACGCGTCTGTTCATTACCCGGGATGTATCAAACAATTTTTATTAAATATATATGTCTGCCGCTTCAAATAATTGGCATATCAACTGATGTTCCAAACGATGAAGTCAAGATTATTAAAGTCATGACACCTGTGATAAAATTACTGATGTTTATAGCTTTCGTGTCGACAGCTATGTCTATTGCTTATTATATTGCACAATTAGATTTAAAACTAGGACTCTCAGTATTTATATTTTTCGGAATGATCCTCTACGCTTGGCGTGTCTTGCATTCGAAACGAAATCAGCTGATCACTCTTCAGAAATTAATGAAAGCGTCAAACTTCAACGTTTCTGGTGAACTATTATTTTTTTACTTTTTCGCGGTTTTCGCTATTATTTATCCAATTGTAGATACCTGTATTTTGGTTATGTATTGTCGAACTCAGTGCAAATTCGTCGTGTTCAATCTCACACCTGACGAACTTGGGGGTGGGTGGAAATTTGTCCTTTTCTTCAGTATCGGTTTCACAAATTTCATAAAAACTACCATTCCTACCTCCGTCAGCTGCGTTTTCTGTGCTTCATGTAATTATTGGAAAAATGTCATATGCCGTATAAAATTTCCCAAACTTCAAGATGATTATACGACCTCAGATTTTTCTCGCACAGAAATGGCTTCTGCCAACCGACTAGTTCTGGATTACAGGAACGCGTTGAATGGCACTCAGTTGCTGAACGAAATATTTTCTTCTTCACTATTTTCTTTAATGACAATGCATGTTTGTATGATTTTTGCGATGTCGCACTCATTGCTGATGAAGACAAGTTCCATTCATACACATTTTAAAACGGAACTGTTTGTAATAAATTACATTTGGAACATAGTTTTATTCATGGCAGTTGTTACGTTTGCTTCTGAGGTTCCATTTGCTTTTGAAAAATTCAGATCATCTTCTTTGCTCTTAAGCGAAGACATCTCACGAGATCCTACTTTTAGACATTTAACCACTCTAAAAGATTGCCTAAATTCTTTGATACATAGAAGACCCTTCGTCTTAATGGCAGGAGTTCTGCCATTAAAGAATAGTCTTATTCTTACAACAGTTGGAACAGTTATAAGTTATGGAATCATTATTATGCACCTTTAAGAACGTTTGAAGCTGGAACAAGTGTGTTGATGATACATTGCTGTTCCCGTGATTTCTCATACAAATTTTGAGACTAGATTTTAACTTGTTTCTGTCCCTACTTACATTTTAGGAAGTGCATAGAGTTTGACTGCAATAATTATTTTTAGCGACACAGTTTGCTCAGAAATATATTGCTTTAGTTACATATACAATTATGAGTTGCTTAAATCATGTTATGATAATATGTGTAATTGGTATAAATCCAAATAAAATTTGTGTATGATTCTAAAGTTTATTATGTGTATAATCGTACAACGTTACAATACAAAGTCAAAGAGTATCACAGTACTTTTTTTAGATTTCCGTAAACAATATATATTCATATCAAATTCCCAGCCCTGGAGCAAGTTGATACTGATATGGAAACCATTATCGTAATAACAACAAGCAATGTATGAAATAATCATATGGTGACTATCTGTTCGTATACTACTTTCTTGATACAAATATTAGACATTTTTTCTCTTTGCATACGTCCTTTGTATTGTCACACGGATTTGCGAAAAAGCCTCAATAGTCATCTCAAGTGTCATGTGACATCTCATGTGTCACCTACTATATTAACTTTTCGGTTAATCAACTTGCTCCGCACTCTACAAATGCTGAAAACAATACTAAAATATATATGAAAAATAATAATACTAATATATTTAACAATCTGATGTGGGCAGCACATGACTTTCCCTGTTGTCTTAAATTCATTTTATTTTTATTTTTTAATATTTCATTAAATTTAGTTTTTATAGTCTTATCATTCTTTTCTTCAACAAGTACGTATAAAAAAGGTTTTACGTGATACATTTGAGCATATGTTGTCTTTTATTTTAGAGTTTGATGAGTTTTGAGGGTCATTTTGGTGAAAACGGCAGGTTCTGGTTTCAAGAATCGTAACAAAATTTAATTAAGACCAGGATAACCTACAAATGCCGAATTTTGTGAAATTTGGTCAATTAGGTTTTTAGCTAGAGTGGATACTCCCATTTTTTGCATGAAATTTTGGAAAAAAGGCAGGTTCTTTTATCCAGAATCGTTCCAAATTCTAATCAGTTTCAGGGCCACCTACAGATAAGTTCACTACCAGTTTGTATGAAATTCGGTCTGTCACTTTTGCAGTTAGAATGAATACGTATACATGGCACAGACATACACACACACACACACACACACGCAAACACAGACACATACAGGCACAAACACAGACTTTCCCATGCATTGCAGGGAAAGTACAAATGTAAATTATAAAACCCGGTAAAACTATATTTCAAAACAAGTAAAAGCAAATACATAGTTTGTTAAAGTACTCCTTTTATTATATGCATGTAATTTAAATGTATGGGAAATGTGTGTATTAGCAACGACATATAAATTGTCGACTATATAGCTTCTCCGGTTTTTGTGTTATATCTCAAAAATGAGTGAATTCCTATGGTGTAACCAGGACGAGCAATTTCAATAACATTCAAAATCCAAATACTTAAAATATACCAAAAAAGACATTGAAATATTATATGCGGATTTTTTAGCTCCTACAGATTTCAAGTTATAACATCAAAACGAGTAAATTCCCATGGTGGGACCGGAATTGGCTAGCCGGATAAGGTTCAAAGTCAAAGAAATTGAAAGCCACTACAAATGATATCGACATATGGAATTTTATGCCACTGGTATGAATGGAACCTGAATAGTTATATTGACTCAATGATTAGAATCACATTGATACAGACATACGAGATCTGGTTAAATAAAATGTTATAATAAAATAAGAAAGATCAATCATGCATAAAGTATTGATTATGAAACAATTTCCAATTGAAATGAAATTATATTTAAACATCTCTAAAATGCGATACATTCAGCGGTGTTTTTTTTTTAATTATCACAATACTACACTGAAAACTAAAAAGTTGGAAACTTAAAATAATCCAAAATTGAACTTTATTCAAATGACGTTATCGAAACTTATATCGTCTGCCTCTCTGTAAGGGCAATGAATATTTCATTCATATCGCTCTTATTCCAGAGTTATATAAATTTGCTTAAAAAAATTCAGCAATTATTATACAAATAATCTTACAATCACTTGTTTACATTCTGCGTCCCTTAAAATTAGGCTTCGTTGTGGAAACAATCAAAGTTTGCTGATCATTTAAACTCAAAATTATTGTAATTGCGTTGGCGCAGAATATTGATGCAAAGAAAATACGCACAACTGAAGCGGTTTTATGACGAATGCAACACTAAATATAAATTTAAAATAACTTTAAGAATCGCGATTTTTACAATAAGAAATAAAGATGGATGCCATATTTTATTTGGAAGTGGGTTACACGATCTCTCTCTTCATGTAATATGGGTTTAATTATTATTTTGATATTTGAATAAAAACTTGAGAACATATTAAATTTTTTTTATATATTTTATGGGATAATTTAAATATTGTCTAAAATTTTAGAAGCAGTTTGTGAATTTTAACTTAAAAAAATAATAAAAAAATATGTCCAATATTGTTCAATATATTTCATTTTATCAACTCGGGTTCAATCCAAAACTAATTGGGTGATATTATTCATACCTATTCCTATATGTCCCACAGTCCGTCTCAACAACATACTAAAATTTCATTTTTTAAAGTCTTTTTTACGGCAGTTAATGTACAAACGGACAGACAGACAGACAGAATGAACAAGGCCATAAACACTTTTCATCTATTTTGGAAAATGTTTTTAAAATTTAAAATAATTTGTGTAAAGGATATGGAATTTTAAGTTGCGTAATTGAGCTCAAAGTATAAATGATATCTTAGATAGGTTTGTTTTAAAGATATGCTGTATCTCCTTCATCAGTTTTTAAGATACAAACAAACGTGACACATGTAGATGGAATGGATTTTTATCGTCCTTTTGACTACTGGTTGTTCGTCTTTTTCTCACTGAGGGAGGTGATGTCTTCGAAACTGCCATATGTGTTCTAATAATATTAGCCATATTGGTTTTAATATTATTACTCATATTTGTTTTAAAGTGAGTCATATTTATTTAAACCATATATATGGCTAATTATTTGTTACTATTTATAGCCATATTTGTTTTAAGCCAATTGTTAGCCATATTTGTTTTAAACTGATGTCTTCAAAATAGCCATATTTTTTCTAATATTTAGCTAAATTTATTTTAACGGCCGTATTTGTATAACTTGATTTTAATTTCATTGTTTAATTTTCCCAATTATATGGTCTTTAATATTTTTGATATCTAAAACTTGCATTCCGAATTAGTTGCAACTTCAGATTTTGTTGTGATGTATATTTTCAATTTTTAATGTTTTTAGGATGACTAAAGATCTTGATGGCAAAATAAAATTTAAATGATCAAATGTATAAAATTGCTACATTTATAAAATAATTTGAACAGTACAGAAAGAAAAATCTTTTTTTTTAAATTACCAGATATATTTAAGTTGAGGGACATAAAATTTATTATATCTAGGCCACCCACTTCTGCATTTAAGCTGAATACTCGATTTGTCATTAAATCACAATTACCACGCTTTGCTTACGATTTGGGTTAACCAAAATTGTTAACCCACTTTTGTTTAGTTTTAACTATTTGTTAAATACAAAAGGTTTCTTCATCTACTGCTAAAAGTATATCTATAAAGAAAAGTACACAGGGCCGACCACTGTCACCATACTTTTTTCTGGCACAGCGAAAGGAAAGGAAAAATAATTTTAAATTAAAATAATTTTTCCCGCGACTACTTTTATACAGGCTTCAAACCTGTAGTTCTGTGAAACAACTGATTGTGGATTAAAATGATTGGTATCTTACATATCAGTGCTTTACTTAGAAAATAACCTAACTTCCTCATGTGATAAGGATTAATTCCTTATTATAATCTAGCGAGCCGGATTTATTTTCGATCCTATATCGATATTATCCTGACAACCGCTCCATTTTCTACGTTTGCAACATTATTCAATTCAATTATTTGAGAAGTAACCCGTTTTACTTAAATGAGTGATATTTCTGTCTAATTCATATTGATCGTAAATTATTTGTATGCATGTTTCTTTTAAGAATCAGTTAGTTCTTTCGGAAAGAAAATATTTTCCTAAATAACATTGTCCTATCCATTAAGTCATAGCGAGTAAAAAGTATGTAAGACTAAAGAAAAATGACTGTCAGACGGAATGGCTCCCCCTGAGGGTCGCATTCAACTTACTATTCAGATACAAATCAATTTTCCATTTTAATAATACAGATTGCGTGTATTAATTTTCATAGTCAAAACGCTGTATTCGTATCACCCGAAGAATTGGACTAGAAAATTAAAACTTGAAGACTGAATTTCATATCTGACATATGTTAAATGTAATTTAGGTATTTGAGTGCACTATAATTTAAACAAAACAATTGATAGATCTAAATCCGTCTTTTTAAAATTAATATGTCCACTTTGATTGCATATTGGTCAAAACGTTCGTGCTTGCAAAAAGCATTTCATTGTGATTCTAGTAAATATTGAAGTATACCATCCAAAGAGAGAATAGATTTATCTGAGTTTTGCACATTGTCTAATGGTCTGAGACGTTGCCAAAAATGTGTTTTAAAAACATATTTCTTCTGCTTCGAATTATTGGCATATCAACTGATGTTCCGAAAGATGAAGTCAAGATTATTAAAGTAGTGACACCTGTGATGAAATTACTGACGTTTATAGCTTTCGGGTCGATAGCTGTGTCTATTGCTTCTTATGATACACAATTAGATTTAAAAATAGGATTCTCAGTAGATATATTTTTCGGAATGTTAATCTACGTTTGGTGTTTCTTGCTTTCGAAACGAAATCACGTGATTACACTTCAGAAATTAATGAAAGCATCAAATTTCAACTTTTCTCGTGCCTTATTGCTTTTTTAATTTTTCGCGTCTTTAGCTATTATTTATCCAATTGCATTTACCTGTGTTTCGGTTATGTATTGTTGAACTCAGTGCAAATTCGTCGTGTTTAATCTCACACCTGATGAACTTGGAGGTGGGTGGAAATTTGCCCTTTTCTTCAGTATCGGTTTCTCAAATTTCATAAAAACTTCCATTCCTATCTACATCAGCTGCGTTTTCTGTGGTTCATATAATTACTGGAAAAATGTCATATGCTATATAAAATTTCCAAAACTTCAAGATGATTATACGGCTTCAGATTTTTCTTGCACAGAAGTGGCTTCTGCTAAACGACTAGTTCTGGATTCCAGGAAAGCGTTGAATGGCACTCAGTTGTTGAACGAAATATTTTCTTCTTCACTATTTTCTATAATTACAATGCATGTCTGTATAATTTTTGCGATGTCGCACTCACTGCCGATGAAGACAAGTTCCATTCATACGGATTTCGAAACGAAACTATTGTAATAACTTACATTTGGAACATAGTTTTATTCATGGCAGATGCTATGTTTGCTTCGGAGGTTCCACTTGCTTTTGAAAAATTCAAATCATCTTCTTTGCTCTTAAACGAAGACATCTTACCTGGTCCTACTTTTAGACATCTAAACACTCTAAAAGATTACCTAAATTCTTTGATACACAGAAGACCCATCGTCTTAATGGTAGGAGTTCTCCCATTAAAAAGAGTCTTATTCTTACAACAGTTGGAACAGTTATAAGTTCTGGAATCATTATAACACACCTTTAAGAACGTTTGGAGCTGGAACAAGTGTGTTGATGATACATTGCTGTTCGCGTGGTTTCTCATACAAATTTTGAGACTAGATTTAAACAAGTTTCTCTCCCTACTTACATTTCTGGATGCGCATATAGATAGACTGCAATAATTATCTTTAGCGGCACAGTTTGCGAAGAAGTTTATTGCATTATATATATTCAATTATGAGTTGTTTATATCATGTTATGATATTATGTGTAATTGGTATAAATCCAAATAAAATTTGTGTTTGATACTAAAGTTTGATATGTGTATAATCATACAACTTTACAATACACAATGTCAAAGAATGTTACAGTACTTATTTAGACGTATGTATGTAATATATATTCATATTAAATTCCCCGCCCTGGAACAAGTTGACACTGATAAGGAAACTAATATTGTAACGGCAACAAGCAACGACTTGTCTGACTCTAAACTACTTATTATATTTCCTGTGCAATAGATTTCCACCAGCAAACATTGCTTTTATCAAAGGTATGTAGTTTTTAATTTTATTATTCCAAATCAAGATATTAATATCATTTATTTTTCTGTTACGTTTTTTGAAAAAGTAGTAGACAGAATAGCTAGAAAAATACAAGATTGTAAACGAAAAGCTTCTAAAAGATATAATCTTTCTTAATAATTTGAAATCCTCTCTAAATAATTTGAATTTAATCGGATGCAGCACATTATTAATCTAAATCGATTGTATTTTCTGTGGTAGCAAATAAGACCCAGATTATCATCTATACAAAAGATTTGCGTCATCAAAAAATACTTCAATCAAATGTATGCTGGTTAAAAATTTTTAATGCAACTCAGTATATTAAAACTTTTTATTTTGCTGTTGTATTTTTTGAAGAAATAGTTGCTAGGGGAGACATGTTGTTCTTTATTATATTAAATCGATTATATTTCCTGTGGCAGCATATTTAAACCTTGGTTAGAAATTTTTTTTCTCCCGACATTGCTCTAGGAGAAATCTTGAGCGTCACTCCTGGTCATCGAAATGATATTACAAAGAAAACCATATCCAAAATTTAAAAATCATTTTAATGCAATATGTCTGTCTCTGGGAATGATTGGAATATCAATTTTTAAATATGAGATTAATTATGTTAGAGTTAGTTTGTTTCTATTTAAGTTCTTAGCAATGTTTTCCTTTCTGTGGTGTCTTTCGTCATTTATATCTACATTTGCAGCTTATAATGTAAAGTTTTCAGTTGCTTATAGTATTAGTTTTGGATTGACATTTTATGCTTGGTGCTCATTGTATTGTAAACGAAAAAGACTGCTGGCCCTCATTGAGATGATGCATAAATCTTCAAATATCGTTCCCACGAGCGTCACGATGAACATTTTAAAAACTTGTATAGTTATTACATCGATTTTTCCAATTTTTTCAAATATTCTGAATTTGAAATTTTGCCAAGACATCTGTGATTTGTGGGCGTTCAACTTCTCTCATCAAGAGCTGGGAAAATTATGGTTTGCAATCCTATTTTTGACCGGATTCTTTCTAGACTTCACGCAAACTGTCATTCCCGTAATAATTGAATGTGTTTTCTTCTACTTCTGCCATATCTTGACAGGAATTATATCTCGAATTCGGTTTCCTCTGCTTTATCAAAGTGGCAACGAGCACTCAGAGCCAATGGCATATATTTCTTTTGCTAAAAAACTTGTTACACAATACAAAAACGTATGGAGTTTAACAAAATCGTTAAATAATGTATTTTCCCCTGTTCTATTTTCCTTGATATTTTTTCACGTTATCAAAATATATGAATCATCTTACTTATTTCTAAAATACAGGTCTATGTTTTCTACTTTTGAAATGTGGTTTTTATTGAAAAGTTTTTTTCTAAATAGCGGTTTATTTGTAGCAGCAGTAATATTTGCCTCCGAAATTCCCATTGCCTTTGAAGAGTTCAGAACATCTGCAATTTTTATGAATATTGATATGGTATGCGATTTTAAGTTTGGACCGTCTCATTTTCTAAAAGATACGTTATGTTCTTTGTCGCACACAAATCAAGTTGTACTAACGGCTGGTGGTATTTTGGAGTTGAAGAAAAGTCTGATTTTTACCACATTCGGAGCTCTTTTGAGTTATGGATTTCTGATTGTACAGCTGGAACTTTAAGTTATTTATGACACAAATACTTACAAGGACAATGTGTCAACCCGAAACTTCCGCACTGATTGAAAATGAAAATAATTAGTTAGGACAGTTTGATGCTATCTGTTATGTTGTAAAACTATGTAATTAAATAAACTCGCATCATGGCTTTGAATAAAGGAATATAAGTATCACAAGATCTTTATGCAGGAGCCTTATGCTGCAATAGAATCTCAAACAAACTCTCAGTTACAAACTTTTTTTTCTGTTTTTTAAGATACATCTGTGGTGGGATGGTTACCAGAGGCAACAGCTAAAAGAAGAAGAGTATTTAAGGGCTAGGCAGAACAAGACACGAAGGGCGACATTGGCCAAAGAGGTCAGAACTTTTCGAAATGGTATCATATGTTCGGAATGGTATCATATCTAAGGTCGTATTCATATGTCAGCCAATGGCGGACCAGACGCTGAAGATAGGGAAGAAGGCGCAGAGAGTAGGAGGAGAGTTTGAGTTTTCCAAAAAAGAAAAATTGAGGACTTGATATTAAAAGCTCGGTGGGACGTGGTTTTGATGGTGAGCAAGAATACCGATCGAGTATCTGCATGGTAGTTGGACACCGAGCCGACAGTGATATACGTTCTCTATAGTGGATCACCTTCTAGGCCTTGACAGAGATAAGATTTTCATATTATCATGTCACAGATTTGATTCTCTCTCAATCTCCCGAAACTATATTCATAGTTATTGTAGTCTCCTTCCAGTTGTTGTTTCCAGTAGAAATGAGACCGGAAACGACAATTTAATCTCATTAACATGTCTGAATTTTTAGCATGTTCATGAGAATGATGCTTGTACATTTTTAATATTTAATATGTCATACAATGTGCACCATTAATGCTTAGAGTACCATATCATTAATGGAGTAGTACTTATGAGAGTTTTGATGCAGAAAGATGAAACCTAACTTACTTTAAATGTTATATTATTTCCTTCATATTTTTATGTCGCGATTTGTGAAAGTTCTTATTTTCTATTTTAATATCTTTTTCGAGCCATGCAAGTGTAGACATTCTTGCTCGAATTCGCTGGCTGATGAAACCGCCGCATGTACATGTTATTTCCGACTTGCGAAGACCGTTGAGTCTGTTAATTTTATGTTGTTGATTTTTGCTCAGTTTCTGCGCTCTTGTTTATGCGAATGCAGGGTGTAATATGTGTGTGACGTCAGAACATCTGAGTAGCTGTAGAAGACGCTACATTTGATTCGAAAGTTGTTGGACAAAGAAATTGAAACTGTCGGTCGCAAATTTTCAACAATGAATAAAGTTAAAATTAAGTTTAAACTACCCAACTCACCTCTTTATTGACCGACATCTTTCCATAGGGTCTCTCCAATATTTTGTAAGTATAATTGGTTTATGGGAGAAGTTAAGGGATTTAAGTATACCAAGTTATTGACTTAATTTAGCTTCATAATGAAATGATAAAAGTATTCTAGTGAGACAGCCAAGTTATAAACTTTAATTCTCCATTAATATAAATACAGTTGGAGAAATAATCCAGTAAGGATTTCCATTGATGAATGAAGTTTAATGGTTAATACTCTAATTCTCTAATTTCTAGTAACTATATGGAGATACATTGTAGTGCTTAATAATGATAATAATGAAATTTACCTTGATTATGAATATTGATAAGAATTATAGTGTAATGAAATATGTTGCCGAATCATACTATTAACGTATCTGTGTGCGTGAAAGTTATATTATTCAAATTAAAGGAGCTATCTAAATTTCAATGATTATTTTTATTTACGTCTCATATTTGCCATTCAATTTATTAAATGTTGTTTCGGTCAGTGTTGAGTAGTTTCGCTCAATACCTGGGAAGAGAACCTGCGGTAAGTACTTTCACTATACTTGGAACTTTACTAAAATATCTTCACGTGATATAGCATTTCTATTGAGTTTTATTGCGTTTGTTAAGTTTTATTGCATTTCTCGTCTCTCAACGTTACCCCGGTGGACTGTGTGGTCTTCTGCATCCAACAGATGGGTAGTGGTAATTATATAATTTCACGGATCATGATCTCACAAGTTAAGTGAACATCCAGTGTTCACAAGTGGGGCCGTGTTTTCTTCCCCGAGTACCGGAACATTTCGATCTCAAAATTCAGTGCATTATTTTCGGTTTCGAAATTTATTTTTGGTAAATGGCAAAAATAATTATTTGAGAAATGAAATTTTTGAAAATATATGATAATTGACAAATGTGTATTTATTTGTGCAAATGGAATGTGGTTCCTTTTGAACCACCGAAGTAAGTGGATTATTTTCTTCTTTTATCAATAAAATTGAGAATTGCATTCATGAAATGATGCTACTACAGACATTTTTACAAAAACACAAGCATATTTTACCACTGACATTTTTCGACATTAAAGAAGAGACATTTAAAAATATTATTAGAAAAAGTAAACAACACAAAAAACTTATAATGTCAGGCAGACAAAATAGAAGGAAGCGAAACTTGAGAAGTAGTTCGCAGCAAGATCAGCATAATGTAAACAATGCCAGGTAGGCTTCACCCTCGCCGTTATGTTCGCCTCCGCAGCGTAGATCACTTTCCGTGAACTCCACTGGGGCAGCTAGATCTAATATTGGGAAATCTCAATTTTGGAACTCTGTTCTAGAATTTCCCGGAGCGGAAGGAAGTTCACTTCAATCCTTTCTAGACAGATTAAATTTAGTATCGGAAAATGCAGGATGGTCTTCTCAAGAGAAAGTTTTTTGTCTAAAAATGAAAATTACAGGACCGGCTGGACGCTTAGTTAACGGAATCCCGACATTAAAGAACTCAAAGAATTATTCAGATTTAATTGCCGCTTTGAAGGAAAATTTCGACTTCAAAGAAGACATAGCGAGGAATATCGCAGAATTGGTTATTACAGCAAACCCACAGAAAGATTTAATAATATATTGAGAATTAAACATTGTTCAATTTAATTGCAAAAATATTGTCCAATATAAAATCCAATACAAAATGTAAGACTGTCTCTCAATATTTGTAAATACATCTATTGCTGTCTTGATGTCAATTATTTCAGTGTTAATATTTGTCTTGATCTCAAATGTTATAGCTATAACAAGTAAGTCATACAGTCTTTGAATTCCACATCGAAATCCTTAAATAATGTACTCGCTCCAATGAAGTAAATAAACTTTCATTGCTCGCAGTAATCGCATGTAAAGTCAGAATTACATCAATTACTTTCAATATGTCTTGGAATGCTAATACTAAATTGACCAGGTGTGAGGATTCTACTTGTATTATTGTATGCTAATTCTACTGTTCATTATGTTAATTTATGCACGAAACGTCTCAACTCTGTATTTGAGAGTCACGTACTTCCGACCGGCCAGGACTATAAATGCGACAAACGTTCCGCAGAAGTCAGACTAGATTAGATCAGGAGATCAGAGGTCAGATCCAAGATCCAAACGTGAATCGTCGTCGTCAGCTTCGGCTGTTATCTTTATACGAGAGTGTGGTGCGGGTATGTTCATTAATGGAAGCACGGAGTAAAAGGATGGTCTCTACAATATTATGTGTATAGATATCTATGTTTTAATAGTTGGTTAGTATTGATAATTCAGTTCAGTAACGAAAGGTTAAGATTAGGTCGAGGTATAGATCTGATAATGCTAGCTTGTAAATATTCTGTGTATGTAATTGTGCATTGAGTTGTCAGCGAAGTTAGCTGGAATAAAGTATGTGTTTGTTAAATGTTGTAGATCATTAATAAAACTTAAGTAAGGTAAAAACTTTTACAATACCGCCCGCACATAGTAATCTCAGAAAGTGGAAACTTTACAGTATTCCTGTTGTGATTTGGAGTACGCTAATCATGTGTGTTATTTGCCGTTTGGTATTGGATTGGCTGAGCGGTTCTTCAAGCTGCTCTCTGATTGGCTCTATCTTAAACCAGGATTTTGTTATATAATTCTCCTTGCTTATTCCTTTCGCTGCCATTCCTCTTTTTGACTTAGTTCTTTGGTCTTCTTACACTGACGAAGGAAATCCAACGTATCCCCGAAACAGCGGTATGTTGTATTATTATATTATTTCTGCTTTTATACGTTACTTAAAGTTTTCTTATCCTTCATAAAAAACGTATTGTAATTATTGATACTACATTGTTTGAATGGATACTGATTGGATTGGCTGAGCGGTTCTTTATGCTGCTTTCTAATTGGTTCTCTCGTAATCCAGGGCTTGGGTATATAATCCCCCCTGCTTCTTTCTTTTGTAATCAGGAACGTAGCGGTCAAAAACCTACCCTTAAATATAATTTTTTCATGATCATTTTAATAAATAAAATACTAAAATTAATGTATTTCCCTAAAGAATGGAAGGACGTGATAATTATACCGATCTATAAGGCAGGAGAGGATGCCACAATTCCAGTCAAGTACAGACCAATTAGCCTACTACCAACACTTAGTAAAATTACTGAGAAAATAATTCTTAAGAGACTGAACACGCACTTTAGTGAGAGTGACATTATCATTCCGGAGCAGTTTGGATTTCGGCCAAAGCACTCCACCACTCATCAACTGCTGAGAATGGTAGAGTACATATCTTCTGGATTAATACCAAGACACCCACAGCTGCAATTTTCCTGGATATACAAAAAGCCTTTGATAAAGTACGGCACTGTGGTTTAGCATACAAATTGATCACTCTAAAAGTCCGTGACGCACTAGTCAAACTTTTAATTTCATACTTAAATAACATACACTTTCAAGTCATACACTTTTCAGTCAAGATAGCTTATCTACACCCAAGCTCATAAAAAGTAGTGTACCGCAAGGATCCATCCTGGGCCCGACACTTTTTAACATATACCTGAATGACATCCCCAGGACTCCAAACACCGAGCTGGCACTCTATGCAGACGACAGTGCGATACTTGCAAAACACACTTATCTCACAGTAATGCACATACAGTTACAACAACATTTAGACATACTCCAAACATGGCTGGAAAAATGGCGAATAAAATTAAACCCCAATAAATGTCATTGGATTTACTTCTCTAGGAAGCATAAACCCCCGCCGCCTCTGTATATAAACAACCAAGCACTACGCGCGTAAAAATCAATTAAATACCTAGGTGTAACGATAGACTCCCACCTAACTTGGAGATTGTACGTAACAAACATAATCAAAATTGCGTATCATGCCACAGGAGCTTTATACCCTATCCTAGGAAACGGAAATCTTAATTATCAAAACAAACTTCTAATATACAAATCGGTCATCCGCCCGGGAATGCTGTATGCAGCACCCGTATGGGGATATGGCTGTAAAACTACCATAGACTTCTTAGAAACAAGACAAAATAAAATCCTAAGGTGTATCAGGAAAGCCCCTAGATATTTAAGGAACTCGGTGATTAGAAAAGACTTTAAAATAAAAACCGTGAGAGCCCAAATTAAAAAGCTAGCGCTAAAATTCTACGATAACCTGCCTTCAGTTCCAAATGAACTTCTATTCAGTCTACCTGACTATGATCATCGCAAGGCCAAATTTCGTAAGAGACCCCGTGCAGTACTTAACCTTGAATAACCAGATTTAGGTAAAGCCCTTCACTAGCAACTGAAATTAATTAAAAATCGCGATCAATATTTTTCAAATAAAAAAAAATATTCTTAATCCTTAAACTGCCAAATTGCTAGGTAATCCTCAGATCTGCATCAACCCCCCAAACTGACTCACTCCAAATGTGCAATAAACTGCCACACTAGGAGCCATGTCAAAAATAAAATAGTAAATGTAAAAAAAAATTCGAGCCTCCATATTATGGGTCAATGAAGTAATGTCACAGCATGAAGATACGAACCATATCTTGAGATTGGAGATTAAAGGCGCACCGCGCCTGGTGCTCTGTCCTGTACGAAACTTCATGGATCTTTTGTGTTCATTCGGAGCTCAGACTCCGAGTTGTGAGGTTGTGATTATGTGAAGCTGCTGCTTTTATCTTGCTGTGACTTTTCTTGCTTACGCTTGGGCGTGTTATATCTAGTTACGTATAAACTAAAAGGTATAAACTAAAGGTATAAACTAAATAAAAATTATTCAAGCGAAATTGATTTTTTTTATAGTGCAAAGTCTTATACAGTGCAAAGTGTTATAGTATAGGTTTGCTCATATACTCTGAATAATTTGAATAATTCTTAAACTGGATTGAAACCTTAGTTGGGTACTAAATGGCAAGATCATTCTCTTGTTTAAAAGAAGATAAATGTTATGTTTTCTCTATATTATGATTAAAATGTGTTACAGTCGTTCAGGGACAGTTGAAACGTATAAATGTAGTAAGTTAATACAATTTATTTATTTCCCAGGCCATCCAGCTCACGCAAAGACTGTGTAGCAAGGGACGACCGGAATGTAGTACTAGGTGTTAATTATAAAATAGGTATAATTTATAAAATGTGAGGTATTAATACTGAACACTAATTTATCCAAAAGTATAATAAAGGAAGACGTCTGTCTATATGTGTATGCTTGTGCAGTGTGTAGCGAGAAATATTTGTACAGTCATGGAATTTTATAAACAGGTATTTCAGAAAACGAAAGGGTGCACCTTTGATTTTTATTTTGAAGTAGAATTAGATTTTTAAATATTTTATATTGTAACATTTTAACGCAAGTTTGTTCCTTAACGACGTATTTTAATACTTTAACATAAATCAGTTTCTTTGCGGTCTAATATCATTAAAACGTTTATAAATTGGTACCACCAGAAAGTTTAAACGGATGATGTTTAAACCGAATCCCTAAGACAATATCTTCATATGTGTCTATTTTTTAAATATGCATCAAAATTTGAATTTTGTCCATATCGAATATATGTATATAACGTCGCACTCGAAGAGCTAAGATTAACACAATTCTATAGTTTGCCTAAAAGTTAATATATGTCTTAATATTAAAACAAAACTAATTTGAGTTTATATGTGATTTTAATTTTTATAATTTTTAAGTGGCGGCATTAAGCGATTGGGAAGCAGCAAACGCATTTTCTACGAAGTTCACGGATTCGACCTTGCCCCGATCTTACTTATTTAGGATTCGACCAACGCTGGATAATTCATTCCGGTTACATTTAATTATTAATATCCATATGTTCTTAAGAAAATATGGTTTGGAATTCCCTTCAGAAATCCGTCCAGCAAAAAGACTTTTCTTTAGGTCATGTGATACCATGCAACCTGTAAGACTTTGCATTCTAGAATCCTACAAAACTAACCATCCCAAGTTTTCTCGTTATTGTGATAATTAGTAATTGCACAATACGGCGTCACACTTCACAAATGCAACACTTTTGCCCAAAATACAGCAAAAAAAAAAAGTTTGAAAATGATTTGCAATTATTACCTCTTACGAAACATCCACTTGGAAGAAAGCAAGTGTGAATAGACTTTTTTCACTCTGACTTCACAACCTTCCTCTCCATTCAGTGGACTCATCCCATCTCCTCGGATGGCCCAACCTGTTGTACCTATAAACCTTGAAATTAACAACTCAAATAAAATGTATTATAATATTTTTTTTCGTTGTATTACTTTTATATTTCATGATATGTACATACAAATAATGATTTGCACGCTATAAAACACTGATTACTTTTTTGGGGGGCAAAATTTTTACTATTTGGCTTTTTGGTAAAATTATGCATTGAAATATATATTTCTCAGGATCTTCTGTAGACAGAGATTAGATAATGACTATGTAGATTCAGGATTAAATTCCAAAGGAAAATGTGGGTTCACAAAATATTTTCCGTTTCCAATTATTATTTTTTCATTTTTTGTTCAAAATTTTTCATGTTACTGAAATTATACACTCATTACCATAAAAATGTGCGCACCAAGAAATAACTGTCAGAATCGAATGAACTTTTATATATGTGAGTGCAACGTTGATATAAGAAAGTGTGATGCACAAATGAGGAAACTTGAAGTTAACCTTTAAGAAACATATTTAAATCATCATAGAACATGGTCGTTGAACGTAATTCCTAAAACATGGCCGTGATATCGTAGAATCCTGAAACGCTTGCGTTGTGCCGCTAATAAAACCCACCATATTATCTTTAGTGCGAGTTCCTGGAATAGAATATTTTAACATAATACTACTCATGATTAACAGCACCCATTTTTAACTTTAAAATAACATTATTTATTAAGAACCTTTGATTAATTATTAAATTGATTACAACAATTATCTTATTATTTATGGAGGAGATTTGCATGTGAGACCAGGAAATTTATTTATGAAATGGGATATGACCTAATACAATTATTGATATGTACTGATACCTCCAATTTCGTCTTTGTACATTGACAAACAGCCACCTTTGATCTCTGGTGGCACTACGCAATGCGCAATCACGCTGTATTTCTAATCATTTGTATATCTGCCTGACACGTACCTTCATGCCAAGTTTCGTTGCGATCCCACAATTACTTCTTGGTACGCAAATTTTTATGACAATGAATGTATATTTCTTAGGATTAGCTAGAGAACATTGACAATAGGTATTGTTTCTGTATCAAAATCTGGAGGATATTCGGTGGTTTAACAATAATATTTACTTTCAGTCCCCTTATCAATTTTGGTTCAAACATTTTTCTTAAAACATCTAATTTTAAGCTAAAATTTGGATAATATATTATTTACCATTTGGCCTCACTTTAAACCTTCTTATGTTTTTCTCTGGGCTGATACTATTATTATTTTTACGTTCCTTATATACATATAGTGTATAAGAAAAGAATTATGACGGGGTCGAAAATTCGAAGTGGAGATTTCGACGGGAGAGCACGTTTCAAGCATCCATGATCACGAATCAAACAGTGAGATCGTGGAAAAGATATCTCACGAACGAATAGAGCGATTCGAATGAAATTTGGTACAAAAATTACAATCCGTGAGCTCTGGAAGCCAATTGTTTTTAAACGCAATCAAATATTCAGAACCCCCTAAATTTTCGAGTGAGATTTTGAAAAATAATCAAAAAATCAAAACCTTTATTAAAGTTATGCAAATAGACATTGCTTATGTAATTTTTCCTTAAGAAACTGTTGAGCTAAACTTTAGAACGTTAGCATGAACCGTTCTCGAGATATTGTATATTTTTCAAATAAATTTATCAAAAATTCACATAAATTAAAAAAAATATATATATTGGCTGTTGAGAAATTATAATTACTTTTCATATGTAATGGCATGCGATAAATGTAGTGACATCATTCTCGTGGATCTAGCTCGTTCCATTCACTAGCAAAATTCTTTGAGTAATATTTTTGTATTTGAACGCCAATAGTCATTTATCTGCTATAAGAATAACTTATGTCTCCGTCCATAAAGCTTGACGAGATTTTGGTGACGAATTTGGCGGAGTGTTGCCAATTTGCGACTTTTTTAAATGTTGCCAAATGAACGAAAATCTCGCCAAATGGATAAAAATGACACTAAATCAATGAAAATGACGACTAATTGACGAAAATTCAATATCTTCGAAAGAATATAAGTATCTACTATAAGAATAACCTATTATTTTACTGGAAAAGTAGAAAATTCATTGCATTATATAAGGAACGTCATGTGCTGTCCATATCAGATATTTTTAAATACTTTGTTAAATTTATTTCAGAATATTGTTTTATGATCTGGTATCCTATTTACCATATGCATTCTCAAGAAATCGAATTGTCAAAAATAAAATTTTACGTAGTAATAATAGCAAAATGTTCGGCTATTGTCTATATACTATGCATATTTCTTCAAGAAATAGCCTTGCCTCTTGTTTTACTATAAAGTTTTAAATAATACTGTTGATAATTTTCTTGCTTAGTGTTCCATATACCTATCACCAATACTAATAAAAAAATTAATGCAAAACATTACTATTAAAATAAATTAAAATAAAGACTTAACTGTCTATACATTTGTTGATCTCTTTAATACATATTGTGCTTATATTGATATTTTTATTCGAACTCTTACAGATCCTAACAATGTGTTTTCATATACTTGATATGTTTACTATATAGTATTCAGAGTAATTTTGTTCTATACATTTTATGATTTTGGGTTTCTATAACTGGACTTCATCTGTAGTTTGAACAACAAATTGAATAAATTGTAATTGAAATAAAGACAGATATAGATTCAGCATAAAATTCTCAATGTGGTTGGAGGTATATTAAAGTTTTACAATTAAGAATTTTTTCACTTCCGGTTCAAAATTTTGCTGAAACATATATCTCTATACCATATAATACTTGCAATAGATTGAACTTATATGATGATTAATATGGATTACACATTAAATTCAAGATATTGTAAAGTGTTTACTAAACATTTCCATTTCCGGTTTTAGAGAAGACACTTAAGGTTTTTTCGAAAATTTATAATCCTACGACACAGATATACAAATTGAGTAAAAATGTTTAATATTTGCATTAAAAATGAATGATTCACATCAGTTGCTACCGTACATTACTTGTTATTACAATATTGTTTTTTTATCAGTATCAACTTGCCCCAGCGTGGAGAAAATACATACGTGTATATTTTCCCTACAGTTCTCTAATAAATATCGTAATATCCTTTGACGTTGTGTATCGCAACATTATACGTTTACGCATATATTGATCTTCAGTATTAAACACAAATTTTATTCGGATTCACACTAAATTACACATAGTATCATAATATGATATAAGCAACTCATAAATGAATATATATTAATGCAATAGTAAATCTTATGCGCGAACTTAGCCGTTAAAGATTATTATAGCAGTCTATCAACGCGCATTTCAAAAATGTAAATAGGGAGAGAAACTTGTTGTAAACCAGTCTCAAAAGTTGGGTAAGAAGTCAGCAGAACATCAATGCATCAGTAACGGTCTTGTTCTAGCTGAAAACGTTCTTAAAGGTGCGTAATAATGATTCCATAACTTATACCTGTTCCAAATGTTGTAAGTATAAGGCTCTTCTTTAATGGTAGAACTCCTGCCATTAAGACGATGGGTCTTCGGTGTAACAAAGAATTCAAGCAATCTTTTAAAGTGGTTAAATGGCTAAATGTAGGATCACGCGAGATGTCTTCGTTTAAAAGCATCAAAGTTGATCGGAATTTTTCAAAAGCAAGTGGAACCTCGGAAGCAAATATAACATCTGCAGTGAACAAAACTATGTTCCAAATGAAATTCGTAACTGACTGTTCTGTTTCGAAATCTACATTGGCGAAATGAAACTTCGTCAGAAGTTTGTATGACAAAGAAAATACTTGACATACATGCATTGTAATTAAAGAAAACAGTGAAGAAGAAAATATTTCGTTCAATAACTGAGTGCCATTCAACGCGTTCCTGTACTCCAGAACTAGTCTGTTAGCAAAATCCACTTGTGTGCGAGAAGAAGAAGAAGTCTTATAGCCATCTTGAAGTTTGGGAAATTTTATACGGCATATAATATTTTTCCAGCAATTACATGAAGCACAGAAAACGCAGCTGATGGAGGTAGGAATAGTAATTTTTATGAAATTTTTTAAACCGATACTGAAGAAGAGGGCAAATTTCCACCCACCTCCAAGTTCCTCAGGTGTGAGATTAAACACAGCGAATTTGCACTGAGTTCCACAATATATGACTGAAACACAGGTATCTACAATTGGATAGATAATGGCGAAAAACACGAAATAGTAAAAAAATATTAAGGTACGCGAAAATTTAGAATTTGATGCTTTCATTAATTTCTGAAGTGTGATGAGCTGATTTTGTTTCGAATACAAGAAACACCAAGCATAGAGGATCATTCCGGAAAATATACTGACTGAGAATCCCATTTTTATATCGAATTGTGAAATATAATATGTAATGGTCACAGTAGATGACACGAAAGCTATAAACGTTAGTATTTTCATCAGAAGTGTGAAGACTTTAATAATCTTGACATCTCTCGGAGCATTGACAGATATGCCAATTATTCGAAGCGGCACACATATATCCTTAATGAAATGTGTGTGAAGCATATCAGGCAATGGACGAACGTGTGAAATACTGAACATTGGAAATCTGAACATTCTGCTTTTTGCTGGGGGTATTCTCATCACCTAGAAGGACATTCAAATGCTATTTTCAATATTTATACGTTTACCCTCATGAAAGTAAAGGATAAATATCAAATGTTAGAAAATAGAAGTAGATCTAAAAACTAATGTGACTAAATTATATTGCTACCAAATAAATGAAATATTTTAAATATTTATAACAAAACAAACCTATTCCTCATATTTTCGGTTTCATTTGACAAACTCTTTTATCGCGTGCCACAAATATTATGGTTTGAATGAGACAGCAGATTTAAAATAAATAATTTGAAAATATTAATGGTGAAATAAGAATTTTAAATATCCATCTTGTTTTCAGTTGACCACAAATTAAATGTCATAGTAATACGTGGTTTTTAATCTGTATTCCGTGTATCATCTTACTTTCGAAGGCCATGTAGTAAGCCTCTGTGAGAGATGTTATGTATCGCATATTTTTCATTATTTTTCCAATATTGATATTTACTGTATCAAAATCAATCAATTTAAATATATATTTGCATATATTAAAAACGACAAATATCCGTTAATGATTCCAGTTATTCTGAATTATAATTTCAAAAATGGTTTGTGAAAATCGGTTATTGAAAAGTTTCAATAACCGATTGTAGATGAAGTGCCGGATGAAATGAAATAAATAATTGTACCCAATTCAGAAAAGCCATTCTGGTTAATCCACCATATTTCACATTTACAGTAATAAAGATACTCGCATAATTAATACATTTATATAACATAAGGCAATAATAAACATCATCATTTTAATATCTTAATAATAGTATCAATTCAAGATCTCCTCAATTAAGGATCTAAATTTAATGTTATGTATTTTTCACAGTATATCGCTTCTATAAAACTTTCATTAACCTGGAATTTAAGCCTCGCGGTTGGCAACATTATAGTAACGATCTGGACATTATTTTCCATATTATAATGGATCTTTAACGTAATTTTGCCACATATACCGGAATCCAATATCATATAAACTTTTTTCTACCAAATTGTTGTCTGTATCATAATTGATATACATTAATACTATTCATTCTCAATAAGTTTGATTTCAAAGCGATATACATTAAAGTTGTTCATGTTTCTGTAAATATTCTGAACCGCCTCAGGTCAAGAAACATCCAGTTAGTACTTTTACCAATATTGTATACCTCGCTTTCTAGCCTATAATTCTTAATAAGTTTGAATTCAAAGTTATATACATCAAAGTTGATCATGATTTTCTAAGTTTTCTAAACCACCTCAGAGCAAAAAACATCCTGTTAAAACATTTATCAATATTCTATACTTCCATTTCTATATAAATAAATAATTTGTTATCACGTCTGATTTCAACTGAATAAGATTAAGGACACAGCGTTGTTAGACAGAAGCTCTTTTATTAAAACTTAGAAAAGAAAGACGTACAAAGTATTAAAAATGCCAGAGCGCTTTCGAGCTTTAATACGCTTTTCATCAGTGGCCACTTGGAAAGTAAATATGGATCGTTCATATATAGACCAGTAACATAGCAAATTTGATAAATAAATATAAAATTAGTAAATGAACAGACTATTACCCAAGAAATATACACAGAGAATTTAAAATATATTTTAAACGGATTCAAAATGTAAGTATATCACGAGAAAAGCACAATTGTAAAATATTATTTTATTACAAGAAAAGTGCAAATTCGAAAGGACAGTAACGCCCGATCTTTATGAGAATGATGTCAAAGATAACTATGAAGAGATTTGAATTGCACAGAGTCGAGAATGAGTCGCCAAGCATAACTTAAAATTTGAACGGTATCAAAATTACAAATCGACGCACGGTAGATATAAGTAAAAATGGATTCATAAAGGTGAATATTACGTGAGTTATTACAACGCATTAATTAAAAGGATTTTTTTTTTCAAAAACGGGCACAAAATTATTATTAACCCCATATTGAGCAAGAGCCGTAGACAGTTTTGAGACAGTTTTTGAGACAGTTTGACACCTTTGACATCACGAGCGTGCTCTGCTAAACGGATGCCAACATTGAGTTTGCTACTGCCAATATAAAATTTATAGTCACCATCAGGAGACATCAGGAGAACCACATAAACTCCAGCATAGTTTTTAAAGTTATAAATATCACAAGTTTATCAGAATTAATACGGTTAAATAAAGTGGTGATATTAGAGTGAGCAGGCTTGAAACCAAATTCGTGACAGAATTGAATAAAGGGACGGAAGATCTCAAGATAGTAAGGAAAACTAGATTTAAGGGCTAAACTATCTTTTAAAGCAACACGTTTAGTATCAATGTGAGTATATTTACGGCAAACATGGGCGAAAATCTTATGTATAAACTCAAAAAAATAAGCAACCTCATGGCCAAGATTAAAAATAAAATTAAATTCATCAAAGCAGTGTTAGGGGAACAAACGTGCGTGATTAAAATAAACTTTAAAAGAGGCTGTTTTAGAGTATATAGAGGATGATAAGAATTAGCGGAGATACAGGAGGTAGTAAATGAAACCAAATTCATAACAGAATTGAATAAAGGGACAGAAGATCTTAGGATGGTAAGCAAAACTAGATTTAAAGACAAAACAACCTTCATTTACAGTCTATAATTCTCAATAAGTTTAAATTCAAAGTTATATATTTCAAAGTTGATCATGCTTTTCCAATTTTTCTGAACCGCCTCAGAGCAAGAAACATCCAGTTAAAACCTTTACTAATATTGAATGCCTCCCTTTCTACCCTATAATTCTCAATAAGTTTGACTTCAATGTGATATACATCAGAATTGAAATATATGGAAAGGATATCAATAGAGTTGAGCTTCATATGGATAAAGTCTCTAATCACACGTCTAAGTCAACTGCCGCATATTTAGCAAAGAAAGAATCAAAAACAGGAAAAAATGTATCCCATTTAATGAAATACCTGTAAAATCACCTGATTCTTCTCTTAGGGACTTTTGCGCTTTCGGTTTGATAAAACAAGCTGTAGGAAAACGTCAACCAAGAACTGAACGGACATTGGAAAACGACCCAAGAGAAGTGGGATAAAATTGACATGATGGTTGCTCTTTGAATGGATCTTAAATTTCACAACCTTCACGAAAAGTAGTTTCAGATATGTGCTCCGCATTAATTACGAGATGCTTGTCAGATATATACTCCTCATTAATTACCAAATACGTTTCAGATATGTGATCCTCATTATGTACGAGATACGTTTCAGATACGAGCTCCTCATTAATTACGAGATACGTTTCATATACGTGCTCCTCATTAATTACGGATACGTTTCAGATACGTACTCATCATACGCTTCAGCCTGTTCTCACCAAGTACAGCAACTAGAATAATAGTTTTGGTGGTATATTTGAATGCATTAAAAGCATTTCTCTTGAATACAGTGAATTATTGTAACGGACACTTCTCGATATCGGTCATTTCTTAAAGACAAATAATATGTCTTAATAAAGGATAACAACTCTTGGTACCTCATGTGCTAATATATCAATTTCGGCTTAGAGAGGGCTATTTTAAGATGATCGTTAAGAAGCTTAGCTCCTTATAGATCTGGTCCTCCCTATTCTCTGGGAAACATAAAGCTATGGATTGTTCCCGAGAGTTCCCACTAGGGTTCATGAAGTAGGCTCTTTGCAGATTGCGGAGCTGGACTAACTAGCCTTTATGATCTTAGCCCCAAATCTGTCAGCGACTGTAGTCGAGACTCTTCTGGACCACCTTCCAGATCCTGCTTGGTGAATGGTTCCGCTAACTACAGTCTGGCTGGAGTGCGGATAACCCCACTTCGATCTTCCACCCCTAGCAGGTGTAAACCACCAGGTTTCCACGGAGGTATAGACTGAATCTGCCAATATAGCAATTCATAGACAATAAATATTACAACAGACGTACCTTAGTGTCTGATGGCTCTTAATTACAGACAAACGCAGTTATAACTTTAAACTAAGACTAGAATTATACTTTGTTATAGCATACTCTCTAAATTTGATACGGATAAAGAACTTCTAATAGAGGAAAAGATAATCAGTTAAAATTGCTACATAGAGTCTAATTTCTTATAACACACACTATTCTCAGTAGCAGACACCTTTCATAACAGAAGAAAGTGTTTGTAACAAACAAAAATATTTTAAAAATGTCCTGATTTCTTCCAAAATACTGACAACTAAAACCGTAAACTTGACAAGATTATTCCTCGAAAACTGTAAAAGCTTTTTAAAAGCAAATTATAGAACTCGAAACTGGATATCTTATTTAAATATTCTTTGTTCACTGATCTTTTATAGTACAGAAGCCATTTAAGCAAAATACGTAAAAACTAACTTGGATAAAAGGTTTTTAGTTTTTCTTCGAAAAAATTCAAAATTTAAAATATTAAAACTATTTTTATACATTTAAAAAATAACCTAATTACGACAAAACAAGTAAGCATTGTATTATTTCATATACTAAAGGGCTGTCTGCCGTCTCCTCGCTACGCTTGCCAACCCCGTAACTCGCTTCGTGAATCGAGAGGCTTCGCCTTCAATTCGCTGCGCTCGCTATTTCAAGCCAAACAAAAGTTTAAATCCTCATGTTATAAATCATCGGTTTATTTCTTCGTGTTACCCTCTTATTTCTCTATACATGTATCAAATTTCATATTTTCATGCTATAAATTTTGCGGTACAATACAGACAAAAGCGATGGACGTGCCGACGCAAAATAACATTTTTCACTTCAGATGTGCATAAAAAGTAAAATATCTCTTAAACTACGTCTAAATTAAAAATAGAGCCAAGCCTGAAAAAATTCAACTATGTAGGTACATGTCTGCAAAAATTAGTGGTCTTGCTACAATCTATATAGGACTCGAACTCGCACCTTAAACATTGTGTACTTGACTTTGACATTAAATATTTCTTAAAGTAAAATATGTAAATTAAAATATATAAAAACATTTTTTTGTATGATATTATTTTTTGCGGTACAAATCAGAGAATCTCGAAGAACAAGAAATTTGTCAAGCCGCAGATGCGGAGTCAGCTAATTTTTATAATTATTTAGTACCATGTTTTCATTTAGAGGTGTATATTCTTAACTCAAATGCAGAAAATTAAATATGGATGTTTCAGTTAAGTAGAAAAAGAGGTGGGTAATGGATCTAAATTCAGATAATAAATGCCAAATTCTCAAATTTCCAGTCACTGGTGTATTTGTAAAACATATTATTATTTTTTTTCCATAGTTGAGGAAAAATAATTTATTTCAAATTTTTATATTCTTAACCTTATACAAAGGAGGATGTCAACAAATTGAAGCTAACATTAAGCATAGATTAATCTGTACAGAAACTTCACTGTCAATGTTTTACAGGTATTAGTTATTCGTTGTTATGTATTTCGTAATGTTAGCAAAAGGCTAATATTGTTTTGCATCTCACAGTGTTAGTGTAATATATGTCAACTTCCTTACTATTGCCCTCAAAGGTATGTTGCCCTCAAAGGTAATTCGATAAGCTGTTACATTTTATTCCTATTTATAAATTTATTATTTTCAGTTGTTTTCAGTCTTTGTAAAATTTTGCCACAAATTTTGAATCAGAATAGTTTTCGGTTAATATCTGAAGATATTGGAAGCCCACATGCTACTTTCTCTATGCTGTTGGAAAGAACATAGAAACAGTTTCCCTGCGCATCATTCCGGAAATTATTCATAGTGTTTTCTGCATTTTATGCTATATTTGCAAAATGACAATATTTAAAATTCCTAAATATATTGCCAGTATCATAATTTATCTGTGTTGGAAATAAATGAAGCTATTTATGCAAACCAGATTCTTAAATACTACAAAATATATTAAAATACTATAAAATATATATACTACAAAATTACTAAATGACATATTTTCGTCTGTCATTTTTCTATTACAAACAATGCACGTTTTAAAAATATTCTAAATGTCTTACGTTATATTCAAATACAGAACTTATTTATCGCTTCTGGAGAAAGTACTTGTCAGTAGAACTTTCGCTATAAAAATGTGTCTAGTTTTTGCAGTTGTGATGTTTGCAGCACTAATTTCTAAACCCTTTGAAAGTTTTGGAACGTGCCTGAAGTGTGTAGTCATTGATATTGTAAGTAATTCCATATGTAGACAGTCCAATATTCTGAAAGATATATTATCGTCCCTCTTGCAACAGAGTCCTCTGGTTTTAAATGCTGGAGGAGTTCTGGAGTTGAAAAGAAATCTTTTTATGATCACACTCTGCGCTTTTTTGAGTTACGGAATTGATGTTTTATATTTATAACTTTCATTATAAAGTACGTATTACTAAATTCTTGTATAAAACAATATATAATAGATCGATTTTTATATTGTTACTAATATTTTATACAAAAATTTATAATAAATTGTTTTTATAAAGTGAAATGACAGTTCATGAACAATCAATTTTCCAATAGAGGTGTTGCAATATTTCGAACTATGTTTCGATTTATAATTTAGAAGCTAAATATTGTAGTCAATGACAAACGATTTACTTCGATGCAAAAAATGAACGCACGCCTCGTGTAGCAAATTTGAGTCAATGTGTGGACCAATTACATCATGTAGCAAAGTGAACAGAAAGAAAGACACAGAACATAATTTGCTCCTGCAAAAGAGTTTCTTATAAAAACTGATAGCAAATTGACTAAAATTAACACTACATCGTATATTCACACTTTGTTTGACCAAATATTAGATTTTCCACTGAAAAAGACATACATAAAAACATATTCTATTTTGTAATATATTGTGTATAATCTTTTACAAAGTCTGCCTTAATGGTTTCTAAATTATATGGTCCCAAATTTAAAAGCCACTTCTTATTCGAATATTCCATTTGTTTGCAAAAGAGATGATGTTTTGCATTTAATGACGTCAATATCATTTATGTCATTTATATCATTTATATATTGTTTAGTTAAATGCAATATCAAAATTCAAAGCCTGCTATATATATGTGACACTTGATAAAATCGATTTAAAACGAAAGATTAAGAGTGTTTTACTTGTTGCAATTTTTTAACAAATTTCATTTACATGAGTGCAATATAATTTAGCTATACTGACATAAGTTTTAAAAATTTCTAAATATTGGCATTTATCATTTATTTTCATAATGGAAAACACTATTCCATTTGAAAATTGCATTTATTGAATTTTTGGGAAATGAAATACGGCTCTATCCAAAAGGAGAATACAGTGAACTCAAATGATCCACTGTTTCACACGTTGCTACTAGTAAGCAATGTTTCAAGCAATGTATAAAGATATATGTTTGCCGCTACGAATTATAGGAATATCTACCGGTGTTACTAAAGATGAAGGGAACGGTATTAAGGTCGTCTCCTTTGTATTGAAATTAATAACATATATTTCTTTGGTGTGGTCTACCATTTTTATTATTTATTTACTTTTACAATCAGATTTGAAAGCTAGAGTGTCATATGGTTCTGCTTTTGTAATGATCGTATATGCTTGGTCTTCTTTGTATATGAAACGAAATCACCTGATCACTCTCAAGAAGTTAATGAAAATATCAAATACTTACAATTCACGTCTCTCATTAGTTATTGTTATTTTCGTGTTATTAGGAATTATATATCCAATTACGAAAACCTATGCTACGGTTAAATATTGTTATATGGAGTGCAAACTGCATGAATTTAATCTCATACCTGTGGAATATGGGAATGGATGGAAATTTGTAATCTTTTTCAGTCTAACTTTCATAAATTTCACGGTAATTACGATTCCAACCGTTATAAGCTGTTTTTTCTGTGTTTTATGTTATTATTGGAAAAATATCATTTGCCGTATACATTTACCTAAACTTCAGGACAACAATATGCTTTCTGCTTCTTCTCTTACACAAGTGGCTTCTGCTGAACGTCTAGTTCGCGAGTGCAGGAACGCATTCAATGGTACTCAGTTGTTAAATGAAATATTTTCATCTTCTTTATTTTCATTAATTACGATGCATGTTTTTATAGTATTCACACTATCTTACATAGTAATAACGGAAAGTTACTTCTATGCAGATTCCTATATGTTACACTTTGCAATAAATTACATTTGGCAGATCTTTTTGTTCGTGGGAGTTATTATGTTTGCTTCCGAAATTCCAATTGCTTTTGAAAAATTGAGATCAGCTTTGCAGTGCTTAGAAGACTTATCAGTTGATACTAATTTTAGCCAAACTAGGCTAAAAGATTCGCTAAATGCTTTAATACAGAGAAGACCCATTGTCCTAATGGCAGGAGTTCTACCATTAAAAAGAGTCTTATACTTACAACAGCTGGAACACTCTTGAGTTTTGGAATCATAATAGCTCACCTATAAGAACTTTTGAAGCTGTAACAAGTACGTGGGTCGTGCATTGCTGGACTCTTAACTTTTTACCCTTTGGATGTTTGCATGGATATAGTGCAATAATTCTTTACGACTGTTCTCTTTCAGCTTTAGGCTGAATTATACTGTATTAAAAACGTTACCCTAAATGTTCTATATATGAAAAACGCTCTGTTGAATCTATATTAAGTAATGAGTTGCTCACATCAAGTTATCTTGTTATGCTTACTTTAATGTATATCGGATTAAAACTCATATTTGATATTAAAGTGCAGTGTGCATATGCGTCTAGCAATAGCATAAACGAAGTCAAACAATGTCCCAGTATTTATTTAAGCGAAACCCAATGAAGCGATGTGTGGAGAAAAATGTATACCGATAAAGACGTCACATTTTGGTTTCAATCCCTTTGTAGAAAAAATATTAAACTAACATACCGAAAACAATTTATAGAATAATATATACATGTATATATTATTTGCTGCTACTACTCGTATCATTAAAAAAAATGTTCTCTAAAGCTAAAAGGAAGGAAGATGGACTGAAATGTAAAACTGATATCAAAAAGACTATAAGACAAGCTGTTGAAAATTTAAATTAAAATTTATTATTTTACTTGATAAGTAAACATTATACATAAAACAGGCACTAAATTGGTATAAAATACCCCTTTTTTCCTGTTCCATATATAAGTTAATGTATGGAATAAGATATACATGTTTTAAAGAAGGGTGAAAATCTTTTTTGTAACTACACATTTAGATGAATATTATATATATATATATATATATATATATATATATATATATATATATATATATATATATATATATATATATATATATATATATATATATATATATATATATAAGTTAATGTATGGAATAAGATATACATGTTTTAAAGAAGGGTGAAAATCTTTTTTGTAACTACACATTTAGATGAATATTATATATATATATATATATATATATATATATATATATATATATATATATATATAGCGATATATATATATATATATATATAATCCAAGAAAAAGAAGAATTAAAGGAACTTGGGATAACCAAATGCTTTGCATTTAATGGTTGGGGAGGATTGCGACTCCCCCTCCCGTTTAAAGCTGCTTTTCCAGCCTAGGCAAACGCTCACGGTACCAATACAAAGCAAAGGGAGGGGGAGTCGCAATCCTCCCCAACCATTAAATGCAAAGCATTTGATTATCCCAAGTTCCTTTAATTCTTCTTTTTCTTGGATTACATTCTGCTTCTGAGTATAGAGCGGCTTGGCGCCTTTTCCTAAGTAGTGCCTTTGATTTTTGTGGATATGCATAGGAATTCTATTTGAATTTGTTTACTGGCTTTTATATGATATATATATATATATATATATAGCGATATATATATATATATATATATATATATATATATATATATATATAGCAATCCATAAAGGAATAGAATGAAAGTGAAAGCAATGTACCAAAAATTGGCCGGAGGTGTATGAGACCCCCTCTACCCGGATAAGCAAGCTTTATGTCGCGACGACACTCCCGATAGCCAATACATTGCTATGGAAGATAATACAATTGTATCAAAATACAAAGAGAAAAAAAGTCACATGATTTGTCCATATTTAGGAGGAGGAATCATTGACAGAAAAAACCTTTATCTAGTCAATTTAAATAAAAACATGCAATGTTAACATAAGCCATATATCTGTTATCCAAAGTTAAAAACATTTATCCAAATCATTGAAGTAAAATATATCATACATCTGCACCAAATACTACAAAAAATGCTGTAAAAGTTTCAGCATGAGACACAGAATAGTTCAATTACACAAACAAACTATTATGCACAATGCAATCTACTTGAATGTATTTATGCGTTTATTTCTTTTGAGATGACTAATGACGACATATCTGTAAATGTTTTTGGTAAAATTGGACCTCCAATCAATAATGTGATTGATTTTTATATTGAAATTGTTTCTCTTGTCATATAAGACGGTATATGTACCATATCTACTGTCATGTTTGAGTGTGATGTCCAGAAATTCAACATTATCTTTCTCCTTACTTATATTATCAATCAATTCCAGTTCGTTTGAATAAAAAGTAAAATCAAACTGGGGTGTATTCTTATATTATCCAATAAAGACATCGTCAACATAACGAAAATATGGTATTTCATGTAAAATATGAGTGCCATTTTCAAATTTACACAAGTATATATTGGCGAGCAGGGATGATCATCCTCCTCCCATGGGAAGACCCATTACCTGTTGAAAATAGATGGTATCATCAAATAAGATATTTTCAAACAGCACAATGCGAAGCAAATTCTTATATTTTCTGAATGTAATATGCTCTTTTAAGTCATATATTTCATGTAGATCTTTCAAAATCTCATATAAATCTTCCAGATTGATGTTGTTGAATAAATCACGAAAATCGTAACTTTTAAAAAGTATATCCTTGTTATAAAATTGAAGTCGGTTGATGACATCGTAACCATTCTTTATCATTACTGTTCTTAGTTTTTTGAGTATGATCATAACAGTTTTAAGTAGATTTAAAAATTTTTTATTTGCAATTGTTAAATAGGATCAACATCCTACTGTCACCGGCCGAAATTTGACAGGATTTTTATGAAGTTTTGGTATGAGTACCAGATATGGAAAGTTAACTGCTTTAAGTTCGATACCGATGCGTTTATTTAGAGCTTTAATTTCATTTACCAAACATTTTCCTGTTTGTTGTATAGGGAGTACATATGTTTGTCAAGATAACTATTTTTTAAAGAATCGACGTAGTAGTATTTTCTGCATGTGAAAGCGTAATTTGATACTACTTTATCAGTATAAATTATAACATATTTATCTTCATATTCTTTTATAAGTAAGGAGGAAGATAATGTTGATTTTCTGGACATCACACACAAACATGACAGTAGATATGGTACATATACCATCTTATAGGACAAGAGAAACAATTTCAATATAAAAATCAATCACATTATTGATTGGAGGTCCAATTTGACCAAAACCATTTTCAGAAATGTCGTTATTAGTCATCTCAAAAGAAATCAACGCATAAACACTTTCAAGTCAGATTGCATTGTGCATAATAGGAACATTATGAAAGAGGCAATAAAACGGCATTATCCAATTGGCTGCTTGACATATTATTATAATTCCCTATTTAATACTAAAAAGCGAGAAAATGCTTACTTAAGGGATATGGCAGAGGTATAGAATGATGCACGTGAAATAATGAGTTACGCATGCATAAACAGGAAATATATATAATGTGTTCTGTCTTAATCGATAGGGGTATTTGCTGCATATCCTTTCTTTTCCATTCTATTGCAATCCTGGTTGCTTTTCGTATGTTTACTTTCACTGTTTCGAGTCATTTCCGGAAGTATGACTAGTGCATGACATAAGTACCGTGAGTGTTGCCCGGGTATAAAAGCATGCTTTTAAACGGGAAGGGGGGTCGCCATCCCCTTCTACCATTTTATGCCTTGCATTTGGTCATTGCCCCCCCTTTTTTCATATGAATCTTATACATATATATATATATATATATATATATATATATATATATATATATATATATATATATATATAATATATATATATATATATATATACATATATATATACATATACATATATATACATATATATATATATATATATATATATATATATATATATACATATATATATACATATACATATATATACATATATATATATATATATATATATATATATATATATATATATATATATATATATATATATATATATATATATATATATATATATATATATATATATATATATATGGTAAATTGATTTTTTTGGCTAAATAAGTTTTTAAGTTGGGATTTTAGAATTAAATTTTGAATAAATTAAAAGAAAAATTCCACAATCTTTATGTTTCTAAAACTAAAAATTTGGTCCAAAATTTAACTATATATCATTGTAAGACTTTTAATGGTCTTCAAATTACGTCCTTGAGATCATATCTGACAATTCTTAGTTTTTGAGACATAAACATTAAAAACGGAAATTTTGTAATCTTGTTAAAGTTGACAAGACCATTCCTCGAAAATTATAAGAGCTTTGTAAGTACAAATCATTGATCTCGAAACTGGATATTCTACTAAACATTTTTGTTGCTTACTGTTTGGAAGTTTAAAAGCTATTTTGAGTGAAATTGAGCAAAGTAATACAGAAATATGTTTAAACAATACTCTTTAGTTCTTATGGAAAAAAAATCAAAATATTAAAATATTGAAATTATTTTTATATATTTATAAACTAACTTATTTTCAACAAAACAATCGAAAATTGTTTGCATGTATATGAAAAGTTATCATTTGGAAATTTATCATCTTATCTCAAATATAAGAGAAATGCATGGATGCTTCAGGATAGGTAGAAAAATATGTTGATTGTAAAAGTAAAAACGCAAAAATTCTCAAATTTGCAGTCGCTGGTGTAGTCGTAGAAGCATTAACTTTATTTTTATTTACTGAAAACTAATTTTTCTCACATTTTCATATTTCTAAACATACTTTCTAACTATTTCTAAATATATAACTAACATAAATTGAATATTTCTAATTTTTCAAACTATTTCTAAAAAAAAAAGAGGATGCCTACAAAATTAAGCTCTAATATTAAGCAATAATCTGTACAGAAAATTCACAGTCAATTTATTATATTGTTATAGTGCTGTATTCTTATCTATTCATTGTTATGCATTTAGCATTATTATCAGCGTTCTAAAATTGTTTTGTATATCAGAGTGCTAATGTAATATATTTCAATTTGTGTATTATTACATTTTATGCACTAAATTTCAGCCTTATTGAAGACACCAATAAAAATAAATCTACCTATCAGAATATAGTTTCTTATTAATGACTCTTCACTAAATTAGCATTCTCTACATTGAGGCTCTTGCTCTGAAAGCCACTATGTATATGTCTTGAATAAAATCAAATTTATAGAATACTGTCACGATATGCAATTAGGTTAGCATGTAATTATCAGAATATATATCTCATTAATGTTTTAAACACTCCAATATTGAGAAATTGTAATATTAAAAGGATTGAACATCATTTGGAAGTAGTATGTAAGGATTTTAAAGGCATTTTTCAAACTTTTAGGTTCTTATTAAACCTACAAAATCTTTAGTGATACAACTCTGAAAACATGCATGAAAGTTTTTGAGAGCAAATTTAAGATGTGGAATTGATTAAAAGTTCAAATTCCGGATTGTTCGGTATTCGAGAGTTTATGGATTTCCAGATTTTCTGGACTGTAAGTTTTATTCATTCGATTTGTAATTTTATAATTTATGAATTTTAGAATTAGCTGAATATTTCAGAAATGAAGCTGGAAAGTGCTAAACGCTTGTAATTGTGGCTTTTCTTATTTGTTTGCTGAAATTATCAACAAAGTATAGATGGAAAAATGGGTAAAGTTTGCAAAATGTTTTACAGTGCGGATGTAAAGAATCTGAGTAATTACTTACGCCCAGTTATTTAAATTAAAAAAAATTGTCACTTCAATCTAGTACTTTTGCAGCACATTGTTGCCCTGACTTATTTAAAACTTTTGTTTCCACTTATAATTTTCAGATAATATTTCAAAAACCTCTGTTATTACCTATTTAAAAATAATTCTTTGTATAATTTTAAATTGCGTTTTGTGTTCTTCAGTGTCATTAAAAGCCATACTAAATGCTAAATACCCAGATTCAATAAATTCAGGGTAAATGTACATAAAATTGTAATTTTAGCCATAAAGGACAGTATTGTCTTTTATTACATCTTTCACATCAATGATTTTTTCACATCAACGAGTTTTTCACATCAATGAGTTTTATCGGCCACTCAAATTGCTGCTCGTGCCCTAGGGCGAGTCGGATGGTCTGGGTTTTCGACATCAATGTGTATTAAATCCAAATTATCTTTCGTAAGAAATCAATATACCAATGCGGAGCAATCAACGGCAGACAGTATGCAACTGAAGTGGTAATAATATCCTTAAATGCTTTTTTGTAAAAAAAGTGGTGTTCCCCTATTGCGATATTGTTTCAACAGAGATATATATTAATATTTTTGTCGCCATACATGATATTAATTTCGAGGTTCGATAAGACGTGTGAAGCGTTCCATTTTTGTGTCAGACTAAAATATTTGAATGAAAAAGTATTTTTGCAGTTAAATTCAGTTGACAGATTATGCTAGTCCAACAGCCTGTGGATAAAGTGATTTCTCACTGTAACATGAAAAAAAAATCTGATGTAGGCAGCACATGACTTTCCTTATATAATGCAATGAATTTACTACTTTTACAGTTACAAAAATGTTATTCTTATAGTAGATACTTATATTCTTTCCGAGATATTGAATTTTGCCAATTTGGCGACATACCGCTGAATTCGTCGTCAAAATCTTGGCAAGCGTTATGGACGGAGAAATAAGTTATTCTTACAGCAGATAAATGACTATTGGCGTTAAAATACAAAAGTATTACTCAAAGAATCGTTTCTGGTGAATGGAACGAGTTAAATCCACGATAATGATATAACCCAATTTATCGCATGATATTCCATATGAAAAAATCTGATGTGGGCAGCACATGACTTTCCTTATATAAGGCAATGAATTTACTGTTTTTACAGTTAAAAAAAATGTTATTCTTATAGTAGATACCTATATTATTTCCAAGATATTGAACTTTCGACAATTAGTCGTCATTTTCATTGATTTAGCGTCATTTTTATCCATTTGGCGAGATTGTGGCTAATTTGGCAACATTTCAAAAAGTCGCCAAGTTGGCGACATTCCGCCAAATTCGTCGCCAAAATCTCGCCAAGCGTTATGGATGAAGAAATAAATTATTCTTACAGTAGACAAATGACTATTGGCATACAAATCCAAAAGTATTACTCAAAGTATCTTTTTCCATGAATGGAACGAGCTAGATCCGCGAGAATAATGTCACCCAATTTATCGTATAGTATTACATATGAAAAGTGAATATGTTTCTCAATAGGAAATATTTTTTTTTATTTTGTATGACTTTTGATAATTTTTTTGAAAAATGTGCAATATCTCGAGAACGCTTCATGTTAGCGTTCTAAAATTTATGTCAATCGTTTTCTAATGAATAACTACATAAGAAATGTCTATTTGCGTAACTTTATTAGCGGTTTTGATTTTTTGGCGATTTTTTCAAAATTTCACTCGAAAATGTAGGGGTGTTCTGAACATTCGATTGTGTTTAAAAACAATAGGCTTCCAGTGTTTACGGATTGTGATTTTTGTACCATATTTCGTTCGAATCGGTCCATTCGTTTGTCAGTTATCGTCTCCACAGACTCACTGACACACACACACACGCACACACATACACACACACACACACACAGACATCACATTAAAAATGTTTGATTCGTGGTCAGGGATGCTTGAAACGTGCTCTCCTGTCGAAAACTCGAATTCGAATTTTCGACCCCGTCACAATACTTTCCTTATACATTATTATATAAGGAAAGTAAAAAGTACATGTCTCTTAAGAGTTAATATTTTTTTTATTTTAATTGATTTTTTGATAAATGTATTTGAAAAATGTACAATACCTCTGGAACGGTTAATCCTAACGTCCTACAATTTGTGTCAATCGTTTTATAAGGAAAAATTACAAACGAAATGTCAATTTGCGTAAGTTTATCAAAGATTTTATTTTAATGATTTTTTTAAAATTTCACTCGAAAATTTAAGCTGGTTTTGAATATTCGATTGTGTTTAAAAACAATAGGCTTCTAGTACTCACGGATTGAGAGTTTTGTAGCAAATTTTATTCGAATCGCCCCATTCTTTCTTGAGATAGCGTCTCCACAGGCTCACTAACGCAGACACACAAACATCACTTCAAAAATGTTCGATTCATAATCACGGATGCTTGAAACGTGCTCTCCCGTAGAAATCACCGTACTTTTCTTATATATTATGTGTATAAGGATGGTAACTAGTCTTTGTTCTAAGTATGATTGGTATAACTGCATAAAATCAATAAGTAAAAGTAAAAAAAAATATTTATTCCAATAACGAAGGTTGCAACTTTTTCAGCTCTTTTGTATATTTGTATTCCATCTGTAGTTATATTTACATTTTGGGATTTGAAAACTTCAATGGGTAATAACATGGGAGATGCAACGTTCGTCTTCGCTTGGTAGTCATTGACTTCTAAAAGAAAGAAACTAAAGACAATAGTGAAATTAATGGATAGCACTGTAGCAATTCAATATATTAGTAATTCGATATGCTGTTACATTTCATTCTTATTTATATATTTGATAGTTTCAGTTGTTTCCAGTCTTTGTCAGATTTTGCCCCAAATCTTGTATCAGATACGTTTTCGGCTTAACAGCTGAAGATATTGAAACCCATGCTACTTTCTCTATGCTTTTGGCAAGAACGTAGAAACAGCAACTCTCTGCACCATTCCGGAAATTATCGATAATGTTTTCTGCATTTTATGGTATATTTGTAAAATGACAATATACAAAATTCCAAAATTTAAATATTACCAGTATCATAATTTATCAGTGTCAGAAATAAATGAAGCTATTTACGCAAACAAGATTCTTAAATACTACAAAATATATTAAAATACTATAAACTATATATACTACAAAATTACTAAATGACATAAATTCGTCTGTCATTTTTCTAATAATAACAATGCACGTTCTGAAAATATTCGAAATATCTTACGTTATAATCAAATACAGATCTAGTTTATCGCTTCTGGAGAAAGTACTTGTCAGTAGAACTCTCGCTATAGAATTGGGTCTATATTTTTGCAGTTGTGATGTTTGCAGCACTAATTTCTAAGCCTTTAAAAGTTATAGAACGTGCCTAGGGTGTATGATCATTGATATAGCAAGTAATTCTGAATGTAGACAGTCCATTATCCTAAAAGTTATATTAACGTCCCTCTTATCTGCGTCTTATTGCTTTATATGCAGGAGTGTTTCTGGAGTTGAAAAGAAGTCTTATTATGACCATATTGGGCGCTGTTTTGTGTTATGGAATTCCTGTTTTATATTTATAAATTTAATTATAAAGTACGTATTACTAAATTCTTGTATAAAACAATATATGATAAATCGATTTTTATATTGTTACTAGTATTTTATATAAAGATTTAATATTGTTTCTATAAAGTGAAATAACAGTTCATGATCACAAAATTTTACAATAGAGGTGTTAGAATATATCGAACTATGCTTCGAACTATAATTTAGAAGCTAAATATTGTAGTCAATTTACTTCGATGTAAGAAACGCAACGCAAGCTTCTAGTAGCAAATTTGCGTCAATGTGTGGACCAATTTTATCATGTAGAAAAGTAATCAGAGAAAAAGAAATAGAACATTAAATGTACCTGCAAAAAAGTTTCTTGTAAAAACTGATAGTAGATTGAATAAAATTAGCATTCTATCGTATATTCACTCTTTGTTTGACCAAATATTAGATTTTCCACTTACAAAGACATACATACAAAATATTTTTATTTTGTAATAAAAATAATCTTTGTATAATCTTTTACAAAGGCTGCCTTAATGGTTTCTAAATGACATGGTCCCAACTTTTAGAACCACTTATTATTCGAACATTCCATTTGCTTGCAAACGAGATGATGTTTTGCATTTATTGACACCAATATCTGTTATATCAATTATAAATTGTTCGTTTAAATGTAACATCAAAATCCAAAACCTACTATACTTGACACATGATAAAATCGATTTAAACCGAAAGATTAAGAATATTTCACTTGTTGCAACTTTTTAACATATTTCATTTTCATGAGTGCTATATAATTTAGCTATATTGATATAAATTTTTAAGTATTTCTAAGTATTGACATTTGTCCTTTACCTTCATAATGGAAAACACTATTCAATTTGAAAATTGCATTTATTGAATTTCAGGAAATGAAATACTGCTCTATCCAAAAGTTGAATAGAGTGATCTCAAACGATCAACTGTTTCCCTCGTTGCTCATAGTCAGCAAGGTTTCAAGCAATGTACAAAGATATATTTTGCCGCTACGAATTATAGGAATATCCACCTGTGTTCTCAAAGATGAAGGAACGGTATTAAAGTTGTCAACTTTGTGTTGAAATTAATGACATATATTTATTTGGTGTGGTGTACCATTTTTATTATTTATTTTCCTTCACAATTTCATTTGAAACCAAGAGTATCATATGGTTCTGGTTTCATAATGATCGCTTATGCTTGGTGTTCTTTGTATTTGAAACTAAATCAACTGATCACTCTCAAGAAGTTAATGAATATATGAAATACTTGCAATTCACGTTTCTTATTTCCGTGTTATTAGGAATTATATATCCAATTACACAAACCTATGCTACGGATATATATTGCCATATGGAGTGCAATCTGGATAAATTTTATCTCATACCTGAGGAACATGGGAGTGGACGGAAATTTGCAATCTTCTTCAGTGTAAGTTTCACAAATTTCACGATAATTACTATACCAACCGTTATAATTTGTTTTTTTTTGTGTTTTATGCTATTATTGGAAAAATATCATTTGCCGTATACATTTACCTAAACTTCAGGCCAACAATATGCTTTCTGTTTCTTCTCTTACACAAGTGCTTTCTGCTGACCGACCAGTTCACGAGTGCAGGACGCAGACAATGGTAATCAATTGTTAAATGAACTATTTTCATCTTTATTTTCTTTAATTACGATGCATGTTTTTATAGTATTTACATGGTCTTACATACTAATGAGTGAAAGTTACTTCTATGCAGATTCCAAAATGGTACATCTTGCAATAAATTACATTTGGCAGATAGTTTTATTCATATAAGATATTATGCTTGCTTCCGAAATTCCAATTGCTTTTGCAAAATTGAGATCAGCTTTGATGTGCTTAAATGAAGACATATCGGTTGATCCTAATTTTAGCCAAACTGGACGAAAAGATTCGCTAAGTGCTTTACTACACCGAAGGCCCATTGTCCTAATGGCAGGAGTTCAACCATTAAAGAAGAGTCTTATACTTACAACAACTGGAACACTCTTGAGTTCTGGAATCATAATAGCTCAACTATAGGAGCTTTTGATTCTAGAGGAAGTACGTTGGTGGTGCATTGCTGGTTACTTATTTTTACCCATTTGCATGTTCACATGGATAGAGTGCAATAATTCTTTACAACTGCTCTCTTTCAGCTTTAGGCTGAATTATACTACATTAAAAAAGTTAACCTGGATGTTCTATATATTAAAAACGCTACGCTGAATCTATAATAAGTAATGTATTGCTGACATCAAGTTATCTTTTTAATGCTTACTTTAATGTATGTCCTATCAAAACTCATAATTGTTCTTAAATTGCAGTGTGCATATGCATACTAGCGTTACGATAAACGAAGTCAAACAATGTCACAGTATTTATTTAAACAAGATCCAATGAGAGATGTGTGGAGTAAAAGGTATACCGATAAAGTCTCTGAAAAAATCTTAAACTAACAAACCGAAAACAATTTATAGAGATATTAGAGATATTTATATATATAAAGACATTATAGATTATTAGATTTATATATATATATATTATTACTTGTATTATATGTGCTTGAGACAAAAAAAAGACGAAAATGTAGAAAATGAAAAAAAGAAGAAAATATTCTGTAAAACTAAATGGAGAGAAGATAGACTGAAATGTAAAAGTGATATCAAAAAGTCTATACTACAAGCTGTTGAATATTATAAAAAAACTTAATAAGTAAACATTATAAATGAAACAGGCACTAAATCGTTTAAAATACCCCTTTTTTCCTGTTCCATATATAAGTTAAGAATGGAATAATATATACATGTGGTGAAGAAGGGTGGAAAATTTTTTTGTAACTACATATATAGATGAATATACATATATATATATATATATATATATATATATATATATATATATATATATATATATATATATATATATATATATATATATATATATAATCCTTAGTTTTTCAAGTTCGTTGTTAAGTTATAACAGTTCGTCGAAATTTGCTTGCATAAAATATGTAATTATTGTTTTTGTGAAATGCATTATAATAATGCCTTAGAAAGCGCTTTGGATATTGCTGTTTTACTGCTTCATAGATTAAATTCTTTTCCCAAATTAATCGTTTCAATTTGGATGTATGGAGTTTTTTATACCTCTGTAGATGGTTGAGTATTATGTTGCGAAATATACATTTACTTAAATTGGTATTCCAGTTTATAATGTAATTGGTTTTGATGTTAAAATATTCCTTTTATCATATATTTTGAAACGCATGGTGTCTTTCTCATCATAATATATACTAATATCTAAAAAATTCACCATTTCTTCCTTTTGTTGAATAGTTTCGATTAGCTCCAAATTTACTGGGCAAAAACTGAAATCGAATTGATTTACACGTTCTATTTGTCGGATCAGTACATCGTCGACGAATATGAAATACGGGACCTCATTAAGAATGTGTGTACCAACCTCGTACTTATTTATGTATTAGTCGGCAAATCGGCTTTCCACAAATTTTATATCATAATCGTTTTCGGCTTAACAAATAAAGATATTGAAAGTGAATGCTACTTTCTCTATACTGTTGAAAAGATCGTAGAAACAACTTTCCTGCGCACCATTCCGGGAATTATTGATAATGTTTTCTGCATTTTATGCTATATTTGAAAAATAATAATATCTAAAATTCCTGAATATAAAAATTACCTGAAAAGAAACATAATTTATCAGTGTCAGAAATAAATGAAGCTATTTATGCAAATAAGATTTTCAAATACTACAAAATATATTCGAGCCCGGCAAAATCGCGAAATGACAAATTTTCGTCTGTCATTTTTCTATTACTAACAATGCACGTTTTGAAAATATTCGAAATGTCTTACGTTATGATCAAATATAGAACTAGTTTATCCCTTCTGGAGAAAGTACTTGTAAGTAGAACTTTCGCTATAAAATTGTGTTTATTTATCTTTTGCAGTTGAGTTGTTTGCAGCACTAATTTCTAAATGCTTTGAAAGCTTTAGAAAATACCGGGAGTATGTGATTATTGATATATCAAGCAATTCTAAATTGATACAGTCCAGTATTTTGAAAGATATATTATCGTCCCTCTTGCAAGAGAGTGCTATTTTTCTAAATGCTGCAGGGGTTCTGGAGTCGAAAAGAAGTCTTATTATGACCACAATCGGCACTCTTTTGAGTTATTGAATTCTTGTTTTATATTTATAAATTTTATTATAAAGCACGTATTACTAAATTCCTGTATAAAGCAATATATGATAGATCGATTATTATATTGTTACTAGTATTTTATACAAAAACTTCCTATATTGTTTCTATAAAGTGAAATAACAGTTCATAATAACAAAATTTTTCAATGGAAGTGTTAGAATATTTCGAACTATGCTTCGAACTACAATTTAGAAGCTAAATATTGTAGTCAATGACAGAGGATTTACTTCGAGGCAAGAAAATAAACGCTGGCTTCGTGCAGCAAATGTGAGTCAATGTGTGGACCAATTACATCATGTAGCAAAGTGAGAAACAGAACATTAATTGCACCTGCAAAAGAGTTTCTTGTAAAAACTGATAGTAGATTGATTAAAATTAACACTGTATCGTATATTCACTCTTTGTTTGACCACATACTAAATTTTCCACTGAAAAGGCATAACAAACATATTTTTTTTTGTAATATATTGTGTATAATCATTTACAAAGGCTGTCCTAATGGTTTCTAAATTACATGGTCCCAGCTTTAAAAAACACGTATTATTCGAACATTTCATTTGTTTGCAAACGAAATGATATCATTTATGTCATTAATATATGTATAAATTGTGTGTTTAAATGTAACATCAAAAGCCAAAACCTTCTATTTGTGACACGTGATAAAATCGATTTAAAACGAAAGATAAAAAATGGTTTACTTGTTGCAACTCTTAAACAAATTTCATTAACTTGAGTTCAATTTAATTTAGCTATATTGATATAAGTTTATAAATATTTCTAAATATTGACATTTATCCATCACAGTCATAATGGAAATACTATTCCATTTGAAAATTGCTTTTATTGATTTTCTGAGAAATGAAATATTGCTATATGCAAAAGAAGAATACACTGATCCTAATGATCAACTCTTTCAGACATCGCTCCTTGTCAGCAATTTTTCAAGCAATGTATAAAGATAAATGTTTGCCGCTACGAATCATAGGAATATCTACCGGTGTTTCTAACGATGAAGGGAACGGAATTAAGATTGTCTCCTTTGTGTTGAAATTAATGACATATATTTCTTTGGTGTGGTCTACCATTTTTATTATTTATTTACTTTTACAATTAGATTTGAAAGCTAGAGTGTCATATGGTTCTGCTTTTGTAATGATCGTATATGCTTGGTGTTCTTTGTATATGAAACGAAAACAGCTGATCACTCTCAAGAAGTTAATGAAAATATCAAATACTTACAATTCACGTTTCTTATTATTTTTTATTATTTTCGCGTTAGTAGGAATTATATATCCCATTACAAAATCCTTTGCTACGGCTAAATATTGTCATACAGAGTGCAAACTGCATAAATTGAATCTCATACCTGAGGAACATGGCAGTGGATGGAAATTTGCAATCTTCTTCAGTGTAAGTTTCATAAATTTCACGACAATTACGATTCCAACAGTTATAAGCTATTTTTTCTGTGTTTTATGCTTTTATTGGAAAAATATCATTTGCCGAATACATTTACCTAAACTTCAGGACAACAATATGCTTTCTGCCTCTTCTCTTACACAAGTGGCTGCTGCTAACCGACTAGTTCGCGACTGCAGGAACGTATTTAATGGTACTCAATTGTTAAATGAAATATTTTCATCTTCTTTATTTTCTTTAATTACGATGCATATTTTTATAGTATTTTCAATGTCTTACAGCCTAATGAGGGAAAGTTCCTTCTATTCAGATTCCGAAATGGTACAGTTTGCAATAAATTACATTTGGAACATAGTTTTGTTCATGGGAGATATTATATTTGCTTCCGAAATTCCAACTGCTTTTGAAAAATTGAGATCAGCTTTGATGTGCTTAAATGAAGACATATCAGTTGATCCTAATATTAGCCAAACTTGGGTAAAAGATTCGCTAAATGCTTTACTACACCGAAGACCAATTGTCCTAATGGCAGGAGTTCTACCATTAAAGAAGAGTCTTATACCTACAACAGCTGGAACACTCTTGAGTTTTGGAATCATTATAGTTCACCTATAAGAACATTTGAATCTAGAATACGTACGTTGGTGGTGCATTATTGGTCTTTTGACTTTTTATCCATTTGGTTGTTTGCATGGATAAAGTGCAAAAATTCTTTACTACTGCTCTATTTCAGCTTTAGGCTGAATTATACAATATTAAAACGTTATCCTGAACATCCTATATATTAAAAACGCTACCCTGAATCTATATTAAGTAATGAGTTGCTCACATCAACTTTTCTTTTTATGTTTACTGTAATGTATATCGGATTAAAACTCATATTTGTTCTTAAAGTGCAGTGTGCATATGCGTACTAGTCTTACGATAAACGAAGTCAAACAATGTCACAGTATTTATTTAAACGAAACCCAATGAAGAGATGTGTGGAGAAAAACTTATACCGGTAAAGGGTCTAAATTTTTGTTTCATTACCTTTGTAGAAAAAATATTAAATCCAAAACATACATAAACATTAACATTCCGAAAGCAATTTATGGAGATATTAGAGATATTTATGTATATTTATAAATACACTTGCGATTACTACATTTATATATATATATATATATATATATATATATATATATATAAAAAATTAAAGAATTTTTATTTTGCTTGTATTATATATACCTGAGACTGGTCATTAAATAAAGTGTTCTGTAAATCTAAGAGGAAGGAAGATCGACAGAAATGTAAAACTGATATCAAAAAGACTATACGACAAGCTGTTGAATATTTTAAAAAACTTGATAAGTAAGCATTATACATAAAACAGGTACTAAAGAGGTATAAAATATCCTTTATTTCCTGTTTCATAAGTTAAGGTAGTACGGAATAAGATATACATGTGGTAAAAAAGGGTGAAAAATTTTTCTGAAAAAAACTTCAGGGCAGCAATATGGTGCTGCGTCTGCTCCACACGTGGATTCTGCTAACCGACTAGTTCCCGAGTGCAGGAACGTATTTAATGGTACTCAATTGTTAAATGAAATATTTTCAGCTTCGTCATTTTCTTTAATTACGATGCATGTTTTTGTAGTATTTACACTGTGTTACATACTAATGAGGGGAAGTTTCTTCTATGCAGATTGCGAAATGGTAAAACTTGTAATAAATTACATTTGACAAATAGTTTTGTTCAAGGGAGATACTATGTTTGCTTCCAGAATTCCAATTGCTTTTAAAAAATGAGATCAGCTTTGATGTGCTAAAATGAAGACATATCAGTTGATCCTAATTTTAACCAAATTAGGCAAAAAGTTTCGCTAAATGCTTTACTACACCGAAGTCTTATTGTCCTAATGGCAGGAGTTCTACCATTAAAGAAGAGTCTTATACTCCAACAGCTGGAACACTCGTGAGTTTTGGAATCTTAATAGTTCAACTATAAGAACTTTTGAAGCTAGAACAAGTACGTTGGTGGTGCATTGCTGGTCATTTGACTTTTACCCATTTGGTGGTCGCATAGATAGAGTGCAATAATTCTTTACGACTGCTCTCTTTCAGCTTTAGGCTGAATTATACTATATTAAAAACGTCATTCTGAACGTTCTATATATAAGCACGCTAAGTTGAATCTATATTAAGTAAGAAGTTGCTCACATCAAATTATCTTTTTATGCTTACGTCTATCTTTAAAACGTCAACTAAATGTTCATTACAAAAATAAATATTCACAAGTACATAACATCATGGAAGTTTGTAATGACGAAATGGCAACAAAAAGAAATAAAGATCTGGATCACGATTTTATAATACCTACTTTCACTCATGGTGAAAGAAGAAACAACTGAATGTTGTAATGATTTGATGTATGTGTACGTGAAACACAGTATGGATTATGACTATTTAAAATAACGAAAGGGAAGGATGAATTCTTATTCCATATTGTTCTTTGTATTATGGCAACGTTCTATAGGAATTAGGTATTATTTCTTCTTTTTTCCTTTGAATATCAAGGTCTATTCTTTCGAATTACTGACACTAGAGAAGTGCTACGGGAATTTTTGCCATACCGGGAGACTGCCACGGCCTAGCAGTATGCTGAAACCGGGGATTTAAGGGATCACAATCCCCCCTTAGGCTTTTTTGCATATTGCCGGTTAGCCTTCCCATCCATTTTTATTCCATTTGTATCATATTTATATCTTATTTTAATATATATATATATATATATATATATATATATATATATATATCTTATTTTAGTATATATACTAGCAGCATACCCGTTCTTCGTACGGAGCATATAAGATAAAGAAACTAATAATTCGCAATCATGTGCAAATTCTGTTAAAATAATAAATTTATTGCTCCTAAAGGGAAGTTTAAGAATATTTGTTCTCACTATGCAAAATTATCTTCACAGGCAGATCTGAAGAATGAAATTTCCTGGACTCTTTTGAAAGCAAATATACCAAAAATATGAAATTGAATCAATATATACAAAACAAAAGCGCTAAAATTGTATGGGACCCGTACGGCTCATATACTCGAATATTAGAAGATATAACCTGTAGTAGTAGATTACATGTATAAATTGAAAATATCAATAAACAAGTAATTGATGAAATATATGCCAGAATGAAAGAACTAAAATTATATGGGAATATATATATATATATATATATATATATATATATATATATATATATAAATATATATATATATATATAAATAAATCTATCAACCACATCGAAATCGACCAACTGAAAATATACCTATAGGCGCTATGCTGCTCAACCAAGTACATTTATATAATACAGAAGAGAATGAAGAAAGAACGACAATGTGTCAAAATTTCGCCGGGGGGGGATTGTGACCCCTACTTCCCGGTTAAGCCAGCTTGATGTCATGACGACACTCCCGGAAGCGGATACATCGTCGTAAACCAAGTACACCATACCAAAACTGGTATGGGTCTTTCAACTTTTTTTACATTTTTAGTTTTGGTATAGTGTACTTGGTTTACGACGATGTATCCGCTTCCGGGAGTGTCGTCATGACATCAAGCTGGCTTAACCGAGAAGTGGGGGTCACAATCCCCCCCCGGCGAAATTTTGATACATTGTCGTTCTTTCTTCATTCTCTTTTGTATTATATATATATATATATAATATATATATATATATATATATATATATATATATAATAATTATATATATATATATATATATATATAATATATAATTGAAAGATAAAGAAATTTAAAATGAATCTTAAGAAAGAAAGTATTTTAGTATTTATGCGCAAGGCAGCAATGGACACTAATTACAAAATATAATATATAAAATATTAAGGATACAAAAGAATTAAGAGAAAGAAGGCAGTGTAAGGTACTTATATAATGGCGGTAAGGGTAGTGACCTTACACCCCAGTTAACAACTGGCACGTCCTTGATGCCGCGGCATTGTAAAAGTGGACGCCAGCACCGACTGTTGCCGACCTTCGGAGTGACAATCAAATCAAAATTATCACAAGACCATTATAAATGGAGTAGTAAAATAAACTGAAGTATCAATTGATGGAAAGAAATCACTGAGTTGTCAATAGTTTAAGTACTTCCTCAAGAACTAAATACATTGCTCAAAGCAATGTTGCCATTATTTTTTAAATTTCCGATGCAAAACTTACAAAAAGATTTAAAAACAATTTTTTTTTCATTCCATCTATTGATACTTCAGTTTATTTTACTACTCCATTTATAATGGTCTTGTGATAATTTTGATTGTTACTCTGAAGGTCGACAACAGTCGGTGCTGGCGTTCAGCAGTGCAATGCCGCGACATCAAGTACGTGCACGTTGTTAACTGGGGTGTAAGGTCACTACCCCTTACGGCCATTATGTAAGCACCTTACACTGCCTTCTTTCTCTTAATTCTTTTGTATCCTTAATATTTTATATATTATAATATAAATATATATATATAATGGTCTTATAATGGTCTTATAATATATATATATATATATATATATATATATATATACCCATACTACTTATAATGTCGTAGATTAGAAAATATGCCTGTATGTTAGTAGAAGATTATCCGTATTAAAATATGAGGCTCAAATATATTTTCCAAAATAAAACAGACGACGTGGTAAATTGAAAATATCAATAACCCCCATGATCTTTATACCAGAAGGTCATAATGGATTCCAATATATGCCAATATATATATAAATATATGACAATATACCTGTACTACTTATATTCTCTTGGATTAGAAGATATAGACGTGCATTTGTAGAAGATTACTTGTACAAGATACTATATATGAGTTTCAACAATTTTTGTCATAATAAAACAATAGCATATTAACTTGTAATATAGCATATTAACTTGTTTAATAAATAATCCCTGAATCAACAGTCCCCGAAAATACCAATAATAATAATGTTTAAACCTGAAGACCGTAATTGATATTATCCAGTCAAAAATTCAATGTCAATGAAATTTATTTCAAATACATATCTTTATTGTTCAAATCGGAAAATATTTAATAAAAATCGTATGCCTTATAACACATTGGATTTACATCCAATAAATAAATTGATGGATACTTCAAATAAATTGAAGGAAATCCTATAGTCTGAATAATGCGTTCTCCATGGAAGGTTTGGCGATGTTCTCGTCAATTTAGCGATTATTTAAAAAAATCGACAAATTTATCGCCAAGTGGGTCTGTCGAACTGATAGTCCCATTTTGCGACAAATTGACGAAACATCATTGCAATATTGTCCGCTAACAAAACATAATTAATTTTATTTATTAATCGCAAATTTATGATATATTTATGGATTTATAAATATTTTTATCAATTTGGTGATGTTTTAAAAATTCACTAAATGTGTTACTAAATGTGGACTGACCGACAAATGCTACCGAAACATCATTTCAGTACTTTCTTCTAAAAAAAAAAATTAATTTAATTGATTTGCGTCGTATTTTTCAATTTGGCGACATTTCAGTCAATTTGGCAGAGTTTAAGAGAAGTTGCCAAGTCAGCGATATTCCGCCACATTTGTAGCTCTGAATTTGCAGATCTGAAGAATAAAATATCCTGATCCCGTTTGTATATACTAAATGCAAACATTAAAATTGTATTAGACTATATACACCTTTCTACACTTTTTCTGTTTCAACAATAGGATAAATGATGAGTACATTAGCTAAACACAATATAAAAGCTTAAAAACTCTTTGTCAAAATAAACGAAAGTGATGTACGCTGTCCGGAATAATTAAAATTAAAATAAAAATCAAACTGTTCTTTTCTAAATTATATTTTTATATCCATTTATTTATTATTAAAATCGAAAAACTAATAATTTAAATTAACAGACAGATTTAAATTACCTTCATCTCTGAGCAACATGATGTAATATAGAATCTTCCTCATAAACTGCGAAATTAAATAACCATTTTGATTTCTTTATACTTTTCATTGTTGAGTAAAAGCTTGTGAAAAGTAAACCATGGTGATAGATTTTTCACTTAAATTCATGTTTCAAGCAGTTCATTTTTTCAGAAAGTGACTAATTAGCGCAAAAAATCTCCCACCAAACTCAGAGATAAAGTTTTAATTCTTTTCAAACGATTTTCGTCAGTTCGGTTTGGATAAACCAAGGAGTTAGAGAGTGGAACGCCTAGGAAAAAGTATCGCTTTTCATGAATATCCCAACAATCCTTGATTTTAGAAACTCGAAACTTGGACAAAATTTATGGGGGGCTATTTCAAGGGTATCCACAAAATTTTATTAAATTTGATTCAGCCGTTCTCTCGTGATGATGACACAAACGAAAGTTTCATCTTTCACTAATATCTCAAGAACCACTGGTCGTAGTAACTCCAAAAATGGACCAAATTTTAAGTGGGGTTATTGCAGGCAACCTACAAAATTTCATCAAATTCAGTTCAGCCGTTCTTCAGGGATCATTTGACTAACAGACAGCCAGCCAGATTCTCAATTATATATTTATATATATATATAGTTGAAGACTTTTTATTAACACCTTACAACAAAGTTGAAAAGTGTTTATGACTTTGTTCATTCTGCCTGTCTGTCTGTCTGCCGTTAGCACGATAACTGCCGTAAAAATGACTTCACCAAACTGAAATTTTGGTATGTTGTTCAGACGGTCTGTAGGACCTATGGGAATATAAATGAATAATATCACCCAATTAGATTTGGATTGAACCCGGGTTGAAAAAATGAAATACATTGAGCACTATAAGACCTAATTTTTCAAACATTTTTAAGCAGATTTAAAATTCACAAATTGCTTCGAAAATTCTAGGTAATATTCAAATTGTGCCATAAAATATATAAAGAAAAATTTAGCGAAATATATTGAGTAGTTTTTTAAATAAAAATTAAAATAATAATAACACCTCTTATATGAAGCGATCACGTGACCATGATATGAAGCGATCAGGTGACCCACTTCAAAATGATGTATGGCATCCGTCTGGTCTCAAAATCGTGATTTTTAAAGTTCTTTTTAATTCATATTGAGTGTTGTATCAGTCCTAAAACCACTTTATTTTTGGTTAAATTCTGTGCATCTACATACTGAAACAACGCAATTACAATAAATTTGAGTTTAAAGGCTCATTCAAATTTGATTATTTCTACAACGAAGCCTATTTTTCACCTATGTAAAATGTAAACAGCAAAATATGTAGAATGAGTTGTATTAGAATTGCTGTATTTCTTTAACACAAAATCATTTAGTTCATGGAGTCTGCATAGCTGATATGAATGAAATATCCATTGATTTTACAAAGAGAAGGACGATTTTTTTCGATGAAGTTTTACGCATAGAGTTTAATTACTTGTAGCTTCATGGTCTTAATTTTTTAATAAAATAAATTATTATAGTATTGTAATGAATGACATGAATGGGGAATTATTTATGAATGAAATGTTGCTTTTATAGAGAGAGCCAGGCGTTTTAATTTTTCTATGACTTCATTTGAATGAATTTCGGTTGTTTTCGAAGAAATTTTCAAATATAATAAATTATCCTAGTATTATGATAATTCTAAAATTATTACCGAGAAATGTATCATATTTTAGAGATGTTTAAACCAGGCAATTTATATTTCAATTCCGTCATTTGAATGAAGTTCATTTTTTTCGATGAAGGTTTAAGTTTTCAAATATAATAAATTAATGTAGTGTTGTGATAAGTTTTAAAATATTACCGAGGAGTGTATTGCATTTTAGACATGTTTAAATAAAATTGCATTGAAGTTGGAGAGTATTTCATACTCAATGCTTTAAGCATAATTGATCTTTCTTGTTTTACTTGCAGTATATATGCCATTACTTGTATCATTAAAAGAAAATGTTCTGTGGAGCTAAGACGAAGAAAGATGGACTGAAATGTAAAATTGATGTCAAAAAGACCATACTACAAGCTGTTGAATATTTAAAAAAACTTTATAAATAAAACAGTAAATATTATACATAAAACAGGTACTAAGTTGGTATCAAATACCTCTTTTTTCCTGATCCATATATTAGTTAAGGTATGGAATAAGATACACATGTGGTAAAGGAGGGTGAAAAAAAATTGTAACTGCACATTTATATGAATATATATAGCAATCCAGAAAGGAATAGAATGAATATTACAGCAATTTACCAAAAATTGGCTGGAGGTGTGTGTGATCCGGGTAAGCAAGCTTTATGTCGCGATGACACTCCCGATAGCCGATACATTGCTATAGAAGAGAATACAATTGTATCAAAATACAAAGAGAAAATAAGTCACATGATTTGCCCATATTTAAGAGGAATCATTGACAGAAGAAACCTTTATCTATTCAATTTAAATAACTAAATAACTAAATACTAAATGTTATTTTTCTATTAAAAACAATGCACGTTTTGAAAATATTCCAATTGTCAATTCCAACGTCATGATCAAATACAGAACTAGTTTATTGCTTCTGTAGAAAGTACTTGCAGGTAGAAATTTCTCTATAAAATTGCGTCTATTGTTTGCAGTTCTGATGTGTGTAGCATAAATTTCTAAAGCCTTTGAAAGTTTTGGAACGTGCCTGGAGTGTGTCATCATTGATATAGCAAGTAATTCTATATGTAGACAGCCTAATATTCTAAAAGATATATTATCGTCCCTCTTGCAAAAGAGTCCTGTAGTTTTAAATGCTGAAGGGGTTCTGGAGTTGAAAAGAAGTCTTGTTATGACTACATTCTTCGTTCATTTGAGTTACGGAATTGTTGTTTTATATTTTTTATATTTATAACTTTCGTTATAAGGTACGTATTACTAAATTCTTGTATAAAACAATATATGACTAATCGGTTTTTTTTATTCTTACTAATATTTTATATATCTATTTAATATATTGCTTCTATGAAGTGAAATGATCGTTCATGATCGCAAAATTTTCCAATAGGTGTGTGAGAAATATCTCGAACTATGATTGAACTTTGAACTATAATTTAGATCACAAAATTTTCCAATGGAAGTGTCAGAATATTCCGAACTGTGCTTCGAACTATAATTTAAAAGCTAAATACTGTAGTCAATGACAAACGATTTACTTCGATGCAAGAAATTGAAAGCATGCTTCGTTTAGAAAATTTGAGTCAATCTGTGGACCAATTTTATCATGTAGCAAAGTAATCATAAAGAACGAAACAGAAAATAAAATGCACCTGCAAAAAATGTATTGTACAAACTGATAGTAGATTGATTAAAATTAACACTGTATCGTATATTTACTCTTTGTTTGACCAAATATTAGATTTTCCACTTAAAAAGACATACATACAAACATATTTTATTTTGTAATATATTGTGTACAATCTTTTACAAAAGCTGCCTTAATGGTTTCTAAATTACATGGTCCCAACTTTAAAAACCACTTATTATTCGAATATTCCATTTGTTTGCAAACGATATGATGTTTTGCATTTATTGGCGCCAATATCATTTATATCATTTATATCATTTATAAATTATTTGTTTAAATGTAACATAAAAAGCCAAAACCTACTATTTGTGACACGTGATAACATCGATCCAAAACGAAAGATTAAGAATGTTTTACTTGTTGCAACTTTTAAACAAATTTCATTTACTTGAGTGCATTAGGATTTAGCTATATTGATATAAGTTTTTAAATGTTTCTAAATATTGACATTAATCCTTTACTTTCAAAATGGAAAACACTATTCCATTTGAAAATTGCATTTATTGAATTTCAGAGAAATGAAATACTGGTCTATCTAAAAGAAGAATACAATGATCTCAAGTGGTCAACTGTTTCATACATCGCTCCTAGTCAGCAATTTTTCAAGCAATGCATAAAGATATATGTTTGCCGCTACGAATCATAGGAATATCTACCGGTGTTCCTGAAGGTGAAGGGAACTGTATTAAGGTTGTCTCCTTTGTGTTGAAATTAATGACATATATTTCTTTGATGTGGTCTGCCATTTTTATTATTTATTAACTTTTACAATTAGATTTGAAAGCTAGAGTGTCATATGGTTCTGCTTTTGTAATGATCGTATATGCTTGCTGTTCTTTGTATTTGAAACGAAATCATCTGATCAATCTCAAGAAGTTAATGAAAATATCAAATACTTACAATTCACGTTTATTAATATTTTTTATTATTTTCGTGTTATTAGGAATTATATATACAATTACAAAAACCTGTGTTACGGTTAATTATTGTCATATGGAGTGCAAACAGCATAAATTTAATCTCATACCTGAGGAACATGGGAGTGGATGGAAATTTGCAATCTTCTTCCGTGTAAGTTTCAGAAATTTCACGACAATTACGATTCCAACCGTTTAAAGTTGTTTTTTCTGTGTTTTATGCTATTATTGGAAAAATGTCATTTGCAGAATACATTTACCTAAACTTCAGGACAACAATAATCTTTCTGCTTCCTCTTTTATGCAATGGCTTCTGCTGACGGACCAGTTCGCGAGTGCAGAAACGCATTCAATGGTACTCAATTATTAAATGAAATAATGTATCTTCTATATTTGCTTTAAATACGATGCATGTTTTTATAGTATTCACACTGTCTTACGTACTAATGAGGGAAAGTTACCTCTATGCAGTTTCCTATATGATACATTTTGCAATAAATTACATTTGGAACATAGTTTTGTTCATGGGAGATATTATGTTTGCTTCCGAAATTCCAGTTGCTTTTGAAAAATTGAGATCAGCTTTGATGTGCTTAAATGAAGGCATATCAGTTGATCCTAATTTTAGCCAAACTAGGCTAACAGATTTGCTAAATGCTGTACTATATCGAAGACCCATTGTCCAAATGGCATGAGTTCTACCATTAAAGAAGAGTCTTATACTGACAACAGCTGGAACACGCTTGAGTTTTGGAATCATAATAGCTCACCTATAAAGATTTTTGAAAAAGGAACTAAATACCGTATATAGAATTATAATAACATAGACCAACTTTTTAAAGCCGATTTGGATGAATTTATATACAGAAGTACCGTTAAATATAGTTGAACTACAGAAACTTTTAACGAATGGCGTTACATTAGAAACATTAATCCGAGTTTTATATCTTGTTATGGTAACAATGAAACTTCAAAAGAAAAACTTCATCTGGATTATAAATATGTAAATAATTTTAGAAACAAATATGTTATCACTTACGTAGATAAAGTAAGTTTTAATTATGCATTTACATCCAAACAGTTTTATATAAAGCAATTGAAGAAGTACCATGAAAATACAGATCTTTACTTAGGAATCAAGCAGCCACTAATTATATTTGGAAATAAAATAAAAGCATTGCATAAAAGAATAGATATGCTGCTGAAAAATATCAAATTTCCTTACTTGGTTCTAATCCCAAAGATTCAGAAACAACCTATTAGATTCATACCTGTTACAGTTGGATTTAAAACTTATTAGACATATGCTAGAATAAAACTGTTGTCGATTATGAAACCAATACTAAAGAAAATCAAAAGTATGGGGGCTTGTATGATTACCAACAGTTTGGAAGTAATAGAAACATTAAAGCATATACCCGAAAGCATTTACCTTACGAATTTTGACTTTAAGGACTTATTTAATAATGTCCATCTAAATAATCTTTATGATATCCTAATCGAAACTTATGAAAGATGTGATATGCAATCATATATTGAGATTAACAAATACAAATATATTGTGAAAATTGTGATATTCGAAAACATTTTGTTTAATACTCCAGATATTACAAACAAATCCATGAAATCCCTATGGGAGGTGGATGTTCGCCAATATTGGCGGACATTTACTTACATTGGTATGAGTCAAAGTCACACATTAATAATGTGTTAATATATATGAGATATGTTGATGATGTTATAACAGGTGCATTAGACCCCAATTATCAATTCGACTTTACATTTTATCCAGAAGATTTAAAACTAATCGAGACAATGGAAAGTAATCCAAAGGAAGTTAACTTTCTAGATATCAATATTAGATACAACGACCAGGTTCATATTATATTTAATATATATGACAAACGAACAAATTTTGATATAAAGATCAATTATCTGACGCATTGGTATAGCAATATACATCGCAACATATTCCGCAATGTTATTATACAACATCTAAAAAAAGACAACAATGAATCATCAATAATGAAGAGGAAAGAATAGATAGAGATGTGTTTGTGATAAGGGAAGCATTGCGACAAAATAATCCTAAGGCCTTTTTAAAACGTCAACTAAATAATCATTACAAAAATAAATATTCACAAGTACATGACATTATGGAAGTTTGTAATGCCGAAATTGCAATAAAAGGAAATAAGGGTTTGGATCATAATTTCATAACAACTACTTTCACTCATGGGGAAAGAAGAAACAACTGAATGTTGTAATGATTTGATATAAGAGCACGTGAAACACAGTATGGATTATGACTATTTGAAATAACGAAGGGGAAGGATGAATTTTTATTCCATCTTGTTCATTGGATTATGACAAAGTTCTATAGGAATTACGTGTGATTTCTTCTTTACTCCCTTGAAAATCAAGGTCTATTCTTTCGAGGCACATACACTGGAGAAGTGCTACGGGAATTGTTGCCATACCGGAAGTGTGCAGCGGCCTAGCAGCATGCTGAAACCGGGGATTTAAGGGGTCCCCCCCCTTAGGCGTTTTTAGCATATTGCGTGTGAGCCTTCCTATCCTTTTTTTATTCCATTTGTATCCTATTTATATCTTATATTAATGTATGTCGTATTATAAGGAAAATGCAGCATTGCGCATTTCATATACATGAATTTTTAATCTCGAACTTTTTAATCTTTTAATGTTTTATCAATTTTTATTGTATATATATATATATATATATATATATATATATATATATATATATATAATTGAAGAATTTTTGTTTTACTTGTATTATATATACCTAGGATTGATCATTAATAGAAAATGTGCTGTACAGCATAAGTGAAAGGAAGATGGGCTGAAATGTAAATGTGACATTAATATACTATACGACAAGCCGTTGAATATTTAAAAAAAAACATGAAAAGAAAACATTATAATTAAAAGAGGTAATAAATTGGTATAAAATACCCTATTTCCCTGTTCCATATAAAAGTTAAGGAATGGAATAAGAATTACATGTGGTAAAGAGGGGTGAATAAAATTTTTACAACATATTAAGATGAAAGTATTGACATAAATCATATATGTAATGCGGGTACTTAAGGTACTAATCCCCTTGTTCCCTGCATAAACATACATGGTGTAAATGCAAGAAATGTTGCAAAACAGAAACATTGTTTTGCACGATGAGCTAGACCTTTTCTATCTCCCAAAAATTGTTTTGAAATGGAATAAATTGAATAAATTGGATAAAGTGAAAAGCATTTCCGAAACCATGTACGTTATCAAGGGCCATACATGTCACACACACACACACACACACACACACACACACACACACACACATATATATATATATATATATATATATATATATATATATATATATATATATATATAATTTCTAAAAAGAATACCTAATTCAGAAAAAAGCAAAAGATGAATGTGAAAAACGAAAAAAGTATCACAAGTGGCCGGGGGGAGTTGTGACCCCCACTGTCCGGTTAAGCAATGCTTTAAGCCATGGCAACACTCCCGGAAGCCGATACTTATTCATTTATATATATATATTTATATATATATATATATATATATATATATATATATATATATATATATATATATATATATATATATATATATATATATATATATATATATATATATATATATATATATAGTGAATTTTTCTGGCTAATTAAGTTCTTAAGTTGGGTTTTTTAAATTAGATTTTGAATAAATTATTCCATAACCATTATATTTCTAAAATTAAAATCTGATCTAAAGATCCAAAATTTAATTATATATCTTTGTAAGACATTTTATGGTCTACAAATTACTTACTTGAATTCATCACGATGTTTAGTTTTTGAGACATAAGCATTAAAAATGAAATTTTTTTATCTTGTTAAAGTTAACAAGGCAATTCCTCGAAAACTATAAGAGCTTTGTAAATACAAATCATTGATCTCGATACTGGATATCCCACTAAACATTTTTGTCGTTTACTGCTTAGATATATATTTGAAAGTTTTGAAGCTATTTGGAGTAAAATTAAGCACAGTTATGCAAGAACTTGTTTCAACAAAACTTAATTTTTATGAAGAAAAAATCAAAATATTAAAATATAGAAACTATTTTTATACATTTATAAACTAACATATTTCCGACAAAACACGCAAAAATTGTTTGCATGTATATAAAAAATTTTCATTTTGAAATTTATCATCTTATCTCAAATATAAGGAAAAAGCATGGATGCTTCAGGATAGGTAGAAAAATATGTTAATATAACGAAGGATGTCAATAAACGGAAACTCTAATATTAAGAAGCAGCACTATAAGAACTCTAATATTAGATTGTTATAGTGTTGTATCCTTAGCTATTCAATGTTATGTATTTCGCATTATTAGCAACATGCTAACACTGTTTCGTATATAAACTAACTATTTCTAAATTTCCAAACTATTTCTAAGCAAACGGAATATGTCAATAAAATGAAACTCTAATATTAAGCAATAACCTTCACAGAAACTTCACTGTCAATTTATTATAATGTTATAGTGTTGTATCCTTAGCTATTCATTGTTATGTATTTCGCATTATTAGCAACATACTAACATTGTTTTGTATATAAACTAACTATTTCTAATTTTCCAAACTATTTCTAAGCAAACGGAGGATGTCAATAAAGAGAAACTCTAATATAAAGCAACAACACTCACAAAATCTTCGCAGTTAATTTCTTAGATTGTTATAGTGTTGTATCTTTACCAATTCATTGTTATGTATTTCGCATTATTAGCAACATGCTAACACTGTTTCGTATATAAACTAACTATTTCTAACTTTCCAAACTATTTCTAAGCAAACAGAGGATGTCAATAAAAAGAAATTCTAATATTAAACAACAACCTTCACAGAAACTTCACAGTCAATATATTAGATTGTTATAGTGTTGTATCCTTATCTAATCATTGTTATGTGTGTCGCATTATTAGCAACATGCTAACATTGTTTTGTACATAAACTAACTATTTCTAACTTTCCAAACTATTTCCAAGTAAACGGGATGTCAATAAAAGGAAACTAATATAGAGCAACAACCTTAACAGAAACTGCACAGTTAATTTATTAAATAGTTATAGTGTTGTATCTTTAGCTATTCATTGTTATGTATTTCGTATTATTAGCAACATGCTAAAATTATTTTGTATATAAAGTAACTATTTATAACTTTTCAAACTATTTTTAAGTAAACGGAGGATGTCAATTAAAGGAAACTAATAAAAGCTTGAAATTGTCAAAGCTTAGTTTGAAGATTGGCATTTAATAATTCTTAAATACAATTGCACCAATGGATATTATTTATAGTTTTCAAATTACACTTCATGTCATGCCGTTTCAATTAATACTGTAGTATGTTAAAGCATACAAATTTGGATTAATACCAACTAAATTAGGTATATAAAGCTAATTTTATACAAATGTTTTTTTAGAATAAATGCCATTAAAAATCCGTATGGGAAAATAAAATTAACAGTGTCAAGGATTTAATAAATTGTAAAAAAAAATCAATAGATTTTGCAATATTTAAGTTGTATTTATGAGCTCGATGTCAGAATAAATGGAACAGACATTGTTTGATTTCATAACAAATTTTTTAAGTTTCGTGTCATCCCATAAAACAATCTGCAACCATTAACAAATGATGATATAATTTTTACGTTTACGTATTTATGTAAAGGGCATTTCTTTTAAATTGTCTGAATTGAACAAAAGCGTGGGTTTTTAAGTTCTGTTGAACACGTTTCAAATTCTTGATATGTGAAAAATGCTTTTCAGGTTGTAGGTCTATGTATCTGAGAGGCATGGGCATAACGTATAATTCAAGGAAGGTAATAGATAATTCAAGGTAATGAGCAAAAAAATTATAATTTTCTGAAAAATCAAAGTAGTATAGTTAATATAGTAAAAGGAAAGATTGTCTTAATTACGCATGATACAGGTATAAAAATAATATGAAAAAATCTGATGTAGACAACACATGACTTTCCTTATATAATGCAATGAAATTACAACTTTTACAGTCAAAAAATGTTATTCTTATAGTAGATACTCATATTCTTTCCAAGATATTGAATTTCTTCAATGAGTCGTCATTTTTATTGACTTAGCGTCATTTTTATCAATTTGGCGAGATTTTAGTAATTTGGCAACAATTAAAAATGTCGCCAAGTTGACTTGGCCAAATTCAACCGCCAAATTTCCGCCAAATTCAACGCCAAAATCTCGCCAAGCGTTATGGACGGAGAAATAAGTTATTCTTGCAGCAGATAAATGACTATTGGCGTTCAAATATAAAAGTATTACTAAAAGTATCTTTTTCATGAATGGAACGAGCTAGATCCACGAAAATGATGTCACCCAATTTATCGCATGGTATTACATATGAAAAGTGAACATGTTTCTCAATAAGAAATATTTTTTTTTATTTTGTATAACTTTTTGATAATTTTTTTAAAAATGTACAATATCTCAAGAACGGTTCATGTTAGCGTTCTAAAATTTATGTAAATCGTTTTCTAATGAAAAATTACATATGAAATGTCTATTTGCGTAACTGTATTAGCGGTTTGGATTTTTTGACGATTTTTTCAAAATTTCACTCGAAAATTTAGGGGGTTCTGAACATTCGATTGCGTATAAAAATAATAGGCTTCCAGTGTTTATGGATTGTGATTTTTATACCAAATTTCGTTCGAATCGGCCCATTCGTTCGCCAGTTACCGTCTCCAAAGACTCACTGACACACACAAACACACACATATACTTTCACACACACACACATACATCACTTCAAAGATGTTTGATTCGTGATCAGGTATGCTTGAAACGGGTTCTTCCGTCGAAAACTTGAATTCGAATTTTCGACTCCGTCACAATACTTTCCTTATACATTATGTATATAACGAAAGTAATATATTAGTGTCGATCTTATTTTCAAAATTTAATAAAAGTAGACTTATTATACATTGATATTGTAGACTTATTATTGTAGACTTATTATACGTGTATATTGTCTATTCTTGTCATTATTGAAAATATACGTTATTACATTGTCGCAGTGCTGTAACTAAGCACTTTGCGAGTTACAACTAAGCTGTAACCAGTGGATAATCACTTTTCATTATCTGTTACAATTTAAAGTAGCTACTATTTCCCTGAAATGTATCATGTAGAAAACTTCTAGCTACAATTAGCTCTTCCTTTTGGGAATTTGTAACCCTACATCTTTGCTGAAATTCCAAATATTACATATTTTCACTTAAATTTTGAGCTACAGAAATTGCTTAAGTTCTTCAGTGCTCATAATTCGTTTCACAATTTCGTGAAGCACCACATCTAATACGCTATTATACATCGAATGCAGTGTTTTTAAGGGAACGGTGGACGTTGAAATGAGCAAAAATCGAGTAAAAAAAGTTTTAATATATAATATTATTTTGCACATTTAACATTTGCTTACGGGTGGGCAACGTCCATCCCAAACGAAGAACCTTCCAAAAAGACAGGTATTTGACATATACTATCCCAAACAGTTCGACCCCCTTTGCAGGCATTGGAGTCCTTGGAAATCGCTGACAGAAACATTGCACCTGCTGAGGCAGAAACATTGCACCTTCTTCGTTTGAGATGGACACTGTCCCACCAGTAAGCAAAAGGTTGAATGTAATTTTTTCAAAACGGAATTTTCAAAGATTTTACATTTTTAAAATGCTCCACGCGTCTTAATTTTTGTCTGAGATATATGAAATTTGGCAAGAAGACACCTCTCATGCATTTTAATGAACCTGGGTATGCATTTTATAATTTGACTTTATTAAGGTAATGAAAAGTGAATAAGAACCTAATTAAATGATGAAAATTATGTTTTAATGCAGAAAAATATTTTTAAAAAATTAACTTTCTGAGGGATTTAAAAATGAATACCCAAATTTGTTCATAATGTATTTTTGAGCGATCATAATGTAAAATTAATCAAAAATGTGAACAAATGGCACGCAAGGAGCATTTTTAAATTTTCGTTAAAAAAATTAAATTAAAAAAAATAAAATTATAACAAAATTGAAAAAATATAATGGAATTGTATATAGTAATGTTAAGAGGAATATTTATACAAATTTTCACGTTTCTAAGGCAATAAATAAATAAAAGATATTCAACGTCCGCCGTCCCCTTAAACATTTTAAACGTTTTTTAAAGACTTTTCATAAATACCAGATGAAAGACATTTGGTATTAAATAGAACAAATCAGTAACTTCTTCTGTGTCCAATCTTATATTATGAATTTTCTGTCTTTACAATGCAAATTTGGGCCGTTTGTTAGATTTAAATATCACAGATGATCACGTTGCAAACATTCTCCAATATTGGGTCGTTCAATTCTGTTAGAAAGCGCTCTTAGTTCTTGCAGGGGAAGGATCTCAGCATTAAGGATTTCCTCTTATTACGGGTCTGTGATAGGGACATTCCCAAAGTTTGAAAGCGCGACAGTGCATTGGCTAGCATTGGTGAATTCCTTAATAGCGCTCTTCATCAGATTTTCAAAGCTGAAGAACACTTGCAAGCGCGAGCGAGGTCTATCAATGTAGGTGACAACACTGAAACCGCAATTACTATAATATTATTATACTGAATTTTTTGTTGATCAGTTAATCTAATTGAATCAGTTGATCAGTTAATCTAATTAATTGAATATGGCTTTTAAGTGTATATATAAATAATTGAACAATTAGTCTCGATTATGCAGACTATTATGGACAGGAAAATCTCGGATACTGTCAATCTTGGTTAGTACATGAGACAATGTTCCCCTCCTCTTAAGGATCTTCCTCATTCCTGCCATTAAGGAAGTATGTACTGAAAGAAACATAATACATTAAATAAATACGTAATTATGTGTTTATTTGTGTGTCTCAACCTGCTGTTTGATGTATCGCAGCAGGTTTGATAAATCGTTTTAATCGCATTTGGGCCTTCCGTATGCAAAATTCTTAAGCCTTCTCCTGGACACATATCCTCCACTTCACCTTTTTGGTTTTTCCTAACTTACTAAATTTATAGATATGCTACTGGTCATCTCCTGCGATCCACCCCCATTCATGCAATCTTAGATGACTTCGGTCGTAATACTTCTGAAATTAGAAGAGTTTTTACTAGCTCTATAAGCGGAAGATTGCCGTTATAGCCACCATCTTCTTTGGTTTCACTACAGTGAAAAAATTCCGGATTTTGCGAGAGTTGATGCTTCAACTTTATTTGAAAAGGTCATAAGTCAGTTACAAAAAGAGCTAGCTCGAATAATATGGAATCTCGGATATTCGGGACTTTTCTGTATTTGAATTTTAAACTTTTAAACTTTAAATTTTAAACTGTATCTTATGGTTTAACATAATGCAAGTTTTAATATTTCCGATACGGTTTCAAATTCTCTAAATTATCGGGGCTGAAGTATTTCAATCAAATTACTTGAATAGTTTAACATTTTGCTTACAGGTGGGACAGCGACCATCCCAAACGAAGAACCTCTCAAAAAGACAGGTATTTGACATTTGACTTACAACAGTTCGATCCCCTTTTGCGGACATTGGCGTTCGACGCCAATGTCCGCAAAAGGGGATCGAACTGTTGGGGATAGTGTATGTCAAATGTCAAATACCTGTCTTTTTGAGAGGTTCTTCGTTTGGGATGGACGCTGTTCCACCCGTAAGCAAAAGATTAAACATCAAATTATTCTGAATTACTTGCATAGATTGACTTTTATACATCTATGACTCAAGCATTTTATTCAAAATTCAGTTTGAGGAAACTGGAAGTGAGTATTTCGGTAAATAGTTACAGTTGAAAGATACAGATAACTGAAAAATTTATTTGTATTATGAGTTAGGAAGTGGCACCTTCCTTGATATTTTAGACTCACTGGAAGAGAATGAATCTTTAATTCGTGTTCAAAGATTTTAACGTTGAATAAATTAACTTCGCTTCAGATGTTCATGACTACATTATATCGAGAATGCTGTAACGTATACACTCAACATTTTTACATTGAATATTTTAGAAAACATTTGTGTGTTCTTTTCGCAAAGGAAGGAAACAAATTCCCGAGATAACTAATTGGATATAGAGTGAATTGTTTTACTTTGCAAAGGATTTTCAAGTTATAACTAATTTGATAGATGCAACAAGATATGAAAGTCTGAACAAGATGTCTAAAACTGAGTAATTCTTTGAATTTAATGAAGACATTTGTATTACTTATTTTCAGTGATGTCTTTAGAAATTTCTTAAATGGTGGTTACAACAGAAAAATGTATAATTATTAATTTTCCAGATGTCCTTTTGCTGAACTCTCGTTTGCTCATGGTAAACATTTTAACCTTTGACTTTAATACAAAAATTAAAATAGCGGATTTTAATTATAAAATTCTGAAGCTCATAATGTTTGTGTATTTATACAGTAACAGAAATTTGCTTATGTACTTTTATATACAAAAAAAGTGTGATTTATGATTTTTATTAGGCAAGTATATGCTTCACACAGTTTATTAAACATTTTGCTGAACTCTCGTTTGCTCATGGTAAACATTTTAACCTTTGACTTTAATACAAAAATTAAAATAGACATGAAAAACACATGACTTTCCTTATATAATGTAATGAATTTACTACTTTTACAGTAAAAAAATAGGTTTTTCTTATAGTAGATACTAATATTCTTTCCAAGATATTGAATCCATTTGGCGAGATTTTCGTTAATTTGGCAACATTTCAAAAAGTCGCCAAGTTGGTGACATTCCGCCAATTTTGTCGCCAAAATCTCGCCAAGCGTTATGGACGAAGAAATAAGTTATTCCTACAGCAGATAAATGATTATTGGCGTTCAAATACAAAAGTATTACTCAAAGTATCTTTTTTCATGAATGGAACAAGCTAGATCTACGAGAATGATGTCACCCAATTTATCGCATGGTATTGCATATGAAAAGTGAACATGTTTCTCAACAAGATTTTTTTTCAATTTTATATGACTTTTTGATATTTTTTTTTGAAAAATGTGCAATATCTCGAGAACGGTTCATATTAGCGTTCTAAAATTTATGTCAATCGTTTTCTAATGAAAAATTACATAAGAAATGTCTATTTGCGTAACTTTATTAGTGGTTTTGATTTTTTGACGATTTTTTCAAATTTTCATTCGAAAATTTAGGGGGGTTCTGAACATTCGATTGCGTATAAAAACAATAGGCTTCCAGTGTTTACGGATTGTGATTTTTGTACCAAATTTCGTTCGAATCGGTCCATTCGTTCGTCAGTTATCGTCTCCACAGACCCACTGACACACACACACACACACACACACACACACACACACATACTTTCACATACACACACACACAGGCATCACTTCAAAAATGTTTGATTCGTGATCAGGGATGCTTGAAACGTGCTCTCCCGTCGAAAACTCGAATTCGAATTTTCGACCCCGTCACAATACTTTCCTTATACATTATGTATATAAGGAAAGTAAAAATGTAATCAGCTTAATAGCGTATGATTCGTACGACGAACGGGTCTGTTTTCAATCTTTAAAAATAAATATTGAAAAAATTAACAGTTTGTGTGAAAAGTATATATGAATATATAAATAGAAACATACAATTACGCAGAAAAATACTCATAAAAGCATACAATTACGCAGAAAAATACTCATAAAAGCATACAATTATGCATAAAAAATTCATACAAACATGGAATTTGGAATGTTTAAGTACTTTTTATTTAATGACTATGCAAATTTCATAGGACTGGTTGGCATATATAAAAATAATGAAAGATACTTTTTTAAACATTCGGAATGATCAGCTGTATTAGATGTTCTTAGACACTTTAGTCCATGTTTTTTAAATCCGCTTCAAACACCACTTTGTTGATTAACATTTTACTATTCAGACATAAGAGTGTATGCGTTTCTAATGGATGCCAGTAAAAGATAAGAACATTTTACGAAGGTACAGGTAATAAATGTCATGTCTATTATGCATCTAGGACATTTAGTAGACATAAGTTGGGCTTAGTGGTTTACATCTGATAATAAAATTATATAGAAATACACATGAATCAAACAGACATTACTAGAAGTGATCAATACAGGACTGTGAAATTTAAGTATTTTATAGTTCTCGCTATAAAGTATTTGGATTTCACCAGTCTCAAATTGCTGCAAAATTCGATACTGTGAAAACTTTCCTCACAGAAATGAAGTACGAAAACTGCAGTTTTCAAGAAATTTGTAGTTGTCAGGTCAATTTAGTATTAATATTTTAGACATTTTGAAAGTAATTGATGTAATTCTGACTATACTTGTGATTACTGTTAGCAATGAAAGTTTCTTTACTTCATTGAAGCGAATATAAAATTTAATGATTTCGAAGTGGAAATCAAAGACTGGATGACTTACTTGTTATAGCTATAACATTTGACATCAAGACAAAAATTAAAACCGAAACAATTGACATCAAGACTGTACTAGATGTATTTACAAAAATTGAGAGAAATTCTTTCATTTTGTATTGAATTTTATATTGGTCAATATTTTTGCAATTAAATTGAACAATTTTTAATTCTCAACATATTGTTAAATCTTTCTGTGATTTTGCTGTAATATAGTTCTATAAAATATTAACCAAGATGGAACAAAAATTTGAATTTTTCTAGATCAGGATTGTTGTATAGGCTATTCCAAAATTGTAAATCATTAAATTATGAGACCCACGGGTATATATTGCTTACTTTTTACCTATCCATTTCTTTTTGTTTATAAGTTCGTTTTCCTCGATGTAATAGAGATAAATGTGTATGCAGAAAGTTTGAAACGCAAAACAAATTCAATTTAAGTTGCTTATTAAACTGAAATAGGCATGTATTTTACGCCTCTTAGTATTCATACAAATTTTATTAAATTTAAACAGGCATATTCCAGGAGTCATAAGATGTTTTTAAAAAATAACATAAATCTAATATTTATTTACAAAAACGTTCTTTCTGATTTTAAGCAAAGTAATTTATATATATATATTTCAGTAATTAGAAAAAAAAATTCTGATGTGGGCAACACATGACTTTCCTTATATAATGTAATGAATTTACTACTTTTACAGTAAGTAAAATAGTTTTTTCTTATAGTAGATACTAACAGTCTTTCCAAGATATTGAATTTTCGACAATTAGTCGTCATTTTCATTGATTTAGTGTCATTTTTATCCATATGGCGAGATTTTCGTTAATTTGGCAACATTTCAAAAAGTCGCCAAGTTGGCGACATTCCGCCAAATTCGTCGCCAAAATCTCGCCAAGCATTATGGACGAAGAAAGAAGTTATTCTTACAGCAGATAAATGACTATTGGCGTTCAAAAACAAAAGTATTACTCAAAGTATCTTTTTTCATGAATGGAACGAGCTAGATCCACGAGAATGATGTCAGCCAATTTATCGCATGGTATTACATATAAAAAGTGAACATGTTTCTCTATAGGAAATATTTTTTTTAATTTTATATGACTTTTTGATCATTTTATTTAAAAATGTGCAATATCTCCAGAACGGTTTATGTTAGAGTTCTAAAGTTTTCTAATGAAACATTGCATGAGAAATGTCTATTTGTATAACTTTATTTGTGGGTTTGATTTTTTGACTATTTTTTTAAAATTTTATTTGAAAATTTAGGGGGGTTCTGGACATTCGATTGCGTATAAAAACAATAGACTTCCAGTGTTTACGAATTGTGATTTTTGTACGAAATTTGGTTCGAATCGGTCCATTCGTTCGTTAGTTATCGTCTCCATAGACTCACTGGCACAGACACACATACACACACACACACATAATTTCACACAAACACACACACACACACACACAGACATCACTTCAAAAATGTTTAATTCGTGATCAGGGATGCTTGAAACGTGCTCTCGAATTCGAATTTTCGACCCCGTCACAATACTTTCCTTATACATTATATATATAAGGAAAGTAACAATATTCAACCATTTAATATGTTTTTACTTTGAACAATTCATTTAACAGCTTATATTTATGTTAAAGTTCAACAAAACACTTAAAACTGCTGTATCAGTTAGTGAAAACTGTATCTCTATATAGTGAAATCAAATTTAGTTATTTTAAGGCTGTTAAAATCTTTAACACGTTAATGGATTTTGTCCCTCATCCCTCCCCTAAATTAAGTTGAAATGATGCCCTATACAATCCATACATCGATATTGAAAATTTTCCGAGTCAATCTTATTAGAAAAACAAATTACACTCATTATATAAAAGCAGCGTTTAATTTTCCTTGGCGTAGTGATTGAAGTGTCAGTATTCTTAAAACCACTTTTTATAATTATGTCTTTTATATTTTACAGTCGCAGAGTAAATATCTTTTCACGCTGGATATTTTGACAGCTTTGCTTCCACACTGCGTTTTAATTTTCTGGCGCAATTAAAATCGATAGAGGTGTTGTTGTTAGAACTTGTTCTTCATTAGATGACGTAGGGTTTCAGGTAACAGAGATGTATGTATTTTGTTCATCAGCACTAGTTAACTCTGATACATCTAGAATGATTGCCGTAAATATATTGCCTTAAATAGTTGGTCTTTGCTTTTGCTAAACTTAACAGAAGAACTCACTGAAGAATATCTGAACACATCCATTCAGAATTTTCTGTCCAAATTTTCACCTCGCTGAATCAAACCGTGGAGTGTGTTAATCATCGCGCTAGTTAATCAAGAAATACTGTATATTTTATGGGACCACGCTTGACGCAACAAAATCGTTAAATTAAGAATACGCAATGTATTTTCATAGCCGTTCATAAAAACCTACGTAAGAAGAATTCTGGAGTTGAAAAGTACATAGAGCCATTCCTGCAAAATACCTGACGAATGTAATAAAAACAAATTATATACGCGGTATAATTGTAGAAATAAAACAACTCAATAAATGGCCTTAGTTTTAACTTTATATGAAATCTAGTTAGGGCATACAATCATTCTGACCATACTTCACTGATATGTATTACTAATATGATGGCTTCCCACATTTCTTTCGATAAATTAAGAATTGCATTGGGAGCGATTGGTATATCTATATACAACCATAAAGATGAAAGCAAGGTAGCAAAAACCTTTTTGTTTATGATGAAATTCGTAACATTTTCAGCTCTTTTGTGCTCTTTCATTTTAAATATCTGTTCATATAGATCATGGGATTTTAAGCCTATAATACTTTCTAATATAAGTATTGGAATGGTTTACTGTGCTTGGATAATTTTGTTTTTGAAGCTAAAGCAAGTGATGACATTTATTAAATTGATGCAAAAGTTTTCGAAAATGTTTTGCAGTGATATTACTTCAAATGTTTTAATATCATTCATATACCTAGCTTTAGTTTATCCAATTTTTTTCAGTTTTGCATATGTTAATTTTTGCAAAGTAACTTGTAACAGGACGACATTTGGCTTTACACGTGAAGATCTAGGAAATGCATGGACTGTTATCTTTGTTGCAAGCAGCGGCTTAGATTCATTTTCAAATTATACAATTCCTGTTGTTATTACTTATATTTTATGCACTTTATGTTACAGCTGGAAAAGAATTTTTTCGGACACATTGCTTTTTAGGGACTGTAAATTCGATAATTTACCATCAACACATATTGAACAATCAACGTACGCCATTTTGCTTGCTGAAAAGCACTCGAAATCCTGGGAAGGAATGAAACTGCTAAATGACATTTTCTCCCCTATCGTATTATTTTTACTTCCTTTTCAAGTCTTGAAAATGTTCGAGATGGCGTATTGTGAGATAAAGTATGGAGCCGTTCTTTCACTTTCGGAGAACATATACGTCGCATTAGCTTTCCTTATCAATACTGCACAATTCGTAACCCTTGTAATGTTTGCATCGGAAATTCCTGTTGCTTCTAAAAATATTAGAAGTTCAATTATACGCATGAATGTTGCCATAACAAGTAGACAGAATTTCACGCAGTCCAGCATTTTGAGAGACACGTTATCATCCTTGTTGCAGCAAATTCCTATACATCTAACTGCTGGAGGTATTTTGGAATTAAAAAGAAGCCTCATTCTAGCTACGTTTGGAGCTCTTTTAAGTTACGGACTTATTATCATACACTTTTAAATATAAATCAGAGGATGTTATTCATTATGTGAAGGGAATGCTATACACACTACATACTTTTTTTAGGTCCTTTATTACCCGGTGAAGATTTATTGATTAATATGTATAGTGATTTGAAAAAAATCAAATATTTATTTGCCTGAGCTGTTAGACTTCAGTACCATAACTTTGTTTTCTGTCACCGAAACAATGGTATGCTATATGGCTTAACAATGAGTTATTACATTAGTTTTTAATTTGGAGATTACATGGAATACATGTATTTACAGTTTGGAATATAATTATTTTGTATACATGATAGCAAGAAAATAATTTCCCATTTTCCTTTAAGGCCAATTGCAACAAAAAAGAACCTTGGAGGGACAAAGCCAAACATCCTGATTCTTACAAGATAGACTTCAGCCTTATAAGACTCATGTTCTTCATAAGTGAACATTTCAAAGATAGAGTTATTACTCTGCAGTATTGAAACTCAATGTCAATAGATATCTTTACTGAGTGTGGCTTACAACAGCGACATTGTATTCTCTAGTTAACATTATTCGTCTAATTTATAACGGCTACGACAATAACGAGAAATTATAACGCTTCACTAAAAATGGATCTAGGTCTCAGTTGCACACTACATATACCACCATGATGTAAATGAATATCTAACAAGAATATGTCATTTTTTGAATTAAAAATGTATTTAAATTCGCAAGCATAGCAAAACCGCACCACTGCTTATATATCAGAACATACATTAATGCATTTGATGTATGCGCATTTAATAACTGTAAGTACTTCACTGTAAGTACTTCAAGTCCGAAGTATGTAGTATGTATACAGTGGAGTTCATAATTTTTGATCAGATAAACTTTATATATATTTCTTGAAGCATGAGCTCCACTAGACAATTTACATAAATTGTAAGTAATATATAAATATGTCTGGACAACAATTGCAACAGATGTCTATCTAAAGTTCTGATTATCTAAAGATAAGTTTATCTGAAGATCTGATTATCTAAACAGATGTTTAACTGCTTAGATAATTAACATAATGGAGTAGGCAAATTAGTCACTTGATCTGAATCATATCTGAGGAGTTCAGGTAACATTTAAGCAGGTTTCTGTACATATATGTATGATTTCTAAAAGCCATACAAAGGTCCACACTGGTAGACGCCAGTTTACAGCAGCCCTGACCCGAGAGATCAGGAAAGCCATAAATAAAGGGGGCTAAAGGTGAAAAGATGGGATTTGTTAAAGGTTGAGGTTGCACCAATGAGGAAGTGTTGCAGCATTCCCCTGAGGTAAACTAATGATCGCCAAATAGGCGTATCCAGACCTCAGGCAAAAATATGTGGCAACAGATAGAATATTCTTCGAAAAAGATCATAATGTTCATTAAGTTACACACATATGCATGGTGATGATGCAGTAAAAAGAGGCAAGAGTCAGTATTAAGAGGTAGATGGCTGATTAGACAGGTGTTCGATTCACGTAGAAAAGGTTGAACAGAAAATCTTAGATTATTCATTAAGTTATGTGCTTGCAGTGATGATGCAGTAAGCATTCAGACAACAATGAGAGTGTTCAGATGTTGACAAGTGAAGATATAAGTGTTCAAGATATGCATTCAGTCATGAATCTCTCTATCAGTGGTGTGCTTCATAGAAGCGAGACAATAACAAAGGTATGAGCAAATCTACTGTTATAAAAGATCATAGTGAATTTTGGAAATTAATATGCCTCTTCTCATACACCCAATCTTGTCCTTAAATATATGTGATAATTATTGTAATTTAATCTTAATTACAATGTGGCTAATAAAGGTATGTACTGAGGTTCTGTCTAAAATGCAGTTACTCTAAATGCACTGGTTCTCAAAGAGTAAAAAGAACTTGTTGCTATTTATTGTAATTATTTTTCCGAGAATTATTGTTTTTAATTACAAACTGTCAGTTTCTATTTTACTCATTTTCAGTGTCAGTTGTTTTATCTTGGTTTAAATTATTTTCAATTAGGATAAATGCATAATGTTTTGGGCTTGTATTATTAGACAATTGTAATACATGTGCATAGAAGAATGTGAATCAAGAGAAGAACAACGCGCTTGTTTCAACTTAGTTTTAAATGTGTGCAATAGTGATTCCATCCCTTTTAACTGTCCCAAATTTTGCAAGTTTAAGACTCTTCTTTAATGGCAAATGAACTGCTAATAAGACAATGGGACTTCGTTGTAATATGGAATGCAGGGAATCTTTTAGAATCGTTGATTGGATAAAAACAGTATAACACGACACGCCTTCGTTTAAGAATATCAAAAATGATCTAAAGTTTAATATAAATGTAATTTTGGAAGCAAACATAGTATCTGCCACGAATAAAACTATGTTCCAAATGCAAGCAGTTGCATACATCACTGTAGAATAATCTGCATGGGAGAAACATCGCGTCCATACTATGTACGAAATAAGGAACACTTGAAGATCATACAAATTAATTAAAAGAAGTATGACAGATGAAAATATTTCCTAAGCATGCTGTTAGCGGAATGGCAATCTATTTTATAATTTTGTAATTTTACTTAATTTTGTTATAGTTTGTAAATTTACTATGTTTAAAAATTTGGTTAGAAAATATCTAAATGACTGAATATTCGCCTAACTGTACAAGATCACAATGAAGCATTGGTTTGTTAAAAAGATAATTTTAAATCTACTTGAAAAATAATTTGTTATTTTCAATTACATTAAAGAGGAACAACTATATTTACTATTCGACGTATCTTTACCCTTTGACTCTAGAAAAATCATTTAATATTTTTAAAAAGATCGAATATTGTTCAGCAAATGCTAGACTAACAGCTTACCGGTTATATAATTAAAGATTAAGTTCTGTCGATAACTATCAATAAGTTCACAGCAAAATTAACTGAAAAAATGATTAACATTAAAAATTTATTCCAGACATTAAAAATTTATTCCAGGGATGTAACACTGAATATAAATTGAAAAGAATAAAAATCACGATTTTTAGTCTGGTAAAAAAGATGGATGCCATATTTCATTTTGACGTGGTGACGTGATCTCTTCGTATTATATCGGTATCATTATTATTTTAATTTTTATTTAAAAAAATCGAACAAATCTTGTTCCAATTTTTTTTATATATTTTATGGGATAATTTGAATATTTCCTAAAATTTTTAAAGCAATTTGTAAATTTAAAAAATGTTTGAAAAATGAGGTCCCATGGAGTTAATTGTATTTCATTTTTTCAACTCGAGTTCAATCCAAAACGAAATGGGTGACATTATTCATTTACATTCCCATATGTCCCATAGACCGTCATAAGAACATACTAAAATAGAATTTTGTTAAAGTCAATTTTACGGCAGTTATCCTGCGAATGGACCGATGTGAAAGTGTTAAAAAATGTGTTAAAATGTAACTGAAGAAGAAATTAAAATTCTAAAAATAGAACCATATAACATTGCTGTTTTTAAATCCCATTTTCTGATATAATAAGTTATTAAAATAATAGACCACACATACGAAGTAAATATATCGAATTTTATTTGAATTGTAACAAAGAGGCATATATTATTTTGTATAAATCGTTTAAAAGTTTCTATTCGTGGAACAATTATACGAAAGCATTAAAAAACTGTTCTCCCTCTGAATGAAACATTTTTTCAATTTGCTGTAGGACGCTGCATACAATCAGCAAACACTTTAATGTTTCTGATACGATAACAAAAGAACAACGCTAAGCATTTGAAAATAATATCGGATGTGGGCGGCACATGGCTTATCTATATGACGAATAATGTAAATACGTTGAATTTCTGTATGTAATATCATGCGATTATTTACATCATTCTCGTGAATTTATTATGCCTCATCCAAGAAAGAAGACACTTTATATAATAGCCTTGTGTTTCAACTCCAACTATTTCGCTATATTTCATATTTATTAACTAAATACTAATAATAATTTGAATTCGATTTTGCACGGTTGTATAAATAAAAAATCTGATGTGGGCAGCACATGACTTTCCTTATATAATGCAATGAATTTACTATTTTTACAGTAAAAAAAATATATATAGGTTATTCTTATAGTAGATACTTAAATTCTATCCAAGATATTGAATTTTCGTCAATTAGTCGTCATTTTCATTGATTTAGCGTCATTTCTATTCACTTGGCGATTGATTTTCGTTAATTTAACAATATTTAAAAAAATCGCCAAGATGGCGACATTCCGCCAAATCCAAATGTGTCTCCAACATCTCGCCTAGCGTTATGGTCGGAGAAATAAGTTATTCTTATAGCACATAAATGACTATTGGCGTTCAAATACAAAAGTTTTACCAAAAGTATCTTTTCTCAGGAATGGAACGAGCTAGATCCACAAGAATGATGTCACCAAATTTATCGCATGATATTACATATGAAGAAAAGTGAACATGTTTCTCAACAGTTTATATATTTTTATCATTTATGGTATTTTTTGATAAATTTATTTGAAAAATGTATAATATTTCGAGAACGGATCCTGCTAGCATTCTAAAATTTATGTCAATTATTTTCTAAGGGAAAATCACATAAGAAATATCTATTTGCGTCTCTTTATTAATGGTTTTGGTTTTTTGAGGATTTTTTCAAAATTTCACTCGAAAATTTAGAGAGGTTCTGGACATTCGATTATATTTAAAAAAATAGGCTTCCAGTATTCACAGATTGTAATTTTTTTTCCAAATTTCATTTGCATTGCTCCATTCGTTCGTGAGATATCGTCTCCACAGGCTCACTGACACACACTCACATACATACACACATACACATACTTTCACTCTCACACACATAATTTCACACCAACCCTATCGCTTTAGTAGTAGATGAAGTAACCTATTAGTTATAACCAATGGTTAAAACTAAACAAAAGTGGCTTAACCATTTTGGTTAACCCAAATCCTATGAAAACGTGGTAATCGTGATTTAATCACAAGCCGAGTATCCACGTTAAATGCAGAAGTGGGATGCCCAGATATCAAAAATTGCTATATCGCTCAACTTAAATATACCAGGTAATTTAAAAAAGATTTTTCTTCCTCCTTTTTTACAGTTTAAATTATTTTATAAATGTAGCAATTTTATACATTTGATCATTTACATTTTGTTTTGGAATCAAGACCTTTAAAGTTTTCCTAAAAATAATCAAAATTGAAAACATATATCCCCACAAGTTGCAACTAATACGGAATGAAAGTTTTAGATTTCAAAAATATTAAATACCATAGTATTGGAGGAATTAAACAATGAAATTAAAATCAAATTTTACAAATAAGGCCATTAAAAAAATTCAGCTAAATATTAAAACAAAAAATATGTTGTGGACAACACATGACTTTCCTTACATAATGAAATTAATTTACTACTTTTACAACAAAAAAAATAGGTTTTTTTTATAGTAGATACTTATATTCTTTCCAAGATATAGAATTTTCGACAATTAGTTGTCATTTTGATTGATTTAGCGTCATTTTCATCCATTTGGCGGGATTTTCGTTAGTTTGGCAACATTTTAAAATGTCCCCAAGTTGGCGACATTCCGCCAAATTCGTTACCAAAATCTCGCCATGCGTTACGGACGAAGAAATAAGTTATTCCTACAGCAGATAAATGACTATTGGCGTTCAAAGACAAAAGTATTACTCAAAGTATATTTTTTCATGAATGGAACGAGCTAGATCCACGAAAATGATCTCACCCAATCTATCGCATGGTATTACATATGAAAAGTGAACATGTTTCTCAATAGGAAATATTTTTTTTATTTTATGAATTTTGATAATTTTTTTGAAAAATATGCAATATCTCGAGAACGGTCCATGTTAGCGTTCTTAAATTTATGTCACTCGTTTTCTAATTAAAAATTACATAAGAAATGCCAACTTGCGAAACTTTATTAGAGATTTTGATTTTTTGACGATTTTTTTAAAATTTCACGCGAAAATTTAGGGGGGTTTTGAATATTCGATTCCGTATAAAAGCAATAGGCTTCCAGTGTTTACGGATTGTTATTTTTGTACCAATTTTTGTTCGAATCGGTCCATTTGTTCGTCAGTTATCGTCTCCAGAGTCTCACTGACACACACACACACACACACACACACACACAGACATCACTTCAAAAATGTTTGTTTCGAGATCAGGGATGCTTGAAACCCGCTCTCCTGTCCAGGACTCGAATTCGAATTTTCCACCTCGTCACAATACTTTCCTTATACATTATGTATTTAAGGAAAATAATATGGCTATTTCGAAGACATCACCTTAAAACAAATATGGCTAACAAATGGCATAAAATAAATATGGTTCACCTTAAAACAAATATATCTAATAATTTTAACAAATAATTAGCCATATATATGGTGTAAATAAATATGGCTCACCTTAAAACAAGTAAGGGTAATAATACTAAAACCAATATGGCTAATATTATTAAAACACATATGGCAGTTTCGAAGATATCACCTCCCTCAGTGAGAAAAAGACGAACAACCAGTAGTCAAAAGGACGAAAAAAATCTACTCCATCTACATGTGTTACGTTTGTTGGTATCTTTAAAACTGACGAAGGAGGTACAGCATATCTTTGAAACTAACGTATGAGATATTATTTATTTTGAGCTCAATTACGCAGCTTAAAATTCTATATCCTTTACATAAAATATTTTAAATTTTAAAAACATTTTCCAATATAGATAAAAGTGTTTATGAATTTGTTCATTCTGCTGTCTATCTCTCCCTAGGCACGATAACTGCCGAAAAAATGACTTTATCAAAATGAAATTTTAGTATCCTGTTATTTAATTAGTATGCTATATTCAGTATTTCAATGCCGTCATTCGAATAAATTTCATTTATTTCGATGAAATTTTAAGTTATCAGATATAATAAATTATTGTAGTATTGTGATAATTTTATAAATATTACATAGAAATATATCGCATTTTAGAGATGTTTAAATGTAATTTCATTTCAGTTAGAAACTGTTTCATAATCAATGATTTATGCACGACTGATCTATCTTATTTTATTATAACCTTTTATTAACAATTTACAACATAGTTGAAAAGTGTTAATGACTTTGTACATTCTGTCTGTCTGTCTGTCCTTTAGCACGTAAACTGCCCTAAAAATGACTTTATCAAAATGAAATTTTAGGATGTTGTTCAGACGGTCTGTATGGAATATGAGAATATAAATGAATAATATCACCCAATTAGTTTTGGATTGAACCTGGATTGAAAAAATGATTTACATTGAACCCTATGAGACCTAATTTTTCAAACATTTTTTAAGCGAATTTGAAACTCACAAATTGCTTCGAAAGTTATATAAAATATTTAAATTATCCCATAAAATAAATAAAAAAAATTCAGCAAAATATATCCAGTAGTTTTTTTAAATAAAAATTAAAATAATAATTACAGCATTTATATGAAGATATCACGTATCCATTATATGAAGATATCACGTGATCATTATATGAAGAGATCACGTGACCCTCTTCAAAACAATATGGCATTCATCTTGTGTCAGAATCGTGATTTTTGGTTGGTTAGTTTGTTGGTGTCGTGTCCCTAACATATTTATTAATTAAGAATTTTTGCGCTGCTTCTGTTTAGTCAAAGATCCGGGGCACCCGAAGGTAGAAGTCCGACTTCTGCCCCAATAAGTCATCACAACATCCATGCCCACAGGCGGGACTCGAACCCGCAATCTGGCAGCCGAGCCACCACGAGGAAACGCCTGCCTCTTTGACAGCTCGGCCACCACATCGGCGCGTGATTTTTAAAGTTATGTTTAATTTATTTTTAGTGTTGCATCTGTCCTAAACTCGCTTTATTTTTGCCTAAATTCTGTGCATCTACATACTGAAACTAATTACAATATATTTGAGTTTAAATGGTCATCCAACTCTGGTTATTTCTACAACAAAGCCTATTTTTCACTTATGAAGAATGTAAACACCAAAAGATGTAGAATGAGTTGTATAAGAATTGCTGCATTTCTTTAACGAGAAATTATTTAGCTCAAGGGGTCTGCAATACAGCTGATATGAATGAAACATTCATTGATTTCACATAGAGAACCATATGTTTTTTCGAAGAAGTTTTCAGCATAGAGTTAAATTACTTGTACCTCCATGGTTTTAAGTTTTTGAATAAAATAAATTATTATAGTATTGTGATGAATGAGAGGAACGGAAAAAAGTTTATGAATGAAATGCTGTTTTTATATTGAGAGCCAGGCAATTTATATTTCGATGACGTCGTTTGAATAAAGTTCATTTTATATGAAGTTTTAAGTTTTCAAGTATAATAAATTAATGTAGTATTGTGATAATTTTAAAAATATTACGGAGGAATATATCGCGATTTAGAGATGTTTAAATAAAATTGCATTAAAATTGGAAAGTATTTCCAAATCTATGTTTTATGCATAATTGATCTTTCTTGATTTATCTGATATGTTATGTGTGTTACAATGTGATTGTAATCGTAGAGTCTCTATAACTATTCAGGTTCCATTCATACCAGTAACATAAAATTCCATATGTCGATATCATTTGCGGTGCCTTTGAATTTCTTCGACTTTGAATCTTATCCGGCTAGCGCATTCTGGTCCCACCATGGGAATTTACTCGTTTTGATGTTATAACTTGAAATCTGTAGGAGCTAAAATATCCGCATTTAGTATGTCATTGTCTTTTGTAGTGCATTTTAAGTATTTGGATTTTGAACGTTCTTGAGATTGCTCGTCCTGGTTACACCATAGGAATTTACTCATTTTTGAGAAATAACACAAAAACTGGAGCAGCCAGATAGTCGAAATTTTATATGTCGTTGTTAATACATACATTTCTCACACATTTAAATTACATGCTTATAATAAAAGGAGTAATTTAACAATTTTTGTATTTGCTTTTACTTGTTTTGAAATATAGTTTTACAGAGATTTTATAATTTATAGTCAGTGTTTGTGCCTGAATGTGTCTGTGTTTGTGTGTGCGTGTGTCTGTCTGTACCATGTATGTCTTCATTCTAACTGCAAAAGTCATGAACCGAATTTCATACAAACTGGTAGGGAAGTTACCTGTAGGTGTCTCTGGAGCTGATTAGAATTTGGTACGATTCTGGACAAACGAACCTGCCTCTTTTTTCAAAATGTCATACACAAATTGGGAGTATCCACAGTAGTTATAAAACAAGTTCACCAAATTTCCCCAAATTCGGCAATTGTAGGTTATCCCGGCCCTAATTAAATTTTGTTACGATTCTTGAAAGCAGAAACTGCCGTTTTCTCCAAAATGACCCTCAAAACTCATCAAAATCTAAAATAAAGGACGACATATGCTCAAATGTATCAATAAATGCTTCTTGGTATGTACTTTTTGACGAAAAGAATGATAAGACTAAAAAAACCGAATTTAATGAAATATTAAAGAAATAAAAAAGAAAATGAATTTAAGACTGCAGAGAAAGTCATATGCTGCCCACATCAGATTTTTAAATATATTAGTAACATTATTTTTTACGTACATTTTAATATTGTTTTTAGCATTTATAGAGTGCGGAGCAAGTTGATTAACTGAAAAGTTAATACAATAAGTGACACATGAGATGTCACATGACACTTGAGATGACACTTAGATGACTATTGAGGTTCTTCCGAAAATCCCTGTGACTACACAAAGGAAGTATGCAAAGGAAAAAAATGTCTACTATTTGTATCAAGAATGAAGAATACACACAGTTAGTCACATTATGATTGTTTCATGCACTGCTTGTTGTTATTACGATAATTGTTTCCTTATCAGTGTCAACTTGCCCCAGGGCTGGGAATTTGATATGAATATATATTCTTTACGGACATCTACAAAAGTACTGTGATATTCTTTGACATTGTGCATTGTAACGTTGTACGATTATACACATAATAAATTTTAGAATCAAACACAAATTTTACTTGGATTTATACCAATTACACATATTATCATAACATGATATAAGCAACTCATAATTGTATATAAAATAAATGCAAAAGATTTCTGCGCGAATTTTGTAGCTAAAGATAATTATTGCTGTCTATCTATATGCATTTCCAGAAATGTAAATTGGGACAGAAACTTGTTTTAACCTAGTCTCAAAATTTGTATGAGAAATCAAGGGAACAGTAATGTATCATCAACACACTTGTTCCAGCTTCAAACGTTCTTAGAGATGCGTAATAATGATTCCATAACTTATAACTGTTCCAACTGTTGTAAGAATAAGACTCTTCTTTAATGGCAGAACTCCTGCCATTAAGACGATGGGTCTTCGGTGTATCAAAGAATTTAGGCAATCTTTTAGAGTGGTTAGTTGTCTAAAACTAGGATCACGTGAGATGTCTTCGTTTAAGAGCAAAGAAGATGATCGGAATTTTTCAAAAGCAAGTGGAACCTCGGAAGCAAATATAACATCTGCCATGAATAAAACTATGTTCCAAATGTAATTTATTACAAACAGTTCAGTTTCGAAATCTGAATGAATGGAACCTGTCTTCATCAGCAGTGAATTTGACATCGCAAAAATTAAACAAACATGCATGGTAATTAAAGAAAATAGTGAAGAAGAAAATATTTCGTTCAACAACTGAGTGCCATTCAATGCGTTCCTGTATTCCAGAACTAGTCGGTTAGCAGAAGCCACTTCTGTACGAGAAAAATCTGAAGTCGTATAATGATCTTGAGGTTTGGGAAATTTTATATGGTATATGGCATTTTTCCAGTAGTTACATGAAGAACAGAAAAAGCAGCTGATGGAGGTAGGAATAGTAATTTTTATGAAATTTGTGAAACCGATGCTGAAGAAGAGGGCGAATTTCCACCCACTTCCAAGTTCCTCAGGTATGAGATTTAACACGATTAATCTGCACTGATCTCGGCAATACATAGCAGAAACGCAGGTATCTACAATTGGATAAATGATAGCGAAAAACTGGAAAAAGTAAAAAAATAATAAGTGACAAGAAACGTTGAAATTTGATGCTGTCATTAATTTCTGAAGAGTTATCAGATGATTTCGTTTCGAAGACAAGAAACACCAAGCGTAGAGGATCATTCCGAAAAATATACCTACTGAGAATCCTAGTTTTAAATCTAATTGTGTAATATAATAAGCAATAGACATAGCTGTCGACACGAAAGCTATAAACGTCAGTAATTTCATCACAGGTGTCACGACTTTAATAATCTTGACTTCCTCTTTTGGAACATCGGTAGATATGCCAATTATTCGAAGCGGCAGACATATATCGTTAAAAAAAATTGTTTGAAACCACTCGGGTAATGAACGGACGCGTAATGAAGTGATCATTTGAAATAAGTGCATTCTATCTCTTGCTGGGGAACTTCTCAATACACAGAAGAACACTCATATGCTAGTTTTAAACGTTATAATGTTCACCCTCAAGAAAGTAAAGAATAATTGTCAAACGGTAGAAAACAAAAGTGATGTATAAGCTGATTTGCTAAATTATATTGCACTCTAATAAATGAAATGTTTAAAAAATTTGTAACAAAAGCAATCTTTTGTACTCTAAGTTTCAGTTTACAAACTATTTTATCGCGTGTTAGAAGTTGTATGTTTTGAATGTTTGCACAGAATTAAAATAAACAATCTGGAAAGGATATTTTATATAAAAAAATTGTTAACATCCATCCTGTTGTAGCATAGCATGACCACAAAATAAATATCATAGCAATAAGTGGTTTTCAATCTATATTTCGTGCATCATCTTACATTCAAAGGCCGCTTAGTAAGCCTTTGTAAGAGATGTTATGAATAGTATATTTTTCATTAATTTTCCAATATTGATATTTACAGTTGCAATATCAATTAATTTAGTCTATATCTCCAGAAGAAAGTTAAACATGCCTAATGCATTGAATATGAAACACTTTCCAACTGCAATGCAATTTTATTTAAACATCTATAAAATGCGATACATTCAGCGGTGATATTTTTTTAATTATCGCAGAACTACAATAATTTATTTCATTTAATTATCTTTATAAAAGCACTTTCTAATCCCATGCTTAAAACTTCATCGGAAAAGGCAATGCTATGAAATCGACTATGTAAAAACTCTGCGTAAAATCAATGAAAATTTTATTCATATCACCTATATTCTAGACTCCAGAGCTAATTGATTTTTCGTAAAAAAAATCAACAATTCTTATATAACTCATCTTACATCTTGATTTATTTACATTCTGCATACATTAAAATAAGGCTTCGTTGTAGAAGTAGTCAAAGTTTGATAATCATTTAAACTCACAAATATTGTAATTGATTTGGCACAGAATATACATCCACAGAAAATGCGGCGAAAACAAAGCGGTTTTAGGACGAAAGCTGCACTAAATGTAAATGCAATAATTGTAAACATAAAATAAATGTAAATTTCGGATTTTTAATTTAATTTCTATGCAATCACATTGACTAAATTTTTCTTTTTCTTTACATAAAACATTTTTTAGTTTTTTATATACTAAATATTTATACAAATGTGGTAATTTACATTCTCAAATTTTATCACATGATTTAATTCAGAAAATTAAAATTCAGTTATCTTGATGAGTAAAGAAAACACTTTAAAAATTTTAGTATGTACACTGGATCATCAATTCTCAACTACATTTCTAATAATTTTCAGCAATAATTGAACCTTGAGTAAGTAAATATACTAGTAATTTGCTACAGTAGTTGTGCAATAACTCAAATCCATATATAGTCTATTTGAAAAGAGATAAACATTTCATTAATAACGTCAGTATTCACGTATATGTTATGCTATATAATTAAGCAAAAGTTATTCAGACAAAGATGCATAGTGAAAGGCGAATTTTTCTTTTGCAGTTTAATGTAATTTGAATTTGGATGAAATTTTAACATTTTTTCTGTACGGAAGCTTATTTGGATATTGAATTGTAAGAAATTTTTGTTGTATTGTATTGTATTATATTGTATTTGTTTACTCTTTCTTTGCATATCATGACTAAAATGTAAGGCCTTAGTTTAGAGAAATATTAAGTGTTTAAATTGGACTAAGTCCACACTATGCATCAAAAGAGGAAAGTATAAACTAGATTTTAATATTCATAAATTTTTAAAGTAAATATAAAGGTTACAAAATGTAAAGCTGAAAAATATATCCATTTACCTCTACCTCCCCTAAAATTGCAATTAAGAAAATAATTACTACATCATTTTTATTTGACACAATTTTAAATAAATATATGGTAGTGCGATGGTAAGTTTGGGTCTGATTTAATTTACCTATGAAAATTGATTCAGGTGGGTTGGTATATTTAGATTTTGAAATAAAAATAACGAAAATTAGATCTGTTTTTGCTTCAAGATACATTACTTCTATACATAATTTCCGTGGCTTTCATTTTAAAATATATTTTAACATTGGTTGACTTCGTTTATCGTAACGACTGTGCGAGTATGAACATTTTGCACTTCAATATCAAATATTAATTTTAATCCTTTTTTTAGTTACTAATATATTAAGACTAATAGGATAAATTCAGCTACTCATAACTTAATATATATTTATCGTAACATGAATGCTTTATGCCCAAGCTGAGCAGCCCTAAAGATATTACAATCTATCCACGTGCAAAGCAATGTATTAAAAATTACGGAAATGACAATCCATCATCAACGTACTTGTTTTAAATTAGCTTCAAAAGTTCTTACAGGTGAGCAATATTGATTTCACAGCTAAGAAATGTTCCAAATGTTGTAAGTATAAGACTCTTCTTTGATAACAGAACTCCTGACATTAGGACGATGGGTCTACGGTGTAATAGAGCATTTAGGGAATTCTGCATTTAAGCACATCAAAGATAATCTGAAATTTTCAAAAGCAAGTAGAATTTTGGAAGAAAATATAACATCTCTAAAGAACAAAAATATGTTCTAAATGTAACTCATTGTCATTTGTACCATTTAGAAATCGTATGGGAGGAACTTGTCCTCAATAAGCAGTATGGCATCCCAAGGAAAACATGCATTGTAATCAAAGAAAATATAAAAATATTTCATTCAGCAACTGTGTGCTTTTCAGTGTGTTTTTGCACTCTTTAATAAGTCTTTTAGCCTTTAGTATGAGAGAAACAGCAGAAAGTATATTGTGACCAAGAAGTTTTGGTAAATGTAGTGGCAAATGTCAGTTTTCCAATAATAATATAAAACATAGAAATAGCAGCTGGTAGCAGTAGTAATCGTAAATTTCATGCAATTTGCGAAACTAAAATAGAAGAAGGCAAATTTTCATCCACCCCCAATTTTCTCAGAAATCAGACTCAATTTCCATATTTCGCATTCCGTATGACACTATTCAACTGCAGCGCATATTTCTGTAATTGGGTATATAACTACTAAAACCGCGAAAATAATAAAAAATAATAACGTAAGTGAATTGTAAGTGCTTGATGTTTTAAATAATTTCTGGAAGGTGGTAAATCGATTTCGTTTTTATTATAAAGAATACTAAGAATAGAGAATCATGACAACAGCGGAACCAAATGAAATTCCAGTTTTTAATTCTCATTGTGAAAGCCCCAGGCCGTCCGGCTCGTCCAGAGGACTTGGAGCTTAATTCTCATTGTGTAATACCATAAATAATTGAAATGGTAGACCTCACCAAAACTATAAATGTAATTAATTTCATCAGAAAGGTGACGAATTTGATAATGTTGCGTACATCTTTGGCACCACTGGCAGATATTCCAGTTATTTGAAGCACCAAAAATATATCTTTAATATACATGGTTGGAAGCATTACTGATTAAGAGCGAACGTGTGAAACAGTAATCATTTGAATTACTGGAATATCTGCCGGCCTTTATATACATTGTTTGAATTTTTTCGGACGAGGAGCAAAAGTATAAAGCAGGCATTATTTGAAAGCACCTCTCTTATATGAAGCATTTTACTGTTTCACAGAAATGCACTCAGATGCAACTGTAAAACATAATAATGTTCATCCGTAAGAAATTAAAGGATAAATGTCATTAGTTATATAAATGAAATTTTAAAAGTTGTGACCAATGCAACATTTTTAACACTTTTCAACATAGTTAAAAAGTGTTTATGACTTTTTTCATTCTGTATGTCTATCTGTCCGTTCGATAACTGCCATACAAATGAGTTTATCAAAAATAAATTTTAGTGCTTTGTTGAGACGGTCTGTGGAAAATATTGGAATGTAAATAAATAATGTCACTCAATTAGTTATGGCTTGAACTTGGGTTGAAAAAATAAAATACATTGAAACCTATGTGACCTAATTTTTTAAACATTTAAAAGAAAATCACATATTGCTACGAAAATTTTAGGAAATATTTGAATTATCCGTAAAATATATAAAAAAAAATACTTACAAAGTATATTCGGTAGTTTTTTTGAATAAAAGTTAAAATAATAATTACATCCATATTATATGAAGAGATCACGTGACCCATTTCAAAATAAAATATGGCATCCAGCTTTTTTTCCAAATGTAAAAATCGTGATATTTAAAGTTCTTTTAAATTTATATTTAATGCTGTATCCGTCCTAAAACCGCTTTATATTTTGCGTATTGTTTGTGCATCTATATTCTGTGTCAACGCAATTACAATATTTTTCATTTTAAATGATCATTAAACTTCGATTATTTCTACCACGAAGCCTATTTTTAATGAATGTAGAATGCAAACAAGTGATTGTAAGATGGGTTATATAAGAATTGCTGCATTTTTTCACACCAAATTATTTAGCTCTGGACTCTGGACTAAAAGTGATATGAATGAAACATTCATTCGTTTTACATAGAGAGCCAGACGATTTATATTTCGATGAAGTCATTTAATTTTTTAAGTTTTCAAATGAAATAAATTATTGTAGTTCGGTGAAATTACAAAAATATCACCGCTGAATGACATTTTAAATATGTTTAAATAAAATTAAATTTCTGGAAAGTGTTTCATAATGCATGCTTCAAGAACGATTGATCTTTCTTGTTGAATTTTATGTTCTCTTTTTCTGGTCTATTTTATTGCGTGTCATAATTAGCTCTTTTTGCCTTTAGCCTCAAAATAGAAACGACAAATAAGAGATAATATTGGAATTACTAAATGTCAAAACTCCATCGCATTTGCAAACAAAGATATTTTTAAATGCTGGAAGATCAACTTGTGGTTTTCAAATTACATTTCTTAGAACTTCGTAATTGTGAAAACAGTTCATGCATCCTTTGAAAAAAAATTATAAGACAGATAATTTTTGTCATTTTCCAATATCTTTTATATTAAAATATATCTGTGCCTTCTATAACTGGAAAGTCGAAACCTCGCCTGAACTCCCGAGAATATATACTCTGTAATACTTTTTTATGTAGTTTAAAAGTTATGAATATTTAAAATCGAATATCCATCGAAATTTAGGCTGCAAAATCAATTTATTCTAGCAGATGATTTTTATAATGCATTTGCACAATGTAATCACCTACACAGCGCACCTACACACACAGTTGTTGATATTTATTAATTGTTGTTGGTAATGTTTGCTATGAATTCATGCCAATTCATGGCAATGTTTGCCATGAATTTGATTTCAAACCTGCTCACTCTAATATTACGACCTTATTCAATCGTATTCGCATCTATAAGTTAGCGGAGATTGATAACTTTAAAAGCCATGCAGGGATATACGTTGTACCCCTGTTAACTACTGATAATGACTATAAATTTTACATCGGTAGTTCTAAACGTGCTGTTGGTATCCGGTTAGCGGTACAAGTTCGTGACGTCAGGAATGTTAACTTCCAACGGCTCTTGCCCAATGTTTTGTTAAAGACAACTTTCAGCCCGTCTTTGAAGAAACTTTCCTTTTAATTCGTTGTAATAACCCACGTAATATCCTTCTTTATCAATCCTTGTTTATTTATATCTACCGTAATTCCATTTGAAATTTTGATCCTGTTCAAATTTTAAATTACGCCTGGGGACTCGTTCTCGACTCTATGCATATCAAACCTCTTCACAGTTTTTTGTGGCATCATTTCATTGTAATTGTGCGTGGCTGCATTTTTGATTTGTGTCTTTTCTTCATAAAATATTTACCACTTGTTTAAATTAAATCTCTTGGGCATAACCCGCAAAGTTGTACTTGTGATTGAATAATTTTACTAGCTTGCTTGTACTACCATTATTTTGTGCTTATTTATGCAAATTCGTCTGCTGATCTGGTCTAAATATAAGCATTTCGCGTTTACTGTTTCGTATAGCCACTGATGAAGGGTACAGTAATGCCCGAAAGCGCTCTGGATTTTTAAAGCTAGGTACGTTTTGTAGGATGATTTTATTAAATGATCTTTCATCTATGATGTTGTGTCGTTGATTTTATAACTGAATATAAATTTCTCTTTACATTTAAAGCTTGCTGTATTTGCTGATGGCAGAATTATTTCTGATTGCAGCTCCTAATTTGACAGCCCGACAGAAGTGCAGAATCATTTATATAATAATTTAACATTTTTACAAAATAGTGCTCATTTGCGCGAAATTAACATTAGCGACAAACAACTCTTTAAACAACTAACTCTACACAACCTGATTAGAATCCTCGAATTCGAGAAAAGTGTTATTCGCCTATTTCTACTTATATGTCAAAATTTCATTTCGATAAAGTCATTTTTACGGCAATTATCTTGCGGGTGGATAGACAGACAAAATGACCAAAGTCATAGGCACTTTTCAACTATGTTGGAAAGTGTTAAAGACGTGTTAAATTTCCGCATTTCTTATTTGTAGAAAAAGGTATAAATTATCACATCGAAAATAATTTACTAAGATATAACCCAACCCAAATACAAAATAAAAAATCTGATGTGGGCAACACATGACTTTCCTTATATAATGCAATGAATTTACTACTTTTGCAGTTAAAAAAATGTTATTCTTATAGTAGATACTTATATTCTTTCCAAGATATTGACTTTTCTTCAATTAGTCGTCATTTTTATCAATTTGGCGAGATTTTTTGTTAATTTGGCAACAATTAAAAATGTCGCCAAGTTGGCGACATTCCGCCAAATTCATCGCCAAAATTTCGCCAAGCGTTATGGACGAAGAAATAAGTTATTCTTACGGTAGATAAATAACTATTGGCTTTCAAATACAAAAGTATTACTCAAAGTACCTTTTTTCATGAATGGAGCGAGCTAGATCCACGACAATGATGTCACCAAATTTATTGCATGGTATTACATATGAAAAGTGAACATGTTTCTCAATAGGAAATATTTTTTTTTTATTTTATATAACTTTTTGATTTTTTTTTTGAAAAATGTGTAAAATCTCGAGAACGGTTCGTGTTAGCGTTCTAAAATTTATGTCAATCGTTTTCTAATAAAAATTTACGTAAGAAATGTCTATTTGTCTAACTTTATAAACGGTTTTGATTTTTGAAGATTTTTTCAAAATTTCACTCAAAAATTTAGAGGTGTTGCGGACATTCGATTGCGTATAAAAACAATAGGCTTTCAGTGTTTACGGATTGTGATTTTTGTACCAAATTTCGTTCGAATTGGTGCATTCGTTCGTCAGTTATCGTCTCCACAGGCTCACTGACACACACACACACACACATACTTTCCCACACACACATACACACGCACACACATACATCACTTCAAAAATGTTTGATTCGTGATTAGGGATGCTTGAAACGTGCTCTCCCGTCGAAAACTCGAATTCGAATTTTCGACCCCGTCACAATACTTTCCTTATACATTATGTATATAAAGAAAGTAAAAAGCGTACACACAAAAGGAATTTTTTTCACTAATTAGAAAAAGTTCGGATAGTGATGAAAACGTTATGTCTGAAAATTAAAAACAATAAAAATGTATGATTGAGGTTTTAAAACACATTGGGTTCGCATTGGGTTTTAATAAATTAACAGAAACATTTTATATTTTTCCCTTTTTCTGTCACTGGACATGATAGCTTAGGTAATTTAAGCTATTTTGTTTATTAGTTATATTAAAAAATGAACATATACATCTGCAGATTTAATCTAACTGACGGAAGGGAAGTAAAAATATATCGGGAATCCTCTTATCGTTCTAATTCTACCTGTGCAAGGGATGATTTTGATGTACTCTTCTATTGTGAATACTGCCGCCAGAAAGATATAGTTAATATCCTGATGTCCATTAGCTGTCTTCCGACTATCGCGAATTCGATTATCGCGAAACTCGGTTTAGCTACTAAATTTCGATAAAGAGGGACCAACATTTTTAATAGCAAAATACCCGTATACTAGTTGCTTTTTGAATAGAACTAAAATTTCACAATCTTCTACGAAAACTAGTTTCAGATACGTGCTCCTCCTCATTTATTACGAGATACGTTTCAGATGCTTGCTGGTCATACGCTCTGGACTGTCCTCACCAAGTACGGCAGGAGGAATCATAGATTTAATTGTACATATGAATGCAGTAAAAACATTTCTGTTGACAACTATACACAGTCAAACTTCATAATGGGAACTTCTATATACATTTATATTTTTTAAAAACAAATGATATATCTTAATAATGGATAACAACGATTGATAATAGATACCTGACATGCTAATATATAACTTTCTTCCTGGAGGGGCCACTTTAAGAGGATGGTTTCGGATCTTAGCATCTTATATTTCTCCTTTCCTCGGGGATACACAAATCTGTGGATTGCTTCCGGGAGTTCCCGTTCAGGCTCTTAGATGACGGGGAGGGACTTGCCTTTATGACTACAGTCCCAGATCTGTAGGCGACTGGAATCCAGACTATTCAAAACCACATTCTGACTCCTGCTCGGTGAATAGTTTCGCTGACTTCGCTTTCGCTGGAGTGAGGATAACCCCACTTTGGTCTTCCACCCCTAACCGGCGTAAACCCCCAGGTTGCTTCAGAGATACTGACTAATTCTGCTAATATATCAAACCATAGACAATAAGCATTACAACAGCCTTGCCTTATTGTCCAGCGACTCTTAATTAAAGACAAATGTGGCTATAGGTTTAAACTAAGAGACTAGAACTATAGTAACTATAGAGCTACACTTTGTTATTGCATATAATAAATCTCTAAACTTGATACGGGTAAAGAACCTCTTATCGAAATAAAAGTAATCAGTTAAAATTCCTATAAAGAGTAAAATATTTGATAACACACTATTCTCAATAGCAGGTACTTTTTATAGCAGAAAAACGTGTTTGTAACAGTTAAAAATATTTAGAAAAAATTCTAATTTCTTCCAAAATACGCACAACTAAACCTTAAATTTAACAAGATGATTTCTTGAAAGCGCTTGAGCTTTTTTTGAGCTTTTAAGAAACAAATGATTGAACTAGAATCAGGATTTCTTAAATATTTTTGCTCACTGTACATAGATATATTTTATAGAACAGAAGCTATTTAAGCAAAATTAGGCAAAGCGACGTAAAAAGTAGCTTGGACAAAAAGTTTTTTGTTTTTCATCGAAAAAATTCAAAACGTAAAATATTAAATTTTTTTTTTTATAAATTTATAAACTAACATATTTCGGACAAAACAAATAAACAATGTTTGATTTCATATACTAAGGGGTTCTGCCCTCTGCTCCCTACGCTTCGCCGTATAGCAAAAGTGAAAATGAGATTGTCTAAAGTGAAAATTTGAAATGAATTATTATACGATAAACTTGTGAAAATGTTAAATAGAACGTTATAAATAAAACAAGTACTAAATAGGTACTAATAGGTAAACAAGTACTAAATAGGTAAACAAGTACTAATATAAACCTCTTACCCTGTTCCATACATAAGGTAAGCACTTGAAAAAAAAATTACATGTGGTAAAGATTGGTGAATTTAACCCCTTGAATACACCCCTGGATTAAAGTTTTTGTTATAAATCATATATGTAAATACAGGTACTTAAGATATCAATCCCCTTGTTCTCTGCATAAACATACAGGGTGTAAATGCATGAATAGTGTATAAGATGAAAAGTTGCAAACACGAAAACTTTCAAGTGAAGCTAGGCCTTTCTGGATCCCAAAATTTACTTTAAAAGTTAATAAATTAAAAAAATTGTGAAAAGCATTTCCGAACCATGTACGTTATCAAGGGCCATACCTGGTTCGTTAATGCTGAACTTCTGCTTTTCTGTATGTATTACTGTAAATCGTATTACAGAAATTATGCAAATGGCCCGACGTAGAAGAATGTAGAAAATGGATCAGATATAAATATAAAAATATTTAAACAAAATAGTCAAATATACCAGCGTAATGTCTTGTAATTATATGAAAATACAATGTAATGTTTAAAGATATATATATATATATATATATATATATATATATATATATATATATATATATATATATATATATATATATATATATATATATATATATATATAAATTAACGCTTCCGCAAACGATAATTAGCTGAACAGATTGGGAATGCAGTTGGAATTTTCATAGTCGCCTGTAATTGTTATTTTCTTATTAGTTTGTCGAAATTATTAATAAAATATAGCTGAACCATAAAAGCGGTAACCATAAAAGCGGTTTTTCAAACCCATTATACCAGAATTTCAGCTTTTTGATCTATAAGTAAACTTGTTTTAGAAAATTAATCATTGTTTTGTAGTTATACTTAAACACGATACATTCGTTTTCTAGAAATACTGTTATAATTAATAGCTTTACTTATAATAGAAAATGAATAATAAAATTAATAATTTTATTAAATACTAATAGAAATGCTGTTATAATTAATAGCTTCACAGTATGTGATTACATTGGTACTGCGCTGTATATATGTCCTTATAAATTATAAAATAATGATTTTAAATAAATTTTTCCAAGAAAGAATTAACCAATTCCAACTTGTATCAATACGTGATAACTCAATGCGCTTTGAAGGAAACAAAGCAAACATGTTTGCTCATACAATATGTTGCCCGATTTCACCTGTTCACGTGGTCTTTGAAATCCTCAACGGACAGTTTAACAGTAGCTTTCTCTGCATTATCAGAAATCAACGGAGCAGGAATCTATTGTCCTCCAAATTCTGCGGATTAACTCGATTTCTTTCTTTGTAGTTATAAAGGAGGGTTTACAGCAGAAATCTAAACCCAGTTGAAAAATTCGAAAAAAAAAATTACTGAAACAGTTTTGACCACTTCAATTTGTAAATTGTTTGTAAAACATTCCACTCTCCGTTTTGAACATTCTTTTGTTGCTGAAAGCGTACTTTTTGAACACTTTATGTCTCCGTCTTATTGAATGTGCAATTTTCATTCATGTCATTTTCTTCTTTTATTAGAAGTTGTTTCCGGGATATTCGATATGAAAGTTGGATCGTTCTCTTTCAAGAACCCTATACGAATGCGTTACTGTAGTTTCTACATGATACTATAGTAAAAAATAGTATAATTAATTTAAAAATCCAAAGTTGATTTATAGATGCAAATTGATGACTTTACGCAGAATGAAATTTTTTGAGATGGATGAATGGTGTTTAATAAATTATTTATTAGACACCATTCATCCATATGCCAAATTTTAGATCTGTAAAATTATTATCTGTATTATTATCTGTATTTATCATCTGTAATTATTACCTGTATTTATTATCTGTAAAATTTTAGATGGATGAATGGTGTCTTCGTCTTCGAGCCAGACCGTCCGATCTACTACCAGAAGGTAGGTGTAAGATATGTGTTTACACGGCCTTGATGTGAAAACCAATTTAGACTGGAACCCAGTGGGATGGCATCCATAGCGACTGTAACCTCCTTCCGCTCCTGCCAACATCTCGGAAGGACGTACAGTCCCACATGTCGAGCCATTATTGAAGATGATGATGAGGATGACTAATAAATAGTCCATTGACAATATACAAATTTTAAGACTTCGGAACTACTGAAGATAATGTATTTGTCAATCAATATGGTAGCAACTTTCACTGCCGAGGCCAGAAATTGTAGTACCTTTCTAATCCAGGAGTAGATGTTTTACAGATAGAGTCGAATATGAAAAGATGTAGTTGACGGAATGTCAAACGTTTAGTGGGATAGAAGTCCCACCTCATAGCAGTTAACAGAAGAGCTTTAAAATCAAACGAAGGAAATGCTCTAAATGTGTTTTACATCTTAGTAAATGTTATAATTAGCACTGTTATAATTTGTTTCACATTTTACTACTGTCCGATAATAATTCTTAAACATGTATGATCCTATTCATGTCAATGATTTATATTCATTTTGCAAAATATAATTCAACTATATTCAATTAAAAAAATAGAAAGCAGTCGGAAAATTTGCTTGTATTTTATAAACTAAGCACTGTTATTGTTGTTTTTCGCGTGTCCTAATTAAGGAAAGGAATTTGCGCTGCTTCTGAAACTAAGCACTAAATGTATAATTTCTGCCTATTGTGTTTATAGTGAAATATGTATGTAATTTCAGCAGTAACTTTTCATGCGATACCAACCTTGGTTTTACGCTTTTACTATTTTTATATATGCGTGATCGCTGAAGAATTTCACTATAATCAATGACTTGTGAAATAGTAAATAGTATTGTGAAATGATCATTGTATATAGTATAAATTTTAAATGTAGTCAAAAAGATTTTCTGTCTAATATTAAAGTATACGAAGAAAAATAATTGATTACACCTAATATAAAAACACACATTTTAACTAATTTTATTACGAGATTTTCAAGAAAATAAATAAATGTTCACGTTTTAGAAGTGTCTCATTCTGAGCAATTTACTGTAGGTCCGTTTTATAGAATATATTTCAAATTAAATATATAAATAAATAATATATAATATATGAAGACATATAATAAATTAGAATATATAATAAATTAAATATATAATTAGAATATATAAATAAATTAAAACATCGATTGTAAACATTTAGATGCGACAATGATAAGCATAAATAAATTTCCTTCTAAGTTGCTTCTCAGCATATTAGCTACATCATCTGGACGACTAATTCCAGAAAAACATTTTTAGCAGCTGATATTTTTCATTATAATAAATTGAAATATATATTTTAAGGGGGGGGGGGATTACTTAAAATTTAATAACTTTTTAGAATTTTAAAATATTTTGTACGGGCTACCAGATACAGTAAATGCACTTTAAAAAATCTGATGTGGGCAGAACATGACTTTCCCTGCAGACTCATACTCACGTTCTCTTTATTTCTTCAGTAATCCATTATATTCAGATTAATTACACAAAATAACACCCCATAATTATTTAAAATTACACCGAATTCGAACTTTTAATTCAATTTTCGTTCTCATTTGGTAACTGGACATATTTTCAAAGGAGGCGTAGCGAAAATACGAAAAAACTAAAATATCTCTAGAAGGAGTAGTCCTAGTGTAATGGGGTTCATCTTATTCTTTTCATCGTTAAAAATTACGTATAAAACAAGCAAAAATTATTCAATGGATATATTTGATCATACGTAGTCTCTTATTGTAGAAATTTTGCAAAAAAAATCAAATCAGCAGCAGGGTAATCCACAAGCGATTTATCTACCGAATTTCGGTTCATTAGTTTTTCAACTAGTATAGATACAGGCAATTTTTGCGGACCATTTCGCCAAAAATAACGGGTTCTTTTATCCCGAATTGTACTAAAAACTAATCAAAACCAGGGACATACCCAAGTGACTTAACTACCAAATTTTATGAAATTCGGTACATAATTTTTTGAGTTAGCATGGATACATTGCACAGATAGACAGACAGACAAACACACAGACAGACACACAGACAATAGTTTTTTCGTGTTGTAGAGGTCTCGAAACGTGCAGATCCGTCGAAAATTCGGGATGCGATTTTCGGCATGATTCCCTATACATTACCACGTATTTCAGGGAAAGTAAAAATTCTGATGTGTGTGTGTGTGGGCAATACATAACTTTCCCAGCAGATTCAAATTCATTTTGTAATTTTTAATTTCATTTCCATTAAATTGAGTTTAATTGCGTAAAATTATATGGATTACTTTCTGATATTATATCTAATTCGATTTTTTATTGCATCTTCGTTTCGTTTGGCAACTTAATACACTTTAAATTATTCAGATCCTTAAAATTCCAAAAACTACAATACCTCGAGAACGGTTTGTTCTACAGTCATGGGGTCAGATATATTCGCTTAGTTGTCAAATTTTTCATGTAGAACAGGTACTTAATTAATATATTTCATCTATTTTAGTCACTTATTTCAGAGTTTCACTATCGTGCAATGTAGAATATTATTTTAGATCGAATATATTAGATTTGCGGGCCATTTTGCAAAAAAAAAGGCGGGTTGTTTTGTCCCGAATCGTACCAAAAACTAATCAGGACCAGGGTCACGTCCAAGGGACATGCCTACCAAATTTTAAGGAATTTGGTCGATTAGTTCAGTTAGAGTGGATATGTACAATTTTTGTGGGCAATTTCGTAAAAAATGGCAAGTTGTTCTTTTCCGAATCATACCAAAATCTAATCAGCACCAGAGTATCCCACAAGTGATTTATCTACTAAATATTGTGAAACTTGGTGAATTAGTATTTCAGCTAGAGTGGATACACGAGATTTTTGAGAGCCATTTCGCAAAAGAAGGCGGGTTCTTTTTTTCCGAATCGCACTAAAAAATAATCAGTTCCAGTGTCACACCCATGTGACTTACATACCAAATTTTATTAAATTCGGTTCAATAGTTTTTGAGTTAGAGTGGATATATATATATTGCACATACAGACAGACAAGCAGACAGACATACATACAGACACACAGACACACGCACATACGTCACGCTGAAAATTATTTTTTCGTATTCTAAAGATCTCGAAACGTGTAGATCCGTCAAAAACTCGAGTTGCGATTTTCGGCATGATTCCAATACTTCCCTATACATTACCATGTATTGCAGGGAAAGTAAAAGGCAAGTTTGTGATCCAAGGATTATCCTTTTAACATAACTGGACATAACAGATGCATATTTTAGACATTTTTAGAATTTTTTTTAATTATTTTATTTTTTACCTTCCCTGCAATGCATGGTAATGTATAGGGAAAATATTAGAATCTTGCCAAAAATTGCAACTCGAGTTTTCGACGGATCCACACGTTTTGGGACCTCTGGAACATTAAAAATCTATTTTTAGCATGGCGTCTGTGTGTCTCTTGTAATATATGTATCTACTCCAACTCAAAAATAAATGGACTGAATTTTATAAAATTTTTCAGGTAAGTCACTTTTGTATGACCCTGATGCTGATTAGTTTTTGGTACAATTCGAGATAAAAGAACTTATTTTTTTTTCGAAATGGCCCGCAAAAAATTGGCTGTATCCACTCTAGCTGAAGAACTAGTGGATCGAATTTCACAAAATTTAGTAGATAAGTCGCTTGTGGCTTAATCTGGTGCTGATTAGATTTTGGTACGATCTGGAAAAAATATAACCTGTTTTTCTTTGCGAACCCCAAAATCGTCAAAATCTTGAATAAGGACTACGTATGCTCAAATATATCAATTAAATGCTTGTTCAACATGTAACTTTTGATGATGAAACGAATAAAGATCACGCCATTACTCTAGAATTAGCCGTTCTCGAGATATTTTAGTTTTTTCAAATTTTTGCTACTCTGGTTTGGAGAATAAGTCCAGTAACCAAATAGAAACGAAAGTTGAATTAAAAGTGCGTGGCGTCTGTGTGTGTGTGTGTCTGTCTGTCTGTCTATGAGTCTGTGTGCCAGTCTGTGCAAAGTAAGTATCTACTCTAACTCAAAATGTAACGGACGAAATTCCATAAAATTTGGCAAGTAAGTCACTTGTGTGTGACCCTGGTGCTGATTAGGTTTTGGTACGATTCGTTTTAAAAGAACCTACCTTTTTTGCGAAATGGTTCTTAAAAATTGCTTGTATCCACATACTCTTTTTTACAGCAAAATGCGACAGGCTGGAGGTTTTCTGAAGTTAAAGAAATGTTTAATTCTTACCACAAATGGCGCACTGTTAAGTTACGATGTTATTATTTCTACCATCAACTTTTAAGGCATAACTCCTTATAATTGTAACGGTAAATATATTGGAATATTATATAATATTGAAATAAAGTGTCTGCCTACTTGAAATTGTCAAAGCTATGTTTGAAGGTTGGCACTTAATACTTCTTAAATACAATTGCACCAATGGATATTATTCAAAATTTTCAAATTACACTTCAAGTTATGACGTTTAAAGTAGTAGTGTAGTGTGTTAAAGCATACAAATTTGGATTAATAACAACCAAATTATGTATATAAAACTAATTTTAAACAGATGATTTTCCTTTAGACTAAATGCCACTAAAAATCCGTATGGGAAATTAAAATTAACAGTGTCAAAGATTTGATAAATTGTAAAAAAAGAAATCAATAGATTTTGCAATATTTAAGTTATATTTATGAGCTCGATGTCAGAATAAACGGAACAGCCATTTTTTGGTTTCATAATAAACTTTTTAAGTTTCGTGTTACCTCATAAGACAATCTTCTACAATTGAAAAATGATAATATAATTTTTACTTTTACGTATTTATGTAAAGATAATTTCTTTTAAATTGTCTGAATTGAATAAAAGCTTGGGTTTTTAAGTTCTGTTGAACAAGTTTCAAATATCTGATATGTGAAAAATGCTTTTCAGGATGTTGGGCTATGTATCTGAGAGGCATGGGCATAACAAATTCAAACAAATTTGCAAGGATGGTATACTCTATGAGCAAAAAAATCATAATTTTCGGAAAAATCAAATTAGTGAAGTTAATACAGTAAAAGGAAAGATTGTCTTTATTCTTCAGAATACAGGTATAGAAATAATATTTAAAAATAAAATCAGCTGAATAGCGTATGATTCGTACGACGGACGCGTCTGTCAACCTATAAAAATAAAGGTGTAAAAAATTAACAGTTTGTGAGAAAAGTGTATATGAATATATAAATTGAAACATACAATTACGCAGAATAATTCTCATAAAAGTATACAATTACACAGAATAATACTCATAAAAGTATACAATTACTCATAAAAAATTCATATAAACATGCAATTTGGAATGTTAAAGTACTTTTTATTTAATGACTATGCCAATTTAATAGAAATGGTTGGTATATATAAAAATAATGAAAGAAACTTTTTTAAACATTAGGAGTAATCGGCTGTTTTAGATGTTCTCAGACTCTTTAGTCCAAATTTATTAAATCCGCTACAAACATCACTTTGTTGATTAACATTTTACTATTTTGACATAAGATTGTATGTGTTTTTAATGGATGCCAATAAAAGATAAAAACATTTTACTAAGGTACAGGTAATAAATGTCATGTCTATTAAGAACCTAGGACATTTAGTAGACATAAGTTGGGCTTAGTGGTTTACATCTGATTATAAAATTATATAGAAATACACATGAATCAAACAGACCTTACTAGAAGTGATCAATACAGGACGGTGAAATTTAAATGTTTTATAGTTATCGCTATAAAGTATTTGGATTTCACCAATCCCAAATTACTGCAAAATTCGACACACTGAAAACTTTCCTCACAGAAATTAAGCACGAAAACTTCAGTTTTTAAGAAATTTGTAGTTGCCTGGTCAATTAAGCGCTAATATTTCAAGCCATTTTGAAAGTAATTGATACAATTCTGACTTTAATTGTAATTACTGCGAGCAATGAAAACTCCTTCATTGAAGCGAATATATTATTTAAGAATTTCGATGTGGAATTCAAAGCCTGGATGAATTACTTGTTATAGCTATAACATTTGACATCAAGACAAATATTAAAACCGAAACAATTGAAATCAAGACAGCAATAGATGTATTTACAAAAATTGAGAGAAAGTCTTACATTTTGTATTTAGTTTTATATTGGGCAATATTTTTGCAATTAAATTGAACAATTTTTAATTCTCAACATATTGTTAAATCTTTTTGTGATTTTGCTGTAATATAGTTCTATAAAATATTAACCAAGATGGAACATAAATTTGAATTTTTCTAGATTAAGATTATTGTATATGCTATTTCAAAATTCTAAATCGTTGAATTATGAGGCCCACGGGTATAAATTGTTTACTTTTTACCAATCCATTTCTTTTTGTTAATAAGTTCGTTTTCTTCGATGTAATAGAGATACATGTGTATGCAGAAAGTTTGAATTTCAAAATAAATTCAATTTAATATTTAGTTGCTTATTAAACTGAAATTGGCATGTATTTTACGCCTCTTAGTATTCATGCAAATTTTATTAAATTTAAACAGGCATATCCCAGGAGTCATAAGATGATTTTAAAAAATAACATAAATCTAATGCTTATTTACAAAAATGTACTTTCTGATTTTAGCCAAAGTAATTTTTATGTATATTTCAGTAATTAGAAAAAAAATATTCAAACATTTAATATGTTTTTACTTTGAACAATTCATTTAACAGCATATGTTTATGTTCAAGTTCAACAAAACAATTAAAACTGCTGTATCAGTTAGTGAAAATTGTACCTCTATATACTGGAATCAAATTTAGTTATTTAATGCTGTTAAAAAAATAAACACATATTAGAGAGAAATCCCCCCCCCCCTAGATTAATTTGAAATGATGCCCCTATTCAATAAACACATAAATATTGAAATTTTCCCGTATCTCTATAGTGGAATCAAATTTAGTTATTTTAAGGCTGTTAAAAAATAAATACGTGGATGGATTTTGTCCCCCATCCCTCCCTAAATTAAGTTGAAATGATGCCCTATACAATCCATACATCGATATTTAAATTTTTCCGAGTCAATCTTATTAGAAAAAGAAATTACATTCATTATATAAAAGCATCGTTTAATTTTCCTTGGCTTAGTGATTGAAGTGTCATTATTCTTAAAACCACTTTATATAATTATGTCTTTGGTATTCTACTACCACAGAGTAAATATTTTTTCACGATGGATATTTTGACAGCTTTGCTTCCACACTGCGGTTTAATTTTCTGGCGCAATTAAAATCGATAGAGGTGCTGTTGTTAGAACTTGTGCTTCATTAGACGACGTAGGGTTTCAGGTAACAGATATTTATGTATTTTGTTCATCATCACCAGTTAACTCTGATACATCTAGAAAGATTGCCTTAAATAGTTGGTTTTTGCTTTGGTAAAACTTAACAAAACTTGCTGAAGAATATTTGAAATCATCCATTCAGAATTTTCTGTCCAAATTTTCAATTCGCTGAATCAAACCGTGGAGTGTGTTAATCATCGCGCTAGTTAATAAAGCAATACAGTATATTTTATGGGACCACGCTTGACGCAACAAAATCGTTAAATAAAGAATACGTAATGTATTTTCATAGCGGTTCATAAAAATCTATGTAAGAAGAATGCTGGAGTTGAAAAGTACATAGAGCCATTCCTGCAAAATACCTTACGAATGTAATAAATACAAATTATCTACGTGGTGTAATTGTAAAAACAGAACAAATCAATAAATGATCTTAATTTTAACTTTGTATGAAATCCATTTAGGACATACAGTCATGCTGACCATACTTCACTGATATGTATTACTAATATGATGGCTTCCCACATTTCTTTCGATAAATTAAGAATTGCATTGGGAGCGATTGGTATATCTATATACAACCATAAAGATGAAAGCAAGGTAGCAAAAACCTTTTTGTTTATGATGAAATTCGTAACATTTTCAGCTCTTTTGTGCTCTTTCATTTTAAATATCTGTTCATATAGATCATGGGATTTTAAGCCTATAATACTTTCTAATATAAGTATTGGAATGGTTTACTGTGCTTGGATAATTTTGTTTTTGAAGCTAAAGCAAGTGATGACATTTATTAAATTGATGCAAAAGTTTTCGAAAATGTTTTGCAGTGATATTACTTCAAATGTTTTAATATCATTCATATACCTAGCTTTAGTTTATCCAGTTTTTTTCAGTTTTGCATATGTTAATTTTTGCAAAGTAACTTGCAACAGGGAGACATTTGGCTTTACTCGTGAAGATCTAGGAAGTGCATGGACTGTTATCTTTGTTGCAAGCAGCGGCTTAGATGCATTTTCAAATTATACAATTCCTGTTGTTTTACTTATATTTTATGCACTTTATGCTACAGCTGGAAAATAATTTTTTCGGACACATTGCTTTTTAGGAACTGTAAATTCGATAATTTACCATCAACACATATTGAACAATCAACGTACGCCATGTTGCTTGCTGAAAAGCACTCGAAATCCTGGGAAGGAATGAAACTGCTAAATGACATTTTCTCCCCCATCGTATTATTTTTACTTCCTTTTCAAGTCTTGAAAATGTTCGAGATGGCGTATTGTGAGATAAAGTATGGAGCCGTGCTTTCACTTTCGGAGAACATATATGTCGCATTAGCTTTCCTTATCAACACTGCACAATTCGTAACCCTTGTAATGTTTGCATCGGAAGTTCCTCTTGCTTCTGAAAATATTAGAAGTTCAATTATAAGCATGAATGTTGCCATAACAAGTAGGCAGAATTTCATGCAGTCTAGTATTTTGAAAGACACATTGTCGTCCTTGTTGCAGCAAATTCCTATAAATCTAACGGCTGGAGGTGTTCTAGAGTTAAAAAGAAACCTCATTCTAGCTACGTTTGGGACTCTTTTGAGTTACGGAATTATTATCATACACTCTTAAATATAAAGTAGAGAATTTCATTCATTATGTGAAGGTAATACTATACATACTACATACTCTTTTGTAGGACTTTTATTCTCCAGTAAAGATTTATTAATAATTATTTACAGTGATTTGAAAAAATCAAATACGTATTTATTTGTCTGAACTGTTAGACTTCAACACCATAACATTGTTTTCTGTCGCTCAAACGATGATATGCTATATGGCTTGACAATGAATTATTACATTAGTTTTTAATTTGATAATTACATTGAGTACATGTATTTGCAATTTGGAATATAATCATTTTGTATACATGATATCAAGAAAATAATTTCACATTTTCCTTTAAGGACAATTTGCCATAAGAAAGAACCTTGAAGGAAAAAAGGCAAGCATCTTGGCTCGTACAAGGTAGAGCTTAACCTCTTAAGACCCATGTGCTTCATTAGTAAACATTACAAAAATAGAGTTATTGCTCTGCATTATTAAAACTCAACGACAATAGATATCTTTACTGAATGTGGCTTACAACAGCAACATTTTCTTCTCTAATTAACATTATTCGTCTAATTTATAACGGCTACGCCAAAAACGAAAAATTATAACGATTCATTAAAAATGTATCTACTTTTCATTTGCACCCTATGCATGTCCTGACTTTATATACTACCATGCTGTAAATGAACATATAACAAGAATAAATCCACTTTTTGAAATAAAAATGAATTTAAATTCACAAGCATAGAAAAACCGCACCATTGCTTATATATCAGAACATACATTAATGCATTTGATGTATGCGCATTTAATAAACGCTACTGTAATATTTCATGCCCGAAGTCTGCAATGTGTATACATTGGCGTTCATAATTTTCGATCAGATAAACTGTGTTATATATTTCTTGAAACATGAGCTCCACTAGGCAATTTTCATAAAGTGTAAGTAATATATAAATCAGCCTGGACTTCAATTGCAACAGATATGTATCCAAAGTTTTGATTATCTAAAGCTCAGTTTATCTGAAGATCTGATTATCTAATTATATGTACATCTACACTTCTGATTATCTAAACAGATGTTTATCTGCAAAGATAGTTAACATATTGGAGTAAGCGATTCAGTCGACTGATCTGAATCATATCTGTGGAGCTCAGGTGACATTTAAGCAGGTTTATATACAAATATGTATGATTTCTAAAAAGCCATACAGAAGGTCAAGAGTGGTAGACGCCAGTTTACAACAGCCCTGACCCGAGAGATCAGGAAAGTCATATATATGTGGGCTAAAGATAAATGCATGGGATTTGTTAAAGGTTGAAGTTGCACCAATGAGGGAGTGTTGCGGCACCCCCTGAGGTCAACCAATGATCGCCAAATTGGCGTATCCAGACCTCGGGTAAAAAGAAATGGCAACAGAAGGTTCTGCGAAAAAGATCAGAATATTCATTAAGTTGCACACAGATGCATGGTGATGATGCAGTAAAAACAGGCAAGAGTCAGCATTAAGAGGCAGATGGTTGATTAAACAGAGGTTCGATTCACGTAGAGAAGGTTGAACAGAAAAGATTAGATTATTCATGAAGTTATGTGCTTGCAGTGAGGATGCAGGAATCATTCAGGCAACAATGAGAGTGTTCAGATGTTGAGAAGTGAAGATATAACTCTTCAAGATATGCATTCAGTCATGAGTGTCTCTGTTAGTGGTGTGCTTCACAGAAGCGAGAATAACAAAGGTATGTGCAAATCTACTGTTATAGAAGGTCATGGTGAATTTTGGAAATTAATATACCTGGTCTCATACACCCAATCCTGTCCTTAAATACATGTGATAATTATTGTAATTTAATTTTAATTACAATGTGGTTAATAAAGGTATGTACTGAGGTTCTGTCTGAATTGCAGTTACTCTAAATGTACTTATTCTCAAAGAGTAAAAAGAACTCGTTGCTATTTATTGTAATTATTTTTCCAAAAATTATTATTTTTAATTACAAACTGCCAGTTTCTATTTTACTCATTTTCAGTAGTCAGTTTTTTTATCTTGGTTTATATTTTTTTCAATTATGATTAATGCATAATGTGTTGGGCTTGTATTATTAGACAATTGTTATACCTGTGCATACAAGAAGGTGAATCAAGAGAAAAACAACGCGCTTTTTTCAACTTAGCCCTTAAAACACTTAAATGTGTGCAATAGTGATTCCATGCCTTTTAACTGTTCCAAATGTTGCAAGTATAAGTCTCTTCTTTAATGGCAAATGAACTGCTAATAGGACAATGGGACTTCGTTGTAACATGCTACGCAGAGAATCTTTTAGAAATGTTGATTGAATGAAAGCAGAATAACATGACATATTTTCGTTTAAGAACATCAAAGATGAACTGACGTTTTTTAAAAAAAATGTAATTTCGGAAGCAAACATAATATCTGCCACAAATAAAGCTATGTTCTAAATGCAAGCAGTTGCATACATCACTGTAGAATAATCTGCATGGGAGAAACTTCGCGTCCATACTATGTACGAAATAAGGAACACTTGAAGAACATACAAATTAATTAAATAAAGTATGACAGATGAAATATTTCATAAGCATGCTGCTAGCAGAATGGCAATCTATTTTATAATTTTGGAATTAAGTTATTTATCTTTTGTAATTAACAGTGTTTAACAATTAGGTTAGAAAATATCCAATTGACTGAATATTCGCCTAATTGTACAAGATCACAATGAAGCATTGGTTTGTTAAAAAGATAATTTTAAATCTGCTTAATAATAATTTGTTATTTTCAATCACATTAAAGAGGAATTACTATATTTACTATTCGACGTATTTCTACCCTTCCACGTTAGAAAAAGCGTTGTAAATTAACAGTGTTTAACAATTAGGTTAGAAAATATCCAATTGACTGAATATTCGCCTAATTGTACAAGATCACAATGAAGCATTGGTTTGTTAAAAAGATAATTTTAAATCTGCTTAATAATAATTTGTTATTTTCAATCACATTAAAGAGGAATTACTACATTTACTATTCGACGTATTTCTACCCTTCCACGTTAGAAAAAGCATTTAATATTTTTAAAAAGATCGAATATTGTTCAGCGAATGCTAGACTTAAGGCTTAAAGGTACTTTGTTACATAATTACAGATTAAGTGATGTCGATAACAATCAATAAATTCACAGCAAAATTAACTGAATAAATTACTAACATTAAAAATTTATTCAAGACATTTTCAGGCATGTCGATACATTTTGCTTCTTAAATGCTTCCTAAATACACAACTGATAAAGTTCAGAGTTAAAATAAAACAAGATAGATTAATCATGCATAAAGCATTGGCTATGAGAAACTTTCCAACTAAAATGCAATTTTATTTCAACATCTCTAAAATGCGATGCACTCAGCCGTGATATGTTTTAAATTATTATAGTACAATAATTTATTTTACTTAGAAAATTGAAACTTCATCCAAACGGGCACTGCTATATCATCAAAAAACGCAATGCTTTTTTCTCTATGGATAAAATCATAGAATATACGATTCATATCGCATATATTCAAGACTCCAGAATTAAATAATTTTGCGTGATAAAAATTCAACAATTCTTATCCAACTCATTATACAAGCACTTGTCTACATTTTACATTAATTAAAGTTATGCTTCGTTATAGAAATAATCAAAGTTTGATGATCATTTGCAATCAAAAATATTAACAGGGTTGGTGCAGAATATAGATGCACAGAAAAAACGCAAAAATAACTTTATAATCGAAGCAAAAGATATATGTTTTTAAAACACATTTTTGGAAACGTCTCAGATCAGAAGAAAATGTGCAAAACTCAAATAAATCTATTCTCTCTTTGGATGGTATACTTCACTATTTACTAGCAGTGCAATAAAATGCTTTTTGCGATCACGGACGTTTTGATCAATATGCCATCAAAGCAAACATATCAATTTTAGAAAGACAGATTTAGATCTATCAATTGTTTTGATTACATTATAGTGCACTCAAATACCTAAATTATATTTACCATATGTCACAAATGAACTTCAGTCTTCAAGTTTCATTTTCTAGTCCATTTTATCGCGTGGTACGAATACAGCGTTTTGACAATGGAAATTAATACACTCAATCTGTATTATTAAAATGGAAAATTGATTTATATTTGAATAGCAAATCGGATATGACCCTCTCGGGGAGCCATTCTCTCTGACTGTCATTACTTTCCTTATATACATAATGTATAAGGAAAGTATTGTGACGGGGTCGAAAATTCGAATTCGAGTTTTCGACGGGAGAGCACGTTTCAAGCATCCCTGATCACGAATCAAACATTTTAAAAGTGATGTCTGTGTGTGTGTGTGTGTGTGTGAAAGTATCTGTGTGTGTGTGTGTGTGTGTGTGAGAAAGTAGGTGTGTGTGTGTGTGTGTGTGTGTGTGTGTGTGTTTGTGTGTGTGGGTGGGTGGGTGTCAGTGGGTCTGTGGAAGCGATAACTGACGAACGAATGGACCGATTTCTACCAAAGTTAGTACAAAAATCACAATCCGTTAACACTGGAAGCCTGTTGTTTTTATACGCAATCGAATGTTCAGAACCCCCAAAATTTTCGAATGAAATTTTGAGAAAATCGTCAAAAAATCAAAACCATTAATAAAGTTACGCAAATAGACATTTCTTAAGTAATTTGTCATTAGAAAACGATTGACATAAATTTTAGAACGCTAACATGAACCGTTCTCGAGATATTGTACATTTTTCAAAAAAATATCAAAAAGTCATATAAAATAAAAAAAAATATTTCCTATTGATAAACATGTTCACTTTTCATATGTAATACCATGCGATAAATTGGGTGACATCATTCTCGTGGATCTAGCGCGTTCCATTCATGAAAAAAGATACTCTGAGTAATACTTTTGTATTTGAACGTCAATAGTCATTTATCTGCTGTAAGAATAACTTATTTCTTAGTGCATAACGCTTGGCGAGATTTTGGCGACGAATTTGGAGGAATGTCGCCAACTTGGCGACTTTGTGAAATGTTGCAAAATTAACGAAAATCTCGCCAAATAGATGAAAATGACGCTAAATCAATGAAAAGAGCGACTAATTGTCGAAAATTCAATGTCTTTGAAAGAATATTAGTATCTACTATAAGAAAAACCTATTTTTTTCTTGTAAAAGTAGTAAATTCATTACATTATATAAGGAAAGTCGTGTGGTGCCCACATCAGATTTTTTTTCTGCAGTTTTACATACTTTTTTCTCGCCCTGATTTAACGGATAGGACAATGTTGCTTAGGTTTTTTTTTCTTTTCAAAAGAACTGATGCTTAAAAGAAACATGCATACAAATAATTAATGATCAATATGAATTAGACAGAAATATCACTCATTTGAGTAAAACGGGTTACTTCTCAAATAATTGAATTAAAAAATATTGCAAACGTAAAAAATGGAACGGTTGTCAGAAAAATACCGATATAGGACCAAAAATAAATCCGGCTCTCCAGTTCATAATAGAGGATTAATACTTATCACATGAGGAAGTTAAGTTATTTTCTATATAAGGCACTGATATGTAAGATATCAATCATTTTAAATCACAATCAGTTGTTTCACAGAATTACAGCTTTAAAGCCTGTGTTCGTGGGAAAAATTATTTAAATTTAAAATTCATATTTTTCTTTTCTAGCGCTGTGCTAGAACAAAGTATGGTGACAGTGGTCGTGGCCTGTGTACTTTTCTTTATAGATATGTTTTAGCAGTAGATGAGGTAACCTTTAAGTTTTAACCTATGGTAAAACCTATGGTAAACCATTTTGGTTAACCCAAATGCTAAGCAAAGCGTCGTAATCGTGATGTAATCACAAATCGAGTATTCACCTTAAATGCAGAAGTGGGGGTGGCCTAGATATAATAAATTTTATGTCGCTCAACTTAAATATATCAAGTAATTAAAGAAAGATTTTTCTTTCTTTACAGTTTAAATTATTTTATAAATGTAGCAATTTTATATATATTTGATCACGTACATTTTGTTTTGGAATCAAGACCTTTAAAGTTATCCTAAAAACATTAAAAATTGAAGACATACATAACCACAAAATCTGAAGTTGCAACTAATTCGGAATGAAAGTTTTAGATATAAAAAAATATTAAATACCATAATATTGGAACAATTAATCAATGAAATTAAAATCAAATTATGCAAATATGGCCGTTAAAATAAATTTAGTTAAACATTAAAACAGATATGGCTATTTCGGTGACATCACCTTAATACAAATATGGCTAACTAATGGCTTAAAACAAATATGGTTCATCTTAAAACAAATATGGCTAATAATATTAACAAATAATTAGCCATATATATGGTTTAAATAAATATGGCTCACCTTAAAACAAGTAAGGGTAATAATATTAAAATCAATATGGCTAATATTAATAAAACGCATATGGCAGTTTCGAAGACATTACCTCCCTCAGTGAAAAAAAGAAGAAAAACTAGTAGTCAAAAGGACGAACAAAATCCATTCCATCTACATGTGTCACGTTTGTTGGTATCTTTAAAACTAACGGAGGAGATACAACATATCTTTGAAACTAACGCATCTGAGATATCATTTATTTTGAGCTCAATTGCGCAGCTAAAAATTCCATATCCTTTACATAAAATATTTTAAATTTTAAAAACATTTTCCAACCTAGATGTAAAGTGTTTATGGCTTTGTTCATTCTGTCTGTCTGTCTCTCCATTCGCACGATAAATGCCGTAAAAATGACTTTATCAAAATGAAATTTTAATATGCTGTTATTCAATTAGTATTCTTTTTTAATTAGTATGCTATTTTTCAATGCCGTCATTCGAATAAAGTTCATTTTTTTCGATGAAGTTTTAAGTTTTCAAATATAATAATTTAATGCAGTATTGTGATATTTTTTTAAATATTACCGAAAAATGTATCGCATTTTAGAAATGTTTGAAAGTAATTGCATTTCAGTTCAAAACTGTTTCATAATCAATGCTTTATGCATGATTGATCTTTCATATTTCATTACCTTTCATTAACACTTTACAACATCGTTGAAAAGTGTTTACGACTTTCTTCATGCTGTCAGTCTGACCGTTAGCACGATAACTGACGTAGAAATGACTTTATCAAAATTAAATTTTAGAATGATGTTCAAACTGTGGGAGGGGCCTATGAGAATATAAATGAATAATATCACCCAATTAGTTTTGGATTGAACCCGTGTTAAATAATGAAGTACATTGAACCCTATGGGACCTAATTTTTTAAAAAAATTTTAAGCGAATTTAAAATTCACAAATTGCTTCGAATTATTCAAATTATCCCATAAAATAAGAAAAAAAATTCAGCTAAATATATTCAGTAGTACGCAATCGAATGTTCAGAACCCCCCTAAATTTTCGAATGAAATTTTGAAAAAATCGTCAAAAAATCAAACCTGCTAATAAAGTTACGCAAATAGACATTTCTTAAGTAATTTGTCATTAGAAAACGATTGACATAAATTTTAGAACGCTAACATGAACTGTTCTCGAGATATTGTACATTTTTCAAAAAAATTATCAAAAAGTCATATAAAATAAAAAAAATATATTTCCTATTGAGAAACATGTTCACTTTTCATATGTAATACCATGCGATAAATTGGGTGACATCGATTCTTGTGGATCTAGCTCGTTCCATTCATGAAAAAAGATACTTTAAGTAATACTTTTGTATTTGAACGCCAATAGTCATTTATCTGCTGTAAGAATAACTTATTTCTTCGTCCATAACGCTTGGCGAAATTTTGACGACGAATTTGGCGGGATGTCGCCAACTTGGCGACTTTTTGAAATTTTGCGAAATTAACGAAAATCTTGCAAAATGGATAAAAATGACGACTAATTGTCGAAAATTGAATATCTTGGAAAGAATATTAGTATCTACTATAAGAAAAACCTACTTTTTTTACTGTAAAAGTAGTAAATTAATTTCGTTATATAAGGAAAGTCATGTGTTGCCCACATCAGATTTTTTAGTATGTCATTGTCTTTTGTGGTATATTTTAAGTATTTGGATTTTGAACGTCACTGGGATTGCTCGTCCTGGTTACACCATAGGAATTGACTCATTTTTGAGAAATAACACAAAAACTGGAGCAGCCAGATTGTCGGAATTTTATATGTAGTTGTTAATACATACATTTTTCACACATTTAAATTACATGCATATAATAAAAGAAATACTTTAACAAACTATGTATTTGCTTTTACTTGTTTTGAAATATAGTTTTACAGAGCTTTTATAATTTACATTTGCACATTCCCTGCAATGCAGGGTAATACACAGGGAAAGTCTGTGTTTGTGCCTGTATGTGTTTGTGTTTGTGTGTGTGTGTGAGTCTGAATGTTTCATGAATTTATTCATTCTAGCTGCAAAAGTGATGGATGGTAGGGAAGTTATCTGTGGGCGGCCCTGGAGCTAATTAGAATTTGATGCGATTCTGGACAAAAGAATCTGCCTATTTTTCTAAAATGTCATGCAAAAATTGGGAGTTTCCACTCTAGCTGAAAATCTAATTGACCAAATTTCACAAAATTCGGCATTTGTAGGTTATCCTGGTCTTAATTAAATTTTATTACGAGTCTTGAAACCAGAACCTGCCGTTTTCTTCAAAATGACCCTCAAAACTCATCAAATTTTTAAAATTAAAGACAACATATGTTCAAATGTATGAAGTAAAAGATTTTTGATACGTACTTTTTGAAGAAAGGAATGATAAGACTAAAAAAACTAAATTTAATGAAATACTAAAAAAATAAAAAGAAAATGAATTTAAGACAACAAGGAAAGCCATGTGCTGCCCACATCAGATGGTAAATATAATAATATTATTATTTTTCTTGTATATTTTAATATATTTTGCAGCATTTATAGAGTGCGGAGCAAGTTGATTAATCGAAAAGTTAATACAGTAGATGACACATGACACAAAGATGACACTTGAGATGACTATTGAGGTTTTTTCTAAAACCTTTGTGATTATGCAAAGGAAGTATGCAAATAGAAAAACATGTCTAATATTTGTATCAAGAAAGAAGTATACACACAGATAGTCACCATGATTATTTCATACATTGTTTGTTGTTATTAAGATAATGGTTTCCTTATCAGTGTCAACTTGCCGCAGAGCTGTGAATTTGATATGAATATATATTCTTTACGGCGTCTAAGAAAGTACTGTGATATTCTTTGACATTGTATATTGTAACGCTGTACGATTATACACATAATAAACTTTAGAATCAAACATAAATTTTAGTTGGATTTATACCAATTGCATGCATTTCATTACATGATATAAGAAACTCATAATTGTATATACAATTAATGCATTAGATTTCTGCGCGAATTTTGTAGCTAAAGATAATTATTGTAGTCTATCTATATACACTTCCAGAAATGTAAATAGGGACAGAAACTTGCTTTAACCTAGTCTCAAAATTTGTATGAGAAATCAAGGGAATAGCAATGTATCATCAACACACTTGTTCCAGCTTCAAACGTTTTTAAAGGTGCGTAATAATGATTCCATAACTTATAACTGTTCCAACTGTTGGAAGAATAAGACTCTTCTTTAATGGTAGAACTCCTGCCATTAAGACGATGGGTCTTCGTTGTATCAAAGAATTTAGGCAATCTTTTAGAGTGGTTAGTTGTCTAAAACTAGGATCACGTGAGATGTCTTCGTTTAAGAGCAAAGAAGATGATCTGAATTTTTCAAAAGCAAGTGGAACCTCAGAAGCAAACATAACATCCGCCATGAATAAAACTATGTTCCAAATGTAATTTATTACAAAGAGTCCCGTTTCGAAATCTGAATGAATGAAAACTTTCTTCAGCTTCAATGAATGCGACATCGCAAAAAGCATACAAACATGCATCGTAATTAAAGAAAATTGTGCAGAAGAAAATATTTCGTTCAACAACTGAGTGCCATTCAACGCTTTCCTGTATTCCAGTACTAGTCGGTTAGCAGACGCCACTTCTGTGGCAGAAAAATCTGAAGCTGTATAATCATCTTGAAGTTTGGAAAATTTTATATGGCATATGATATTTTTCCAGTAATTATATGAAGCACAGAAAACGCAGCTGATGGCGGTAGGAATGGTAGTTTTTATGAAATTTGTGAAACCGATACTGCAGAAGATGGCAAATTTCCACCCACCTCCAAGTTCCTCAGGTGTGAGATTGAACACGGCGAATTTGAACTCAGTTCCACAATGCATAGCCGAAACACAGGTATTTACAATTAGATAAATAATAGCGAAAAAAAAGAAAAAGGAAAAAAATAATAAAACACGAGAAAAGTTGAAATTTGATGTTTTCATTAATTTCTGAAGAGTGATCAGATGATTTCGTTTCAAATACAAGAAACACCAAGCGTAGAGGATCATTCCGAAAAATATACCTACTGAGAATCCTATTTTTAAATCTGATTGTGTGATATAATATGCAATAGACATAGCTGTCGACACGAAAGCTGTAAACGTCAGTAATTTCATCACAAGTGTCATGACTTTAGTAATCTTGACTTCATCGTTTGGAACATCAGTTGATATGCCAATAATTCGAAGCAGAAGAAATATGTTTCTAAAACACATTTTTGGAAACGTCTCAGGCCCGAAGACAATGTTTGAAACTCAGATAAATCTATTCTCTCTTTGGATGGTATTCTTCACTATTTACTAGCAGCACAATAAAATGCTTTTTGGAAGCCCGTACGGTTTAACCAATATGCTTTCAAAGCGAACACATCAATTTTAAAAATACAGATATAGATCTATCAAAAGTTTTGATTAAATTATAGTGCACTCAAATACCTAAATTATATTTACCATATGTCACAAATGAACTTCAGTCTTCAAGTTTCATTTTCTAGTCCATTTTATCGCGTGGTACGAATACAGCGTTTTGACTATAGAAAACTAATACACGCAATATTTATTATTAAAATTGAAAATTGATTTGTATCTGAACCGCAAGTTGAATGTGACCCTCTGGGGGAGTCATTCTCTCTGACAGTTATTTTTCTTAAGTTTTACATACTTTTTACTCGCCATGATTTAACGGATAGGACAATGTTATTTGGAAAATATTTTCTTTTCAGAGGAACTGATGCTTAAAAGAAACATGCATACAAGTAATTAATGATCAATATGAATTAGACAGAAATGTCACTCATTTGAGTAAAACGGGTTATTTCTCAAATAATTGAATTGAATAATGTTGCAAACGTAGAAAATGGAATGGTTGTAAGAAAAATATAAATATAGGACCGAAAATATATCTGACTCTTTAGGTCATAATAGGAAAATAATCCTCATCACATAAGGAAGTTAAGTTATTTTCAAAGTAAGGTACTGAGAGTTAAGATATCAATCACTTTAAACCACAATCAGTTGTTTAATGGAATTACAGTTTTGAAGCCTGTATAAAAGCAATCGCGGGAAAAATTATTTTAATTTAAAATTCATATCTTTACCTCCCTCGCGCTGTGCTAGAATAAAGTATGGTGACAGTGGTATTGGGGTGTACACTTTTCTTTATAGATATGTTTTTAGTGGCAGATAAAGCAACCTTTTTGTTTTAACCAATGGTTAAAACTAAACAAAAGTGGCTTAACCATTTTCGTTAGCCCAAATGCTAATAAAATGTGGTAATTGTGATTTAAACACAAGCCGAGTATCCACCTTAAATGCAGAGGTGGGATGCCTAGATATCAAAAATTGCTATATCACTCAACTTAAATATATCAGGTAATTTAAAAAAGATATTTCTTTCTTTACAGTTTAAATTATTTTATAAATGTAGCAATTTTATGCATTTGATCATTTACATTTTGTTTTGGAATCAAGACCTTTAAAGTTATCCTAAAAACTTTAAAAATTGAAAACATATATCACCACAAAATTTGAAGTTGCAACTAATTCGGAATGAAAGTTTTAGATATCAAAAATAGTAAAGACCATAATATTGGAAGAATTAAGCAATAAAATTGAAATCAAGTTACACAAATACAGCCGTTAAAAGAAATTTAGCTAAATATTAAAAGAAATATGGCTATTTCGAAGACACCACCTTAAAACAAATATGGCTAACAAATGGCTCAAAACAAATATGGCTAAAAATAATAGCAAATAATTAGCCATATATATGGTTTAAATAAATATGGCTCACCCTAAAACAAGTAAAGGTAATAATATTAAAACCAATATGGCTAATATTATTAAAACACATATGACAGTTTTGAAGACATCACCTCACTCAGTGAGAAAAAGACGAACAACCAGTAGTCAAAAGGACTCACTAAATCCATTCCATCTACAAGTGTCACGTTTGTTAGTATCTTTAAAACTTACGAAGGCGATATAACATATTTCTGAAACTATCTGAGATATTATTTATTTTGAGCTAAATTACGCAGCTTAAAATTCCTTATCCTTTATACAAAATATTTTAAATTTTAAAAACATTGTCCAACATTGATGAAAAGTGTTTGTGACTTTGTTCATTCTGTCTATCTGTTCGCACTATGACTGCCGTAAAAAAGACTTTAAAAATGACATTTTAGTAAATAAATGAAATTATAGTATGCTGTTGAGACGGCCTGTGGGACATATAGGAATAGATATGAATAATATCACCCACTTAGTTTTAGATTGAACCCGGGTTGATAAAATGAAATACATTACACCATATTGGAACAATTTTTTCAATCATTTTTTAAGCGAAATTAAAATTCACAAACTGCATTGAAAATTTTAGACAATATTTAAATTATCCCATAAAAAATATAAAAAAAAATTCAGCAAAATATGTTCTCCAGTTTTTATACCATATTCAAAATAATAATTACACCCCTATTATATGAAAGAGAGATCACGTGAACCACTTCCGGATAAAGTATGACATCCATATTTACTTATTGTAAAAATCGTGATTCTTAAAGTTTTTTTTAATTTATATTTAGTGTTGCATTTGTTATAAAACCGCTTTATTTTTGCGTAATGTCTTTGAACCTATATTCTGCGCCAACATTTTACTGACTGAATCTGCTAATATATCAACAAACCATAGACAATGAATATTACAATGGACTTGCCTTATTTTCCAACGACTCTAATTAAAGACAAACGTAGCTATAGGTTAAACTAAGACTAGAACTATATTAACTATAGAACTACACTTTGTTATTGCATATAATAAATATCTGAACTTGATACGTATAAAGAAACTCTTATCGAAATGAAAGATAATCTGTTAAAATTGCTATACAAAGTTAAATTTTTTATAACACACACTATTCTCAATAGCAGATACTTTTATAGCAGAAAGAAGTGTTTGTAACAGATAAAATTATTTAAAAAATTTCTAATTTCTTTCAAAATAAGCACAACTAAACCTTAAACTTGACAGATGATTTCTTGTAAACTGTAAGAGTTTTTTAGAAACATATTTTTGAACTAGAAACATGATTTCTTAAACATTTTTGCTCACTGTAAATAGCTATCTTTTATAGAACAGAATCTATTTGAGCAAAATAAGGCAAAGCGACGTAAACACATGCTTGAAAAAAATTTTTTTAGTTTTTCATCGAAAAAATTAAAATGTAAATTATTAAAACTATTTTTTATATATTTATAAACTAGCATATTTTGGACAAAACAAGTAAACATTATTTGATTTCATATACTAAGGGGTTCTGCCCTCTGCTCGCTAATATATATATATATATATATATATATATATATATATATATATATATATATATATATATATATATATATATATATATATATATATATATATATATATATATATATATGTATATATATATATACATATGTATATATATATATACATATATACATATATATATATATATATATATATATATATATATAATATATATATATATATATATATATATATATGTATATATATATACATATATACATATATATATATGTATACATATATATATATATATATATATATATACTATATATGTATATATATGTATATTATAATGGTATATATTATAATATACATATGTATATATGTATACACATATATATATGTATATATATATATATATATATATATATATATATATATATATATATATATATATATATATATGTATATATGTATATATACATATATATATATATATATATATATATATATATATATATATATATATATATATATATATATATATATATATATATATATATATATATATACTATATACGTATATTATAATGGTCTGTATAGCAAAAGTGAAAATAAGATGGTCTAAAATGAAAATTTGAAATCAATAAAGTTAAACGGTAAACTTGTGAAAATGATAAATATAATATATTATAAATAAATCAGGTAGTAAATAGGTAAGAAATACCCCTATTAACCTGTTCCATATATAAGATAAGCAATTGAATAAATAATTATATATGGTAAAGTTTGGTGAATATAACGCCTTAACTAAGCTCTTAGATTAATTATTTTTATAAATCATATATGAAAATACAGGTACTTAAGGTACTAATCCCCTTGTTCTCTGCATAAACATACATGGTATGTAAATGTATGAATAGTGTATAAGATGAAAAGTTGTAAACAGGAAAACTTGCACGTGACGCTAGGCCATTCTGGCTTCAAAAATTATTTTAAAAATGAATAAATTGAAAAAATTGTGAAAAGCATTTCCGAAACCATGTACGTTATCAAGGGTTCCTGGTTCGTTAATGCTGAACTTCTACTTTTCTGAATGCATAACTGTAAATTGTATTACAGAAATTATTCACATGGCCGACGTAAAAGAATGTGGAAAATGGATCAGATATAAATATAAAAATATTCAAACAGAATAGTCAAATATACCAGTGTAATGTCTTGTAATTATATGAGAACACAATGTAATGTTATATATATATATATATATATACATACTTATATATATATACATATATATTAAATTAATACTTCCGTAAACGATAATTAACTGAACTGAACATTTTGAAATGAACCTGGGATTTTCATTAACTGCTATAATTGCGACTTTTCAGTTTGCCGAAATTATCAATAAAATATAGCTGAAAAAAATGTCTAAATGTTGCAGAATATTTTACAGTGTGAATGTAACGAATCTGAGTAATTACTTACTCCCAGTTATTAAAATTTAAGGAAATGTCGCTTCAATGTAGTATATTTGAAGCACATTGTTGCTCTGACCAACTCTTACTTTCAATTACAATTGTCAGAAAAAATTTAAAATACCACTGTTATGACCTATTTTAAAATATTTCTTTATACAATTTTAAATTGCGTTTCTGGCATTACAAACCATAGTAAATGTTAAATACCCAGATTCAATAAATTCGGGGTAAATGTACATAAAAATTGTAATTTTAACATAGCCGGAATGGACATCCGTTTTTCATTACTTTTTTCACATCAATCAGTTTGAAATCCAACTTATTTTTCGAAAGAAATCAATATACCAATGGGAACAAATCAACGGCAGACTCAGTGCAATTGAATTGGTTAATATTCTTAAATGCTCTTTTGTAGAAAAAGTGGTGTTTCCCTATCGCAATACTTATTCAACAAAGATAAATATTAAAATTCCTGTCGTCATCCATGAAATGAATTTTCAGGTTCGATAAGACGTGTAAAATCGCTTATGTTTCATTTTTATGTCACACTAAAACATGTGGATGGCATAGTATTTTTGCAGTTGAATTGAGGTGACGGGGATCATGAAAGTCCAACGGTCTGTGGATAAAGTGATTTCACACTGTTACATGAAAAAACTAGTCTTTGTTCTAAGCATGATTGGTATAACTGTGCAAAACCAAGAAAAAAAAATGCAAAAGTTATTTATTCTCATAACGAAGGTTGCAACTTTTTTAGCTATTTTGTATACTTGCATTCTATCTGTAGTTACATTTAGATTTTGGGATTTCAAAGCTTCAATAGGTAATAGCATGGGAGTTCTAATGATCGTTTTTGCGTGGTTGTCTTTGATTTCTAAGAGGAAGAAACTGCTGATGGTAATGAAACTAATGGATCGCACTGTAACAATTCAATATATTAGTAATTTGATAAGTTGTTACATTTTCTTCTTATTCATATATTTAATATTTTCATTTGTTTTCAGTCTTGTCTTTATAAGATTTTGCCACAGATCTTGTATCAGATACGTTTTTGGCATAACGCCTGAAGATATGGGAAGCGCATGGTACTTCTTCTATGCTGTTGGCAAGAGCTTAGAAACATTTCTCCTTCAGACCATTCCGGCAATTATTGATAGCGTTTTCTGCATTTTATGCTATATTTGCAAAATGATAATATATCATATTCCTAAATATAAATATTACCATTATCATAATTTATCAGTGTCAGAAGTAAGTAAATCTGTTCATGCAAATAGACTTCTTAAATACTACAAGAGATATTCGAGGGCAGCAAAATTGATAAACGACATATTTTCGTCTGTTATTTTTCTGTTACTTACAATGCACATTTTGAAAGTATTCGAAATGTCTTACGTTATGATCAAATATAGAACTAGTTTAATTCTTATTGAGAAAGTACTTCTCAGTAGAAATTTTGCAATCAACATGTGTCTATTTCTTGCAATTGCGATGTATGCAGCACTCATTTCCAAAGCCTTTGAAAGTTTTAGAACACGCCTGGAGTATATGAGTATGGATATAGCAAGCAATTCTATATATAGACAGTCCAATATTCTGAAAGATATATTACCATCCCTCTTGCAACAGAGTCCTGTTGTTTTAAATGCTGGCGGGGTTCTGGAGTTGAAAAGAAGTCTTATTATGACCACATTCGGCGCTCTTTTGAGTTATGGAATCCTTGTTTTATATTTATAAATTTCAATATAAAGTACTTATTAATAAATTATTGTATTAAAAATTATAAGAGGTATAATATATTTTGGTATTGTTACTAGCACTTTATTTGAAGATTCAATATCTTATTTCTATAAAATGAAATGAAAGTTCATGACCACAAAATTTCCCAATAGAGGTGTCAGAATATTTCGAACTACTTCAAACTACAATTTAGAAGCTAAATATTGCAGTCAATGACCAACGATTTACTTCGATGCAAGGAAATGAATACACGTTCGTGTAGAAAATTTGCATCAATGTGTGGACCAATTTTATCATGCAACAAAATGATCACAAAAAAACATAACAGAACATTAATTTCACCTTCCAAAAAGTTTCTTCTAAAAACTGATAGCAGATTGATGAAAATTAACACTGCATCGTATATTCACTCTTTGTTTGACCAATTATTCGATTTTCCAATGCAGAAGACATACATACAAACATATTTCATTTTGCAGTATATTGTGTACAATACTCTAAAAAAGCTGCCTAAATGGTTTCTAAATTACATTGTCCCAAGTTTAAAAACCACTTATTACTCGTGCATTCCATCTGTTTGCAAACGAGATGACGTTTTGTATTTATTAACGACTATATCATTTATATTATTTATAAATTGATTGCTTCAATTTAACTTCGAAAGCCAAAACCTACTGTATGTGACACGTAATAAAATTGATGTAAAACGAAAGATTAAAAATGTTGTACTTGTTGCAACTTAAAACATTTCATTTACCTGAGTGCAACATAATAAAGCTATATTGATATAATTTTTTAAATATTTCTAACTATTGACATTTATCCTTTATTTTCATAATGGAAAACACTATTCCATTTGAAGAATGCATTTCATTGAATTTCTGAGAAATGAAATACTGCTCAATCCAAAAGGAGAGTATAGTGCTCTCAAGTGATCATTTGTTTCACACGTCGCTCCTAGTCATCACTGTTACACACACACAAGGAATGTATAAATAAAGTATATATTTGTCGCTACAAATTATAGGAATATCTAGAGGTTTTCCTAAAAATGAAAGGAACGGTATCAAGTTTGTCACCTTTATGATGAAATTAATAACGTTTATATCTTCGGTGTGGTCTACCACATTTATTATATACTTTCTTACACAATTTGCTTTGAAAACTGAAGTGCCATTTGGCTCTGCTTTCGTAGTGACCGTATATGCTTGTTGTTCGTTGTATTTGGAACGAAATCAGCTGATCACTCTCCAGAAGTTAACGAAAACATCAAATACTTACAATTCACGTTTCTTATTATTTTTTTATCATTTTCGTGGTATTAGAAATTATATATCCAATTACAGAAACCTGTGCTACGGCAAAATAGTGTCGTATGGAGTGCAAACTGCCCGGATTTGATATCAATCATGAGGAACTTGGAAGTGGATGGAAAATTGTCATCTTCTTCAGTGTAAGTTACACATATTTCACAATAATTAGGATTCCAACCGTTATTTTAACCGTTATATGTTTTTCTGTGCTTTATGCTATTACTGGAAAAATATCATTTACCGTACATTTTTACTAAACTTCAGGACTATAATATTATTTCTACTTCTTCTCTTACACAAATAGCTTCTGCTAACCGACTAGTTCGCGAGTGCAGGAACGCAATTATAGTACTCAATTGTTATTCTCATCTTCTTTATTTCTTTAATTTAGATGCATGTTTTTCTAGTATTTTCAATGTCATACATCCTAATGAGGGAAAGTTCCTCCTATGCAAATTACGTAATGGTACTGTTTGCAATAAGTTACATTTTTGCACACAGATTTGTTCATGGGAGATATTATGTTAGCTTCCGAAATTTCACTTTCTTTTGAACAATTGAGATCAGATTTGATGTGCCTAAATGAAGACATAGCATGCGATCTTAATTTTAGCCAACTAACTAGGCTAAAAAAATTCCTTAAATTCTTTACTACATCGAAAACCCAATGTCCTAATGGCAGGAGTTCTACCAATAAAGAAGATTCTTATACTTACAACATCTGGAACACTCTTAAGTTTTGAAATCATAGTTGCTCACCTACCTATAAAAACTTTTGAAACAAGAACAAGTACGTTGATGATGTGTTGCTGGCCACTTGATTTTTCACCCATTTTTATGTTCGCATGGATAGAGTGTAATTATTCTTTATGCCTGTTCTCTTTCAGCTTTAGGCTGAGTTATACTATATTAAAAACGCTAGGCTGAATCTATATTAAGTAATGAGTTGCACATATCAAGTTATCTTGTTATGCTTACTTTAATGTATATCGGATTAAAATTCATATTAGATATTAAAGTGCAGTGTGCATATGCGTACTAGCGTTATGGTAAACGAAGTCCACACAAACAATGTCACACTATTTATTTAAGCTAAACCCAATGAAGAAATATTTGGAGAAAACGTATTCCAATAAAGGCACTATATTTCCGTTAATTGCATTTCTAGAGAAAATATTAAGTTAACGCACCGAAAACAATTATATATATATATATATATATATATATATATATATATATATATATATATATATATATATATATATATATATATATATATATATATATATATATATATATATATATATATATATATATATATATATATATATATATATATATATATATATATATATATATATATATATATATATATATATATATATATATATATATATATATATATATATATATATATATATATATATATATATATATATATATATATATATATATTATTTTCATCGAAACTACTCCTAGTTTTATATGTGTATACTCTAACATGTGTATACACTTTAACCAGTTCTAGCCAAGTACGTTAATTAGCACCAACTTATCGTGCCAAATTTCGATGAAGTATAAACATTGCAGGTGACAACAAATACATTTAAACGACTTCAGGGGTGCTTCTTGCTATCGCGCTTAGCTTAATAACAGATAATTTGTCTTAACTAAATAACGAATAACAACTCACTTAATAAGATATACCTGATACGCTAATATGTTAAGCTATTGTCAAGCAATAAACATTGTAATAGACATGTCTTCGCAGAGAACAAATATTAATTATATGCTTAATATATATCTTTAATATATATCCTTAATATATATTCATGTAAGAGGACATTCACACAGATATAAATTACTTCATTGCTAGTTCATAACTGGCACTTTATAACTTTTATATTTCTAAAACTAAAAATCTCCAAAATTTAATCATATATCATCGTAGGACGTTTTATGGTTCACAAATTACTTCTTAGAGTTTGCAACTGGCAATTTTTAGCTTTTGAGACACTAGCATTAAAAACAGAATTTTTTTAATCTTCTTAAAGTTGACGAGACAAATCCTCGAAAACTATACGAACTTTGTAAAAACAAATCATTAATCTCGAAACTGGATATCGTTTTAAAGATTTCTGTGGCTTACTGTCTAGATATATTTTTGAAAGTTTAGAAGCTATTTCGAGTAAAACTGAGCAAAGTAATACAAAAACAAATTTGAACAAAACTTTTTAGTTTTGATGAAGAAAAAATCAAAATATTAAAATATTGAAATATTGTTATAGATTTATAAACTAACATATTTCTGAAAAAACAAGCAAAAATTGTTTGCGTGTATATGTCATGTTTTCATTTGGAGATATATCATCCCAACTCAAATGTAAGAAAAAGAAATGAATGTTTCAGAATAGGTAGAAATTAAGTTGATTGTAAATATCAAACTAAGTGAAAACTCAAAGTTCTGAAATTTGCAGTCGCTGGTGTATTTGTAAGTAGAAAACCTTATTTTTTTTAGTTACTGAATAATAATTTATTTCAAATTTTCATATTTCTAAACTTACTTTCTAAATTTTTCTAAACATATAGCTAACTTACAAAAACTAACTATTTCTAACTTTCTAAACTATGTCTAAGCAAAAGGAGGATACTAACAAAACAAAACAATATTAAACAATAATCTTCACAGAAAATTCATTGTCAATTTTTATTAAATTTTTATAGTTTTGTATTCTTAGCTATTCATTGTTATGTATTTCACATTGTTAGTAACAGGCTAACATTATTTTGTATATTATAGTGTTGATGTAATATATTTCAATTTCTGTATTAGTACATTTTATGCATTATAAAGTTACTTTCTAATTTTTACTTACACTTGTATCTCATTGTAGACACCAATAAAAATAAATATTCATATTAGAATATAGTTTCTTATTAGTGACTCTTCAATAAATTAGTATTCTCTACATTAAGACTTTTGTTCTAAACGCCACTAGTACCATTGTTACTAAAGCCACTAGTATCATTGTTACTAAAAGCTACTAGTACCGTTGTTACTAAAAGCTGCTAGTACCATTCTTACTACCATTGTTAAAATACATAGTATACTGTCACAATATGCCATTAGGTTACCATATAATTATTAGAAAATATATCTCATTAATGTTTCGAACACTCCAGTATAAAGGAATTTTAATATAAAAAGGTATCATTTGCAAATGTATATAGGATGTAAGGATTTAAAATAAATTCTACAAACGTTAATTAAACCTGCAAAATTTTTACATATTCGACTCTGAAAACTTTCATGAAAGTTTTTGAGAACAAATTTAAAATAAGGTACTGCTTAAAAGTTATAAAATCCGGACTGTTCGGTAGTCCAGAGTATAATGGTTTTCCAGATTTTTGGAATTGTCAGTTTTGTTGATTCGAAATGTAATTTTAGAATTTAAAAATAAAAAAGGAAACATCACGGGTGGCTCCAGTCTAATGGAGCCGAAATATTTTTACTTGAAACCCATTTTGTAAAAAAAACTCCGGAGAAGTTCAATAAGTTTATAGGATTTATGGATTAATTTGTTTTGTCTAGAGTCTTTCAAAGCGCTACAAATTTATCTTTAATTGTAAATAGCATTTTCAGTTTTTCCATGAGTTTTTCTTGATACTCTATAAGACTTAACTACAAAATATCAAATAATTTTACTAAATTGCTTTGCGGTATATAAATTAAGCTTATATATCCGACGGGATTTTACTTTCACTTTTATCTATAAATTGAACTAGGGGCATATAAATATATATTCAATTAGTATTTAAATACCGATATTTCCATCTATTCTGTTTAAACCTCATCAATCTTTATACTGCTTTAGAATGCCTGAGTTCATTAATTCCCTTATTTTAGTAAGGAAGTAAACAGACTGAGCTGCAATAATCGTGATATTTTAAATATTACTGTTTTCCCAGCAATTCAAATTATAGGTTAAAATAGTAACATATCAAAATTATACACTTCAAAGATTAAGAATGTAATATAAAACCCAATAATATACACTTGTAGGACTTTCAAAGAGGTATACATTCTTGTGTAGAGTGAGCAGTTTTAGTTTTTGAGATATAGGCGTTACAAACTTGAAAAACATTAAATTTTCAATCTTCCTCTACTTGACAAGATGATTAATCTAAATCTACAAAATATTTTTTATAAAGAAATATAGATTGTGAAACTGAATTTCTTAAGACATATTTTCGACGCTTGCTATGTATAGCTATAAATTATAGTTTCGAAGATATTTCGATTGAAAGTAAGAAAAATGAATGAAAAAAGAACTCGCTTGAACAGATAATTTTTCAGGCTTTTTTTTAAGTTCAAAATATTTAAATATTGGTATTATTTTTATATTCTGGACCTTATTAAAGATAAAACAAGAAAAGTCGCTTATATTTTTATGTATTAAGTTAGGGGATATAGCGTCCGAACTGTTTATATTTTTCGTAAGACTCCGATTTCTGCTACATTAAACACAGTCATAGATGTTATTCACATCAAAACATGTAAATTGTAATGTTTTTTTCCCCAAACAAAAATCTGCGTTATAATTCTTGAGGTCATTTGGGAAAACGAATATTTTCATAGAAAAATGCAAATGTTCTACGAAAGATGTGTTTTCAGTCGAAAATGTGACCTGAAAAATTACACATTGTTTTGCATCGGCCGTCCGAATAGTTGCTCTTAGTCCTCTGGACGAGTCGGACGGTCTGGGTCTTCTACATTGTTTTGCATACAGTTACCTTACACCTTTCTGGTAGGTCGAACGGTCTGGGTCTCAACAACAACAACACATTGTTTTGTATGGGCGCGGTAGCCCAGTGGTTAGAGTGCGGGAGTTGCACTCGGTAGGCCCGGGTTCGATTCTCTCCGCTGCCATAACTGTCGTCGTGTTCACGCGGAGTACGATCACTTTAAACATGAGGGTACGTAAATCCTTCCGAGAGGTTGGGGGTAGGGGAAGGATGGTACGGTCCCTGTGGATGTCTCCCCCACTGGGTTCCGGTATAAATTGGACGGCTCTTCCTGGCAATCTAATCAGTTACTGGAAGGTCGGACGGCCTGGGTCTCAACAGCAACATTGTTTTACATTTTTCTAGTTGCCATATATCGTCTGATAAGAGCAGATGAGTATTTGTTACTTTCCTTATATACATAATATAATGTATAAGGAATGTATTGTGACGGGGTCGAAAATTCGAATTCGAGTTTTCAACGGGAGAGCAGGTTTCGGATCCCTGATCAAGAATCGGACATTTTTAGGTGATGTCTCTCTCTCTCTCTCTCTCTCTGTGTGTGTGTGTGTGTGTGTGTGTGTGTGCGTGTGTGTGTGTGTGTGAGTGTGGAGGTGAGCGCAGAAGTTTTTGCTATACTACCATTTCTAGCGGTCGTAGTTTGACTATGTCTAAACCTGTCGTGCATTTTCAGTCTAGGGTTTAGTGTGTGTGTGTGTGTGTGTGTGTTGCGGGGGGGGGAGTACTGCCACCGTTGCTGCGGGACTACACAGTTTTTGCTTGACAAGTAAATGCTGTAATGAGCATGTCTGTGGCAAGATATTTTAGATACTGCAATCGCTACGACTTCAGTCTCGTTCGTTTGCACGAGTCTCGTTAGCTCAACTATAACATGCATGTATTAAATTAGATAAGTTAAGCTGTGGCAGTTTTGAACCAAGCATGTAATATAAAGCAATTAATCAATCAAGGAGTTAACGCCTTCTTCTGATCAACATTATCTGAAACTACTATTACTCATCAGACCTAACAATGAAATTGAAATTTTCATATAACATTTGCATTTGAAGGTGTACTAAGAATAAAATTTTCGAATTCCTGAAAATACTAAATATATACTATGAAACACGATATGTTTAATACTTTGGCAAAAATACTAATACCTTTATTAGCAGCAGAGGAAAAAATAATATATTTACAAATATTTACATTTCTGGGACACATATTTACATTTCAAAGTAAGTTAAGTAATATTTGAGCTATCAAACAACATAGTTAAACAATATTTGAGTTATGTACAAAGAATTTCTAGTAGAATTCCTTAGCAAATTTCTGAACATAAATAGAATTTCGAAACGTAAATAGAATTTCTAAACGAATTTCTGAACATAAATAGAATTTCTAATTGAGATATACTGAAAATGTGATAATAATTTGATTCGATCGACAAAATAAATGAAGAAATGAAATGTTTCAAAATGAGTGCTGATGAACACAAACGTTCTCATCTCTGAATAAATTCGAAATGCGCATTACAACAAGACAGGCATGAAATTTTGTTTTAGGACAGATAGTTATATAAGAACAATGAAAAAAAGTTGTTTTCGCAAATGAAGTCTGGATGAAATATTTAAAATATTCTGAATGCAACGCACATTTTTTTTCAGCTTGAAAATTATAGAGTCCGATTTATGCATAAACCAACCTAACGGGACAAGTTTTTGAAAATTAGCAGTTTAGGATGTGATGCACAGAAAGTCATTTCAAGCAATGAGTTCACAGAATACATGTTTACTTCTAAACACTACAAACTATGTACAGATTCATAGTGAAATTCACTTCCAATACTTCGCGAGAAAAGAGATCTCTAAGTGTACAACATACCCGATTATAAAAAATAATTTTCAATGCGCCTAGTGGAGAATTGAAGAAGTTAGGAACATGAACTTGCCAACTGATCGAGATAGAAAAATTAACGGGAATGCAACTAAACTCGACTTTCCCATACAAAAATTCATATATATATATTTTTCAAATTTTACAAGGCTCCCCCTCTCCCCAACAGGACCTAATGACGTCACGAACAAAAAGAAATTGTATCGGGGCTATTTTTCACTAAAATAATTGAAACTATTAAGTCTCTTGATCATTGGGCCATAAATAAATTTTAAAAATTTTAATAATTTTTTTCAGAAATTTTATGCATGATTATGTATGTCAAATTCTTGCCCTATGCTTCTACGTTAAAAAAATATAAAATTCAGAATGAATTTCGAAGTCTTCGCTCGAATCTAAAAAAATCCTCCTAGTTCTAGATTTTTTGACAATAAAGCCGAATGTAAAATTTTGTGGAAATCCATTAATATTTGTGGTTACAGTCTATCGTGCACTCAATAAATCGACCACAGACATCGGGCACACAGACAGACGGACATCCCTCTAAAAATAGCCAAAATATCTTCAGACGGTTTTAAAGCATATATTAGCATCAAAATCTCGAAAGCAAAAATTTTCTTGAAAACAATATTTTCTCAATACTACATATGAGAAAGTAAAATGTCAATTATACGTAGATTATTGCTTAATTATTAGGAATCGGTCTAATTAATCAACAAAACGCGCATATAGAAAGCAGCAAATGCCTATTATACTTTATCGGTAAATAGATGCGCAGCTGCCATGTTTTAATATAATGTAATATTCTTTCTCGAATTCAAATGTGCGTTATCGATAGTGGAAGGCAATTTTACACTGCCCCTACACTATATTTTTGTACATGTAAGTGCGGTGTATTGTAACTTTTCTGAGTATAACAACAACTTACCTATATCATCTTAAATAAATCCCTCGTGTTATCAATTTAGTGGCAATTTCTGCTAATGAAACAATGCTTTATAATTTGTAATTGACGGTTTTCACTACCAATGTCTGTTGCCTAATATGTGTTTCAAAGTGTTTTAATGCTCCGCTAGTGGCGATGCAACCACCTTTATTCAATCGGGGATAGCTACGTTACTATAGGTTAACCTGATGTATCAATACAGGGTCCTGTTATTCCATTAATGCAGTGCTTAAGAACTGTCTTTTGAAAACCTCCACATGCATTCAGAATGTAGAAATAAAATATATATCTTCAGATTAAAATAACATATTGCATAAAATGAATTTGTACTTTTAAGCAACACCGGGGAAATTTTATAGTTTCCTATAATCATATTTACTTATCATGTATGAAAATACTAAACAATAAATACGTAGTTGTAATCTTTATATCTTAATAAGTAATTAATAAGTAAAATACACTTTGTGTAAAGGTTAAGGATGTATGGGAAAACGTTATATACGTACAAATAATATTTATATCTTAATTTGTAGAAATTACCACTTTAATATGGTCATTACAAAAAGCACTGGATGGCGTACAAAACTGCATGCTAACTAATCAGGCTTTATTGCTCTCATTTCGGGAAGAACTCATTTTAGTCGCACGGGACAATAGAATTATTTCCTACCCTAAATTGGTCACTAACGTTTAATAGAAAGAGGATTTTAACGACTACTGTGTAACTGTTTTATGCTGCGTCACATTATGGACTATCATGTTAAAATGAAACATTATGTTAAAATGAAATGTTTCATGGTTTAACCATTTGTAAGCTAATTGTAAACGCCAACCGCAACCGAGAACTATTTTCTTGTAACCTTGCGCTAGCAGAACTCAGTTCAGTGAATCTCGTGAGGATATATGTATTCGACGACTGATGCCCGCATATGATGTACGATTGATGCCCGCATACGATGTAATACGATATTTGACGCACTCGATGTACTATATATTTTGGTTTGTCATGATGCGATGACGACGATGTAATTTAATAAATCTTTACTAATTTATGCTGGAATGTTGTTCTTCGTAAGTTCTTCTGGCTGATTCATTTCCCTTACAATTCAGAAGTGGGATGGACATCGATGACTTGTTTGAACTGGTATTTATATTACCAGGTAAATAAATGTTTTTGAATAATTTTGATTTGAATGTATTGCGATGTTGATGTAGTTTAAAATGCAGTATTCTGATGCTCAGTTTTGACTAAGAAAGTCATTTTTATTTTTTTTGATACTGTATAATACATTGATATAATAAGTACTGAAGATGGCGTATTTAGCCAGAGGAAGAAAGGCTGATTTAATGTTGTTAGCACGCGAAGTTGGGGAAACTATTCTTCCAGAAGATACAATTTTAGAGTTAAAAACAAAAATATTAAGTAGTAAAGAATACGATGAAGATTTTGTAAAACAAATGTTAGAAACTATAATTTTTGATAGAAAAGAAGCAGAAAAAGAAAAATTAGCGCAAGAAAAAGAAAAATTAAAGTATGAGTTTGAACTGGAAAAATTAAAGCTTGAGACTTCGAACAAAATAAACATTGATGATTTAAGTTCGCGTAATGTTGAAAATTCTGAAAATAAAAGCAAGCGTTATAGTTTACAGCTTTTGATGCAGAAATTTGAAATGAAAGAAGGTGATATTAGTTTTTATTTAACATTATTTGAAAGACAGGCGCGTAGAGCAAACATACATGAAGATGATTTAGTAGCAAATTTACTAGTGCTATTACCGTACGAAATATCACAATTAGTTGCACGTGAATCCGATGAAGTAGCAAATAACTATGAGCATGTCAAGAATTTATTGTTAAAAAGGTTTAGGTTAAGCCCGGAGAAATTTCGGCAAAAGTTTGTATATCATCAAAAATCACCTAAAGACACTTGGCGCGATTTTACTTTCGAATTGAAAAATTATTTTGAAGAATGGATCAAAGGATTGGATATAAACAATTTTGAAAAACTTAAAGATTTGATTATAACAGATCAATTAAAGAGGAAGGTTCCACATGATATTAAAGATCATTTTTTGGATGATTGGTCGAAATTTGTATCTTCCAGTGAACTTGCAGACAAATTAGATGAATACGAAAGTGTTAGGGGCGGTAGAAGAATTGCGCGGTCAGTTGAACCCCATCAGTATTTTGAGTATGCGAGGAAAAACAATCAAATAAATAAGTTCCATGTACCAAATGGAATAAAAGCAGAAGTTCAAACCGTAAAAGAATGGGATAGAAAAAAACTTGCTGGTCCTGATACTTGTTATAACTGCTATGAAAAGGGACATTTTTCGCGTGATTGTGGAAAACCTAAACGTCAAAAATATTGCACAAAGTGTAAAAAGGAAGGTCATGGTACTAAAGATTGCATTGAAGTGAAACATCCAACTTCTTTATGTGTTTCGAATATTATATCTCTACATCAGTCATATAAATTTATAAATGTTGACGGGTTAAATTCAATTTCATCTATTATAGACACAGGTTCGAATGTGAGTTTAATGAAACTTAAATTAGTATCAGCTCTTAATAAAACTATTGAAAAAGAAGCACCAGAAAACTTGAAAGGTATCGGGGGTAGTTTGACACCCTTTAGTGTTGTTTATTGCAATATTGTTATTGATGAGATAAAGTTAAGATCGATTCGCTTTCTTGTTGTTCCTGATGATAGTTTCAAAGGACCTGATGTACTTATAGGGACAAATGTTATTGATCTTCCAAATGTAGCATTAGTACGAAAACAAGGAAATTCTATGTTAGTAGATGAAAACAATTTCGATTTGTTAGAAAATTTTAATCTTGAAAGCGATTCGAATTGCAAAGCAGTACTTAAAAGTGAAAAAGCTGTGATTGTGCAACCTCATAGTGTACAGCTAGTTAATTCTGTAAATGATGATATAAATTTAAATTCCTTTATGATTGAAGAACAGAACTATCAAGGTAATGAAATATATGTTCAAAATGGTGTAGCATGTGTTCCAGTCATAAATTTTACCAATAGTAAAATTCGCATAAAAGAAAATCAAGTCGTCCTTAGAGGGAATGTAATTCCAATTACAGTAAAAGAGAACTATGAAAAAGAGAATTTTGATGAGAATTACTTAAATGTTGCACAGAATAATTGTGAGGAAATTGAAGCTTTTGATAATTCCTTTGAATTTGGTGAAAGTTTACATATACAATTAGAAGATCAAGAACCTTCATTTCGTGAACCGCTAATGTTAAGTCAAATTAAAGTCGGATCTCAGCTCACAAAATCAGAAGCACAAAAGGTGTGCGATCTTTTAAATGAATTCAGAGACTGTATTGCAGTGAAAACCAATGAGTTGGGATGCATCAAAACCACAACTATGAAAATTACGGAAGTTCTTGGAAGCAAGCCAGTTTCGCATGCTCCATACCGTACGTCATATCACGAACGTGAAATTTTACGAAAAATTATTACCGAACTGAAAGAACAAGGAGTCATTCAAAATAGTACTTCGGATTATAGTAGCCCTGTATTATTAGTAAAGAAGAAAACAGGAGATTACCGTATGGTCATAGATTATAGGCGTTTAAATGCACAGACTGTAAAAGATAAATTCCCTTTGCCACACATTGATGACTTACTTGATAGATTGACTGGATATAATATTTTCTGTATACTCGATGCTGCACAAGGTTTCAACCAGATTCCTCTACATGCAGATTCAAGACACAAGGCAGCATTTGTTACACCCGATGGCCATTATGAGCCAAAAAGATTAATTTTTGGATTAACAAATGGACCTGCTGTTTTTCAAAGAGCCATGACAGTGGCGCTGGACGATCTCTTGTGGAATGTCGTAACTTGCTTTATCGACGATATGCTCATAGCAGCTAAAACACTTGAAGATTTGATAACTAGATTACGTAAAGTTCTGACAAAACTTCGTCAGGCAGGAATAACGCTCAAACTATCGAAATGTGAATTTGCGATGGAAGAAATAGATTATTTGGGTTTCTCAATATCAAAGGCAGGAATAAAACCTGGATCTCGAAAACTTGCTGCAATTTCAGAAATTCCACCACCAAGAAATGTAAGAGAATTGAGAAGATTTTTAGGACTTTCTAGTTTCTTTCGCAGATTTATAGAACGCTATGCTTTATTAGCATCTCCGTTAACCCAATTGTTGAAGAAAAATTCTACATTTGAGTGGACTGCGGATCACCAGAAAGTCTTCGATGAATTAAAGTTACGTTTAACTTCTAAACCAGTACTAAAACTTTATGACAACCGTGATGAAACTGAACTCCACACCGATGCAAGTTCAGTCGGATTGTCTGGAATGCTCCTGCAATACGATAAAGATAAAAGATTACGTCTAGTATACTGCGTAAGCCGTCGAACGAGTCCGGATGAAGCAGTGTACCACTCAAGTCGTTTAGAGTTGATTGCTACTGTTTGGTCAATGACTCGATTGCGACCATTTCTTATTGGAAAACATTTTACTCTAGTAACGGACTGTTCAGCGATAACATTTCTTGTCACTCAAAGGAATCTCAAGCCTCAGATAGCCCGGTGGGCAGAACTCTTGAGCGAATTCGACTATGAAGTAAAACATCGTTCAGGGGATAAAATGTGCCACGTTGATGCCCTTAGTAGAGCACCAGTAGAAGAACGAAAATATACTCCAAATGATGAATTCGATCTAACAAGCCCCGTTGAACTAACATATTCACCTACAATACTGTATATTGCTACTGAAAGCGATCAGGTAGCTTTACTTCAGTCTCAGGATAAGGAAGTACAAAGTATTTTGCAAGCAATAACTAAACCCTCAATTAACCGAAACCCAGCAGAACGTCAACTTACCAATCAGTATAGTCTAGAAAACGGAATTCTTTTTAGAGTTATGACAGATCGTGATGCAACCAAGAAACTGTTTGTTATGCCTCGACCCATGCGGAAGTATTTAGTTGTCCGATATCATGATTTTGCTGGACACTTTGGAGTCGATAAAGTTAGACAGCTAATTCAAGAAAAATTTTGGTTTCCAAATATGACGAATTACATAAAGCAGCATATAAGACAATGTGTTAGCTGCGCTTTTAACAAAGTTCCTGCTGGAAAAGTTCAAGGGAAATTAAACCCAATTCCCCCTGGAAGACGACCATTTGAAATTATCCATATAGATTTTCTTGGACCCCTTACAACTAGTTCCCGCAGAAACAAGGAAGTTTTTGTCATCATAGATAACTTAACGAAGTTCATACGTTTACATGCTTGTTCCACTTGCACAACGGCTAATGTGATCAAATGTTTAGATGAGTTTATCAAAGATTTTGGAGCTCCGCTTCGAATAATCTCTGATCACATGTTTTACCTCAAAGGCATTCACTGAATACTGCAGTGAAAGAAAAATTAAACACACATTAATTTGCAGCCAACGACCCCAAGCAAATGGCCAAGTCGAACGAATAAATCGAATTTTGATCCCTGCTATTACTGCCAGTTGTAATAAAGATAATCAAAAGGATTGGGACAAATTTCTGACAGAAGTCCAAAGTCAAATAAACTGGACACCAAGCAAATCCACTGGCAAATCTGCATTCGAGTTGTTGTATGGTTATGTACCAGAAAGAACTAATGATTTCCCAATTGACTTGTTACCGGAAGAAGGGAAATATTGTGAACCCAAAGCCCTACAGGCAAAAGTAAAAGACACTATTTCTGAATCTCAAGCTAAAATGAAGAAAAATTACGATAAACGACATTGCCCTGCTTTTAAGTATGAAATCGGTGATGTTGTCCTTGTGAAGCGTTTGCCAGAGCACACTGGTAGCAGCACAAAACTACAGGTACGGTACCGTGGACCCTTAGTGGTAGAAACTGTTTTACCCTCTGACACATATAGAGTGTCTGATCTGCGGAATATTGGACAAGGACGAAGACGACGTCCAAGTTACGAAACAACTGCACACGCCTCGCAATTGAAACTGTTCAAATTAGTAAACGACGAAGAACATTATGACTTTGAGGATGTAGATTGCAAGACTACCGCTGATGCACCATAGACGAGGACGCCTATTTTGCAGGATGGCCGATTGTAAGCTAATTGTAAACGCCAACCGCAACCGAGAACTATTTTCTTGTAACCTTGCGCTAGCAGAACTCAGTTCAGTGAATCTCGTGAGGATATATGTATTCGACGACTGATGCCCGCATATGATGTACGATTGATGCCCGCATACGATGTAATACGATATTTGACGCACTCGATGTACTATATATTTTGGTTTGTTATGATGCGATGACGACGATGTAATTTAATAAATCTTTACTAATTTATGCTGGAATGTTGTTCTTCGTAAGTTCTTCTGGCTGATTCATTTCCCTTACACATTATAGTAAATGAACTAATTTTTAAAAGGGATATTTTAGACATGACTTCAGATTATATGATTGTAAATTGAGTAAGTTGCAAAAAAATCTGCAATTTAATAGTACAGATATACTGCAATATATAATTTGGAAAATTGAAAGTACTGTAGATAGTAATAATTGTTTGCAATGGGAAATCGCTATTGTTATTTTATAAACATCGTAGTTTTAACATCTTCATCGACATCGTTCATTCGATGTTAGGATATTAGTCAATTCCCATGGTAATGTTAATTTTAATTTAACGACTTTGTTATTTTAACGTTTAATTAACGGCTATGTTGAAATATATATAATATTTCGAATAAATTTCAAAGTTTGCGGTTGAATTTAAAAAACTTATTCCATTTAGTTCAAGATCTTTTCATAATAGAGCCGGAAATAATGTTTCGTAAAAATCCATTAATATTTGTGGCCGCTATGGTGTACAGACAGACAGACAGACGGACGTTACTCCAAAAATAGTTAAAACGTGTTTAGAAGGTCTTAAAGTATGTATTGGCATTAAAGTCCCGAATTCTAAAATTTTCGTGAAAATAGTACTATCTCCTTGCATAGTAAGAGAAAGTAAAAATATCATGTATGTTGAGTTTGCAATTATGTACTTCATTTTTTTATTTTTTAACTAAAATATTTTAATGGTCTAGTCCAAAAGTACGGCAATATTTTTCGAAGCATTTTAGGAAGATTCGTTTCTTTATAATATCATGAATGTAGAGCACATTTACGTTTTTTTATCCAATATTTTTATATTATTTCCACCTTGTCTGATAGCGATTTTTACTTATATGACTTTCTATGACTTTGACTGCATGACTTACATGACTCGTTTGATTTACATGATTTATATTATTTTGCCTAGTTTTTTCTTATATTTTTAATCCACACCAAACAAGACATACTAATGTAACTTAATATGAGTGATTCAATACTGAATTATATTTTCTGTAATTCAAGGTATCACTCTCGATGTACGAATTTAAACCTACAATATTTGCCCATATGGACGTCAAAATGCGAGGAAAGTAGTGTAAACAGCAATGTTTCGTATAACTCTTATGAAGCATAACATAATGCTTTACACATTGTGTAAACACTATTCATGCTCACCTGGCTCGACCCATCATTAAAGATGGGGATGTATTTACTCAAAGCAGGTAAAGTGTAAGGTAAGTTTAATTGCTAGCACCATGGGGCAATTCTGCGCCAAGGAATTGAATAGCACAAAACAGAGGTTGTCAATTTTCAAGTATGAGATGAAGTAAATGTCTAAATTGAAGCGACAAATCTCTCGAAAATTATGGCCGTCGTCATGTGTTAAGTCACTCTGGGGCTCGAACGGGAACTCCCGGCTGTCGGAAAACCGCAGGTCATCGGATTTTTTTGGAACGCATACAAAACGAGCGTCATTCCGAAATCCAATTAACAAATCGGAATTTCGCCCCACCCATTCTCGCGCACAAGTGATGCAACGAATGAGCTGACGAGGAACCTTAGCGCCCCATTTGTTCCACCCTCCACAAAATGTGAAGGGAGCTGATTTTAAAAGGTTAAGTCAGACGCCATTTTGATCTCTGCAGAAAAGGTCTCTGAAATTGTCTAAGTACTTGATCGAAGCCCGAGCAAAAAATGCATTTTGACACATCTTTGGGAATCAGTATCCACTACTATTCCTTAGAGGTAACCCTATGCCCTACAGAAAGGAAACGGAGTATTTGATACACTGATGCGAGCGCATCTACGCAAGTGTAGCTCGTGTCCAGGCGCGGCTACTGAACAATGAAGTCCTATTTCCACTCAGCTCGATTTGGCTAGAGCGGAAGCTCTAGCCAAATCGAGCTAAAGCGAAACCATACTGATATTTATAAAACTCATCGGGAAGTGACGGTCCACGGAGCAGCAAGGACTTCCTCCTTTCGCCATGCAGGACCACACAACTCTGGAAATGGATGGCGTAGTATTGGGATATCTGTTTGGACCCTACAAACTACAACTAAGCCGTGACAACTGTGTGGACTGCACGCTAGACGGCATTTTGATAGCTCAGTGGCTATGTCACCATTCGAACGACTATGCACTGGTGGAATGTTGCGAGGTACCAATCCTGGGCCTCGACGCAGCATGTAATAAGCTTCATCTGTGTGATTCAACAGTTATCGGTTCGCAATGCGGATGATGTATGCTACTGTAACCTTTCTATCGGGATACTACAATGACCAGTATCGGTCTGACTCACGTTTCCAGGATCGCGAACCAGCTCTGAGCCAACCGACATTGGCCTCCGGACTCATCCTCCGAACAGTGAATTTCAGAGAGCAAACCGGTATTTGGACAGTGTTGCACCTAGATGACCTTGGTAACAAGCTCTTGAAGAACTCCCATTCACCGTAAAGCTCTACGGAAACCGTATGCCAGGGTGTCATGCATGTCACCACCTATCCCCGACCCTTAATCATGTGAACTTTTGAAGGCTCTCGTTTATTTTCTTGGATAAATCATTCATGTCAGCAGAATGGAGGTATTGTGTTTTTGAAATCCAATTCTAATGCTAATATATGTATTTCGATCTAACTATAATTGTATTAATATAGGGGAGCTGTGGGAAAACCCCTTGCAATATTAGCTAAAGATTTAAAATAATTATAATTTTTCATAAACAATTACCTCATAACTCAGTACACCTCGAGGTCAAGTGTGATACGTTTCAATGTATAATGTGCGTGTATTACTAAAGTGTTTTTATAATCTATAGGTATAATAAAAAGTGTTAGTCGCCACAAAATAGTCTGGTTTTCTCAAATCAACGGAATGTATTTCATATTTCAGACCGCATCTATTCTATCACTGAGTCAACTGGGGGACACTATGGAAAGTGGTAGTATTATATTTATGTGAATTTTTACCTTATCACAATACCCAGGTGTTTTATGATAGAGCATATAGTTTGAACGAAAAATGAATTTAATAATGATTTGCATTCCATACGGAATTTAATATTATTCCGCATGTTACCTAACAAAACCTTTTACGCAAATTTTCTGTCATGTTTCCTGCGGCACTAAAAATTAAAGTTGCACATTTTCCAAGTGCATCAAGTTAAAGGCTGTAACGGAATCTCAGAAGAAAGAAATGTCGAATTTTCCAAGAAGAGAAAATTTACTTATCTGTTTAGCCTTGGGGATTTCAGCTGAAAAGTCTGCGAGAAACTTATATGTCAAGCAAAGTGCATTTTCGATGCAAAATGACGTATAATATAGAATATTTTATTGGCGTCGAATTTAAATCATAAAATGTCTCATATGAAACATATATGACTTATCCTCATTCTTCAAATACTATCAGTGATATTGAAAATAGGACCTTAAATTCTTACATATAATACTAAAAATTGAAATCTCTGTAAATTGTTTTCCTAAAATAAACCCCCCCCCCCTCTAATATATTTGTGTGTGTGTTGATTTTTATTTTTGTAATTACTCATCATTTTATCAAATAGATGTTAATTGTTGTATTCTTTTAACCACATTTTGAAGAATCAGCTACTACTTACTATTCAACTCAAGTAATCTTAACATTAAGTCTTTAATTACTGCAATTAACAAGTTGAGCCTAACTACAATAGTCAGCAAAGTTACCAGCACTTAAACTTTATGGTCAAAACGAACCTTATGGTTTGAATAATGAACCATATGGTAAAATTTATGGTCAAAATCATAACAAACTAAAAATTTATGAAAGACCCTTCATATGGTGGAAAATGATAAGTGTTATGGTACAGTTCAATTAAGACGTAATTATTAAGCATTTTTATTCTCTTCTGCAGATATTTCGCCAAGTCATACGAATTTTTGGGAAATCCGGAAGTGGAATCTCCAAAATCGGAAGCAGAAATCCTTAGTAAACCCCTTTCCAAACTGAAATTTCAGGATAAATCCATATAAGTCATCATTAGACTCTCCTAAGAAATAGATGTTATTAAGATAATGCAAAAATGTTAATTGGAGCTGACATCTCTAGATCCGAAAGTAGAAAACCTTGGTTAGACCTTATTCCCACTAGATTTAATGCTGCATCTATGTCAATAATCATGTAAGATGTATTTATAGCCTATTCTGAAGAAATGGGTGTTTTATGGAAAATGTATTAACTGGAAGTAGAAAAGAACCGAAAGTTCAAATAGTTAGTGATTCCTTCAATCCTCCAGAAAATTGATGCTCAAACCATATCAATTATGTATCACCTAAATTTTATCTATAGCCAAAGGAGAATGAACATTTTTGAGCCCGGAATTGGGAAAATACTGGAAGCTTAATCTATAGCCAATCCTAAGAAATAGATGCTTCAGGAGAAATTTTTGAACCGGAAATGGGGAAAAGAACGGAAGTGGAAATTCTTAATGAAACCCTACGTCTCCGAAATTTCATTCTGAATCCACCAGTTATCATATAAGCTCCTTTTATAGAAGTAGCAAGGAAAAAGGGATAAATTGTGAAAAATTTTTGAATGAAAGATGACATCTCGAGAACCAGAAGTGGAAATTCTTAGGCTATCCTAGATCCTGCAGAATTTAATGCTAAATCCATGTCATTCAATATTTAAGATCTATCTATAGCAAATCCTGAGAAATAGATGCTTCAAAGAACGCTTTCAAAGTACAGATGGAAAAGGAATCGGAAATGAAAATTCTGTGTAAGTCATACTAGCTTCTTCAGAATTTGAGTTGAATCCACATCAGTTATCATCTAAGCATTATAGCAAATTTTGAAAAACAAATATTTCAAGGGAAGTGACATTTTTTGAACCGGAAAGAATTTTTTGAAATAAAGGTGGTAATACTCAGTGAATCCGCCAACTCCTTCGAAATTCGAGGCTGAATCCATATCAGTCTAACTATCGTAGATCCTGAAAAATAGATGCTTCTTAAAATGTTAATTAAAACATAGATGGCAGATTGATTTTATGGCAAATAAAAATGACTAGATTTCATAGATGGCTATTATTGGTTGTAAACTTAGCCATTTAATGGTAAGGAATAGCTGTCTTGGGTGCTAAAATTTCCAAAAAGTTGTCCTGTGTGACATTGGTGCAAGGTACATCAGAGAAGGTTTCGTTATTTTTTGGGTTTTTAGAGAATATTTGATTTTTTAATACTTTACAACATAGTTGAAAAGTGTTTATGACTTTGTTCATTCTGTCTGTTTGTCTGTCTGTCCGTTAGCACGATAACTGCCGTAAAACTGACTTTATATCAAAATGAAATTTTAGTATGTTGTTCAGACGGTCTGTGGAACTTATGGGAATATAAATGACTAATATCACCCAATTACTTTTGGATTGAACCCGGGTTGAAGAAATGAAATACATTGAACCCTATGGGACATAATTTTTCAAACATTTTTTAAACAAATTTAAAATTCATAAATTGCTTCGAAAGTTTTAGAAAATATTCAAATTATTCCATAAAATATATAAAAAAAATTCAGTAAAATATATTCAGTAGTTTTTAAAATTAAAATTAAAATAATAATTACACCCTTTGTATGAAGAGATCACGTGACCATTATATGAAGCGATAATGTAACCTACTTCAAAATAAAATATGACATACATCTTGTGCCAAAATCGTGATTTTTAAAGTTATTTTTAATTCATATTTTGTGGTGTTGTATCCGTCGTAAAACCTCTTTATTTTTGCTTAAATTCTGTGCATCTACATACTGAAACAACACAATTACAATATATTTGAGTTTAAATGATCATCAAAGTTTGATTGTTTCTACAACGAAGCCTAATTTTCACTTATGGAGAATGTAAATATCAAAAGATGTAGAATGAGTTGTATAAGAATTGCTATATTTCTTTAACGCAAAATTATTTAGCTCATGGAGTTTGCAATATAACTGATATGAATGAAACATTCATTGATTTTACACAAAGACGACGATTTTTTTCTATGAAATTTTAAGCATAGAGTTAAATTACTTGTACCTCCATGATTTTAAGTTTTTAAATAAAATAAATTATTATAGTATTGTGATGAATAAAAGGAATTAAAAAATGTTTATGAATGAAATGCTACTTTTATAGAGAGGCGATTTATATTTCAATGACGTAATTTGAATAAAGTTCATTTGTTTTCGATGAAGTCTTCAAATATAATACATTATTGCAGTATTATGATAATTTAAAAAATATTACCGAAGAATGTATCGTATTTTAGAGATGTTTAAACCAGGCAATTTATATTTCAATGATGTCATTTGAATGAAGTTCATTTTTTTTATGAAGTTTTAAGTTTTCAAATATAATAAATTAATGTAGAATTGTGATAATTTTAAAAATATTACCGAGGAATGTATCGCATTTTCGAGATGTTTAAATAAAATTGTATTGAAGTTGGAAAGTGTTGCATAATCTATGATTTATACATGATTGATCTGTCTTGTTTTATTTATTTATTTATCTTATTTTAATCTATGCAGTTATTGTAGATTATTAGGATGAACCGCAATAAATAAAACTGTGACTTGTAAGAATATAACTTTGTAATACTTTCTTGAGGAAAGCAGATGCAAAAAAATTAGGTAACTAAAATTGTTTTGACAGATTTCTGAGATCTCTTCGTCTGGTTAACAGCGTCTTCCCTTAACAATCGCTAAGAAAGAAATGCTCTTTCTTAGTAGTTCGGTTCTTTAGTTCTTCTGGTTGATCTGAGAAATAGGGATCAAAACGCCCTTGAAACAATTGTAGTCACCTAATTTTCTCTTGTTTTCAGAAAGTTATAGTAGATAAGTTTATTTCTTCCAAATGAGACTACAATTGAAGAAGTCATCGACGATGAAACTTTTGGATGTAACATATGCAATCACTTCGTCAGGCGGGCGTACAGTCGGTGCAAGCGATAATCGCATACTGGCGCATAACGCAGATGTCGATGCACAGATGTTGCAGATCTAAAAATTTAATTTTTTCCGCTTTTCTTCCAGAATTGTTTCATAATACATCTTTTAAAGTATATCTAATGAGAAAAATTTCGAGCATATTTTTATTTCCTCTATTTCTGTGAAAATAAATTCTCCGGTGATAAATTAAGGCCAAAAAACCCCGAAAAAACATAAGAAAAAATAATTTTTAAAACTCCAGCCCTGTATAAGTTCTATTGCATGATGAATATTTTACACAATAAAACTATCTGATGTGAGCAGCACATGACTTCCCTTATATAATGCAAATAATTTACTACTTTTACAGTAATGAAAATAGGTTATTCTTATAGTAAATACTTATATTCTTTACAAGATAGTGAATTTTCGTCAATTAGTCGTCATTTTCATCAATTTAGCGTCAATTTTTCCATTTGGAGAGATTTTCGTTAAATTGGCAACATTTAAAAACGTCGCCAAGTTGGCGACATTTCGCCAAATTCGTCGCCAAAATCTCGCCAAGCATTATGGTCGGAGAGATAAGTTATTCTGTTAGCAGATAAACGACTATTGGCTTTCAAATACAATAGCAGTACTCTAAGTAACATTTTCATGAATGGAACGAGCTAAATCTATGAGAATGATGTCACCAAATTCATCGCTTGATATTACATATAAAAAGTGAACATTTTCTCAACAGTTATTATATTTTTTTAATTTATGGGATTTTTTGATAAATTTGTTTGAAAAATGTGCAATATCTCTAGAACGGTGCATGATACCGCTGTAAAGTTTATTCCAATCGTTTTCTGAAGAAAAATTACATAATCTATATTTGCGTTACTTTATTAAAGGTTTTGAATTTTGATGATTTTTTAAAAATTTCACTCGTACATTTAGGTGTGTTTTGAACATTCGATTGTGTTAAAAAAAAAAGACTTCCAGTACTCACGGATTGTAATTTTTGCACCAAATCGCTTCATTTCGAATCGCTCCATTCGTTATATCGACACAGACACACGCACACACAGAGAGAGAGAGAAAGAGAGAGAGAGAAAAAGAAAGAGGGAGAGAGAGAGAGAGAGAGAGAGAGAGTACTTCAAAAACTTCGATGTGATTTCTGGAATACAGGGAACGTGCTCTTGCGTTAAAAAATCAAATTTTCGATTCCGTTACAATACTTTCCCTATACACCATTTTATGTATGATGCGAAAGAAAAATGAAGCATTTTCAATAATTTACTGCAGAAGTGATTGGAAAATTCCGATTAGTATGGGTATTAAAGCTAAAATAGGCAAGCAATGCATGCCGTATTTATTTAAACTTCTCAACATTAAACTGAATATTCTTAAAACTACAGTTTTTTCACCTTATACACACTCTAATTTAAAAACGTTATGAGGATATAATCCTACAATTTTGCAAGGTATTATATAATGCATATGTGATCAATGCTTAACTAAATTTATGTTGTTGTTGTTGAAACCCAGACCGTCCGACCTACCAGAAAGGTGTAAGGTAACTGTTTGGACGGTCGGGAAGTGCCACCCAATTCAGACCGAAACCCAGTGGGGGAGGCATCCACAGGGACCGTACCCTCCTTCCCCTACCACCAACCTCTCGGAAGGACTTTCGGACCCACATGTTTAACGTGATCGTACTCCGCATGAACACGGCGGCAGTTTTGGCAGTGGCTGGAATCGAACCCGGGCCTACCGAGTGCAACTCCAGCGCGCTAACCAAAGGGCTACCGCGCCCAACTAAATTTATGTGTAAAATATAATTAAAATTCGATCAATCGATTACATGGCAGAGCTTAGATGATGAAAGATAAGGATTCAGCGGCAAATTCTGGAGAAGGCTGGGAGTTTTCTGAAGATTTTCATTCTCAGTTGTGGGGATGACAATTAATATTTTTCCGAAAATCCGCGTAAATGTACAAAAAAAGTATGCAAAGAAAATAAAAATAGTTAATATTTGCATCAAAAATGAAGTATACACACAGTTTGCATCAAAAATGAAATATCCACACAATTTGCCACTATATGAAGACTTACATAGAGGCAATGTATCACTTGTTGTATCACTTGTGTATCACTCTATGTATCATGTAACACAATATTTGTATTACATGTTCCACCCCTAATTACAAATGCCAGGAAAGATAATGAACTATCTAAATGCAGCAGAGGGGACCAATGGCAACACAATCATAGATAAACAGCTGTCATCCCCTTCTGCATCAACGACAAATAGGAGAAGTGGTATGCAACCAATGGCGGAAAGGAAAAAGCGCCCCAAAGTTCTGTTCCAAAAAGTTCAGACGACTGCAAATTTTTCGAACGAGCTAACATCATGTGTCTTGGCATTGTGAAAAAATATATCGAATGTGAGCGATAAAATGGAAGCGTGTTGCAGATATGAGATGTGCAATAGTTTCGTACATCTTAAAGATTGCACGAATGAGTACTGAATACAAAAGAGAAGAGGTAATTAGGTTTCAATATATCACTAATTAGCAGGGAAGGCACACTTTTCTAGATTATTCAAATAATGAACAATCAGTTCATAAGAGTCTCTATTATATTAACGAGTTCTTATATTTTGAGCTAAAAGAACTATTTTGAGTGTCGATTGCTTAAAAGAAACTGTTTAAAAAATATATGTCAATTATATTATGTGTGCAAATATGTATTAATGAAATATTGTCAGTGTTATATATCTTATAATAATAGAGTTATTAAAAGTATCATTAATCAAGATATAATGGATATCTATAACTTAAAATATTAAAATTAATTGATCAATTAAGTTAAGTGTATTTATTTATATGTTGTGTGTTGGTCTCTCCGGTTTGAGAACCAGGAGTTTACATATTCCACCCTAAGTGAAGGCATCATAGGTAAGTCCTAGTGTAGTCGTTTTGATAAGGGCAATTTTACCTTATTACATATCACTTGTGTATCACTATATGTATCGCTTATTGTTTTTACAATAATGTTTTCCTTATCAGTACAAACTTGCTCCACTGTGGAAAACATTCATATGTATATATTTTCTCAACAGTTCTCTTAAAAAATATCATAATATCCTATGACATTGTGTATCGTAACGTTATACGTCTATATATATATTGAACTTTAGTGTTAAACAGAAATTTTATTCGGATTTACACTAAATTACACATAATATCATACCATGACATCAGAAACTCATATCTGAATATATATTTTATGCAATATTATGACTGAACAGCAAACAGTGCCGTTAAAGATTATTTTTCCACTCTTTCTATGTGCACTTCAAAAATGTAAGTAAGGACAGAAACGTGTTCTATTCTAGTCTATTCTAGATAAGAAGTCAGAGGAACAGCAATGCATCATCAACGGTCTTTTCTAGCTTCAAACGTTTTTAAAGGTACGTAATAATGATTCCATAACTTATCCGAATGCTGTAAGTATAAGGCTCTTCTTTAAAGGTAGAACTCCTGCCATTAAAACGATGAGTTTTCTCTATAACAAACAGTTTAGGCAATCTTTTAATGTGGTTAGATGGCTGAATGTAGGATCACGCGAGAAGTCTTCGTTTATAAGCATCAAAGTTGATCGGAATTTTTCAAAAGCAAGTGGAACCTCGGAAGTAAACATAACATCTGCCACGAATAAAACTATGTTCCAAACAGCCCATTCTCTTTCGAAATCTGCATAGACGGCATTTGTCCTTATCAGAAGTGTGTACGAGATCGTAAATACTTGACAGACATACATTGTAATTAAAGACAATAGGGAAGAAGAAAATATTGCATTCAATAACTGAGTACCATTCAACGCGTTCCTGTACTCCAGAACTAATCGATTAGCACAAGCCGCTTCTGTGCGTGAAGAAGCAGAAGTCATACAAACATCTCGAAGTTTGGAAAATTTTATATGGCAAATGACATTTTTCCAGTAATTGCATGAAGCAGAGAAAATGCAACTGATGGCTGTAGGAATAGTAATTTTTATGAAATTTATGAAACGGAAACTGCAAAGGATCGCAAATTTCCACCCACCTCCAAGTTCGTCAGATGTGGGATTGAACACGATAAGTTTGCTATTAATTCCACAATATATAACCCAAACACAGGCATACACAATTGGATACACAATGGCGAAAATTGCAAAAAAGTAAAAAAAATATTAAGGTACGCGAAAAGTTATAATTTGAAGTTTTCATTAAGTTCTGAAGGGTGTCAGATGATTTCTTTTTGAATAAAAGAAACACCAAGCATAGAGGATCATTCCGAAAAATAAAGCTACTGAGAAACCTATTTTTAAATCTGATTGTGTGATGTAATAAGCAATAGACATAGCTGTCGACACGAAAGCTGTCAACGTCGGTAATTTCATCAAAATGTGACTTTAGTGATCTTAACTTCATCTTTTGAAACATTGAGAGATATGCCAATTATTTGAAGCGGCAGACATATATCCTTAATAAAAATCGTGTGAAAAATCCCAGGAAATGAACGAACGTGCGAAACATTGATCATTTGAAATCTGAGTTCTCTGCCTTTTGGGGGGAAACTTCTCATTATCTAGAAGAACTCTCAAATGCCATTTCCAAACGTTATAATGTTTACCCTCATGACACTAAAGGATAAATATCAAATATTAGAGAATAAAAGTAGGTCTATAAGGCAATTTTACTAAATTATGTTACACTCAAATAAATGAGATATTTCAAATGTTCTAACAAAAAAAACCCCTTCTTAATCTTCTAAATTTCATTTTACAAAATATTTTACCGCATGTCACAAATAGCATGTTGTGAATGCAGTAGCTGAATGAAACAATTTGAAAACGATATTTGCACATAAAAAATTGTAAACATCCATCTTGTTTTAAGACGACCACAAAATAAATGTCATAGCAATAAGTGGTTTTGAAACTGTACTCCGTGTATCATCTTATTTTCAAAGGCCGTTTCGTAAGCATTTGTAAGGGATGTTATGAATAGTATATTTTTTATTATTTTTCTAACATTGATATTTATAGTTACAAAATCAATTAATTTAGTCTATATATGCATATACTGAAAACGGCAATTCACTGTTAATGAAGATGCTTATGCTGAATCATTAATTTGGATTTTGGCAAAGCTTCAATAGTCGATTTTACATGTAGTACCGGATGATACGAAATAAATAAATGTATCCAATCAGTAATATAGGTCTATCCATCATATTTTACTTTTATAGTAATAGAGCTACTAATATCATTAATACATGTATAAAATATAAGGCTATAAACTTCTGCATCACGATTGAAGATCTAAATTAAATGTAATACATTTTTATCAATATATCGCTTTAATAACATTTCTTATTAACCTGAAATGTGAGCCTCATGGTTCACAGCAAATTATGTAATGATTTGAATATTTTTTCCATTTTATAATAGCCGTAGTAGCAATCTAAGGCAAAATATCTGCTAATTATTAGCTCCAAGTTGGACCAATATAAAAATGTGGACATTTTGACGGAATTGACCCAATATTGGCTTAAAATATTGGGACAATATTACGTCAATATTTCCAATGTAACACCAATATTTGCCCAATATTGGGATAACATTGGAAATATTTCTAATTTCATCCATAGATATACAATGTTGGTTCAATATTGGACCAATATTAAATTCTACTAGGGAGATCTATAAGGTAATTTTTCAGCCTAAACAGAAATCCAATATCAAATCGCTCGCTTACACCATAAATTTAAGGAATTATTCCAGAATTCAACCCTCTAATGGTGGTAAACGTTTTCGACAATTTTTATAAAAAAGAAAATGTCCGACGTATGTAAAACATAAGGTAGCTTGTCGCACTTGCCGAAATCGAACATATAACATGTTTTTTTAAAAATATCACGTTATCAAAGAAGAAAATCAAATTATCGAATAAAACTGTTTTTCAGTCCCATCTGTTGGGCAGACTCCTATTCAATCACAAATATTCTAGACACAGTGTTCTATATTGTGCCGGAAAAAGATATTGTTGAACAGTTGCGCATACAAAAATTGCCGTGAAATTATAATTGAATTAATTTATTTAATGGCTTTGAAATGTTTTAAATATTTCCGTGAGTGTAGTAGATTTGCTTATATTGCATGTGTTCCAAACATGACCTTCCAAATTTAACTCTAATCTGCGAGCCAACGAACCGCTTCTGACAAATAAATCAATAATCACTGACTATAATACTAATCTTTTAAGTTAAAATACTTATTTCGGTAGCACTTAATTATTAAAAAATACATTTAAAAATAATATTTTGCACAGTAAGGATTAATTTATTATCTTTTGAGAATAGACCTAGAGGCGATGTGAGGCAAGCAATAATTACTGAAACATCAAAAAAGATCTGAATTCGACAATATTGTTGTGATATTTAGCTGACACGTACCGTTTTGTGTAGTTACACTGCATTAACGATCAATGGCTTTGCTTAGGGTACATGACACGCATCAACTTGAGTTCATTTCTATGTTACTAGTAATAATTTCCTCATGGCGAACATCTTATTGCCTTCCATTTCAAGAGGCCTTTCATATAAATGCTCATCGTCTTTGGAGTTCGATTAATCTTTTTAACTGCCCGTCGCCTTAAGTTACGCCCTATGTTAACCTCTTAACTTTCGCATCTGATGATGTAATTTCTAATTTGTGAATTTATGTGTTCTAAACCTCTCTCAATGGTAGTATCAACCCAGTGCTACTCGTCTGACATTTTCATTCAGCTTGTTTTCAGTGGTGTATTACTTGAATTAAATGTCGATAATTTGGTCTCACATATATAACATTATAATACTTCCTTGAAGGAAGCAGGCATAGGACGTTTTCTTCCAAGAAGTTTAAAACAGTTACAATCTCAGAAGAAGAAATTCTATTTATAGCGACAGCATTTTATAACATTTCACTGAACTTTACGCCAAGTTTAAAGGACTTTTAAATCTTAAAAAAATACGCGTTTATTATTAAACTTATGATAAGTTCATTATGTGAAAAGATGTTATTATTAATTCATCAATTTGCCATCATTTTCGAAACGTCAGCGCCGATATTGCCTATTTGGCTACATTTTCGTTAATTTGTCACTATTTTCAAATAATTGCCAAGATGGCGATATTTCATCGAATTAGTCGCCAAGTTCTCAATGTTTCGCGAAGTGTCCCATATTTGACAATGTAAACTATTGCTTAATTTTATGTAGTTTTTTAGATGAATTTATGTGAAAAAGTAAAATATATCAAAAAGAGTTAAAGTTAGCGTTGTAAAGTTTGTGTCAATCGTTTAAAAAATGAGTCTAATGATTATTTTTTTAATATTATGAGATGACCTTATTTTTCATGATTTAAAAATTTTGCGGTCTTCCGGGAGTTCGATCATGCTTAAAACCAATAGGGTTCCAAAATAGACAGCTTATAGTAATCGTACTAAATTAAGTTCAAAATGCTTCATTCGTTCTTGAGATATCACTGCCACAGTCTCACAAAACACACGCACTAACATACATACACACACAAAACCTACAAAACGTTCAGGGATGCGTCACAATACTTCCCCTATACATCATATTGTACAGGGAGGAAAAATAAAAATGAAGTATTTAGAAACATTTACTGACAAAAATGATCAAAAAATTCTGATTAGTACGGGTTTTAAAGCCAAAATGGTGAAGCAACGCATGTAGTATATTTATTTCATTCTAAACATTATTAAACTTATTTTCTTCAGAACTACCTTTTTTCGACTATTATAATTAAAAACAAGGGAGAAGAAATATTACAATTTCGCAAAATATTATATAGTACATATGCGTACAACACCTACCAAAATTTAGATGAAAAAAATTATTTATAAGAAATTTTCTCTTCTCGTATTCTACCGAAATATCTTATAGACACCTACAGCGATGCATAGAATTCCCTAGAAATTATCTAGTGACTCTACAGCGCTCTCGAGCGCTCATAGAAATTTATGTACTATCAAAGAAGACATCCTTTTAAAGTATATTGATATTTCTGTTATATTTTTATGGAATTATAAAATAAATTTACATTAATTTTTATTTGAAAGAAATTAATTTTTTCCATAACAGAAATTTAAATTAATTTTTTTTATGGAACTAAAAAAGAAATTTAAGAGAAACTATATAAAAAATATTGACTTTTGGGGAAATCAGACTTTTAAAAGGTTTCGGAAACTTATCCGTCTCTCGTTCAAACAGAAACAAAGATTCTAACTTAAAATTTTACTGAAGAGATAGCTTTATCCTAGCCCCTTTATATATTCTCTAAAAGGACGTTTATTTTACAAACATTTAAATATCTATACAATTTTTAAAATTTTTGAAACTGCCAATTGTGGTGGAGTAAAATTTACCTAAATACACTACTAATACTTACACATAGTGTCCACCAGTTGACCCTGAAATTAGTATAGTGGGATCTAAACAGATCAAAAGTACATTTGCTTTTACACTAAGATAAACAGTCGATTCTGTAGCCACTAACACATTTATTAAACACATAAATCATCAATAATAATAATGCAAATACAATACACTAAAAACTACCAAGCTTGACCTCAGGGGTGTACGGGATTATAAAATAAAATGCTACTTCAAATTCTCGTTAATTAAAATTCAAGTTGTCCAGTGAGGGAAAATTCCCAGAACTTACATTTACTTTTGATTTATATTAGTATACAAATAATACATTACGTCTTAATTGAAAATTAAAGAAACAATACCTTCACACCGATGAAATAGTTTGCATTTGCAAATATCGAAAATTTCAGTTCATAGTGCAGCATTCCAGGTATGCGCGATCACACAGTTTATGGGAACACGCAGCTTTCGGATAAGACGTCGACTCGAGATTCCTTCATGAATTATCACGGAGTTGGGGATCACAGTCTGCTGTTTTCTCCACCACCCTGTTGCCGGTTGATGTCAGGTCCAGGCAAAAGTTCCTGCGTGCGTCTAGATCCTGCCTAATCGCTGGCGATTCAAATGTCACTAAAGGCCAGCGTTGCTTGTTGCACAAGAGCCCGGGAGGTGATGCGAGAACAAAAGTAATTCGCTGATTCCCGATTATGGTTATGAACACCAACTAGGTCAACTGAGGCATCATTCTAGCAATATTTACCATACACATTATATACATTGAGTAATTGCTACTCCCGCCCTCTTTCCTTCCTGGGCTAACCCGGGGTATGAAACGCACTTGCATTACGTGCAAATAATAAGTTATGCTTCATAACACATTCACCCCCCACTAGGGGAAAAAGGCAAGCTGGGTTTACAAATATACTATAGGAAATAGTTACATTTTTTGGTAATATTTTACATACTTACAGTTTGAATTTTACTGTTACAAAACAATCTGTTCGTTTATCAAATTTACATTTCATCAGAGATTGTGCTCTGCTTAGAGCGACTGCATTATCATTATATAGTTATACACATTATTTCATATCACTTAAACGGATTACATGTTTGAAATATCTCATACAAGTAACAGATCGATATACAGTTCAAATATATATACATACAACAAAAGCACATTTCATTTGTCATTTGCATAAATTAAAAATTCCATCACCCAGAATCCCTTATATAAAAGTGTCCCACAGCAAAACAGTCACTGTCGCTTTGTTTACATCTGAGCTTCCCTGTCAGCTGTTAACCAGACAAACCCCCTTCTTAGAACCGGAGTCAAGGAAATTGGTATCCATTCCTCCCCCTCTTTTCTTTCTCCGCGCGCGCGTTCTCTAAAGACTAGTGTGCCGGTTCGGTGAGCCATTTCTTGGCATTATGTACGTAAGCTGCATGTATGATTTCAAGGATTCCACCACCAAGCATCAGACCAGGTAAAAATCTTCGCAAGTTTTCTTTTGTTTTACTACTTCTGGGCAATTCATTGACGTGAGTATTGACTTTGGCTTTTTGTTTTACAAGTCATTTCTTCTCACTCTACGGAGTTGTATCAGGAAGACGCCTAAGCTATTGTTCGTAACAGGGTCTGTACTCCCCTTCGATCTCTCCCGCTCTGATTTTATTTTTTTATTCCTTTATTTAATTAAAAGAGTGTATATATATTCTATGTGTTTTAGTTTTATTCATACTTGACGGTTTGCATGTTTTATTCAGGCTTACCCAAACTTTCGGAATATATATTTCTTTTAAAGTTACCTAGAATTTGTTATTATTAATTTTTTTTTGTATTTTTCCGACCATACCTATCTTCACGAGATCAGAATTGACTCTGATTTTTTAAATTTAAAAGTCGAGTCTCTTCAGATTTTTAACAGGGAGGCACGAAATTGGGGTGGAAGTAAACTCGTCCTCTCATTCGTTATTTCACTGATGGAAGGGGTGATTCTAATTCCTAAAAACTTACTGGATTGCGTAGTGACACTCATATTTCATGCGTCCCAATAGACTTTGCTGACCGGAGGGTTTCCCACTGCCGGGAGGTCCCGGACCGAGCTCCGAAGGGAACTAACTTCTGACAGGGGCAATAAATTTCGAGAGATTTGTGGTTTTTAATTTGGCATTTGCTTCGACATTTCTTTTCAAGAAATTTACAAATGCTATCTTGCACCATTCAAACCATGGAGTCGAACTGTCCCATCTTGTCTGTGATCAGGCACCGTTACAGCAATATTTACCATACACATTACTTACAATGAGTAATTGCTACTTCCGCCCCCTTTCATTTCTGGGACTAACCCGCGGCATTAAACGTATTTGCACTAAGTGCACATAATATGTTATGCTTCATAACAAGTGTGACTTGTTTAACGAGAACTTTTCAGCAGCCATTGTTCAAGATGTATCCGCGAACGATAAATGCACAACTAATTCACAAAAAGAAGGATCTTATTTTTAATAGTTTTTCCATAGCTAAAGTACTCAAATACTATTCCCGTAATTATTAAAGGACCTGTTTTACTTATCCCATCTACATTTCGTAGAGTTTTCTGAAGTAGTTTTTATCCTTTCCTAACAGCACTCGAGAACTCAGCTATGCAGCCTTAGGCTATTTTTTTAGCAATGTTTAACGCATTTTTACATTTCTTAAAATACATAATATGCTTTACGTAAAATTAATGTAATGTAACTTATTATTCGAAATCGATAATAAGATTTTGATCGATTCACATATCTTGTTTATGTTAGAACACGATTAAACTATTTTTAAAAGTACTTCGGTTTTTATGTATGCAATTTATGAAATCAGCGTATTTAGCAGAAAAGACCGACGGCAGTTGATTACTTTCTTCTGTTGTAAACAGCAAAAATTATAGAAAATTAAAGGATTTAAATCTTGATTTTATAAGAGTTTTATTTCGAGAGCTAGCTTGTAGATAGTTTTACGATATATCAACAGTAAATTTTAATACAATGAAAAATAAAATTTTAGAATTGTTTTAAATGCTGTTCCGTTTTTCTTCATTGCTTCCAAACTATAATAAACTTTATCGAAGTAATCATTGATTTTTTTCAAAAGAATGATAAAAATGGCGAAGGACAACGGGTGCCAAATGTACTCCCGCCACGTAGAACCTACACACTCGGCAAAATTTTAGGAGACTGGCTAGAAGAAAGAGAATATACCGTCCAATCTTCTCAAACAAGTTCAGTAGGCGAAATCAAGATTAGGGTCAGATTCAACCCAAGCGATCTAAGCAAACTCTCCTCTCAACCGGATATAAAGTTTAGTCAATTACCGGAAGATTGCGCTGTGATCGATTGGTGGTTGAAAGCATTCATGGCCAGGCGGAAAAGGCAAACGTGTAATTTGAATAACAGAGCACTTACAATTAAATTTAGAAACTGGGACAAATGACTTATTAATGAAGGTGAAAATATAAAAACAATTTTGAATGAGGTAATTTAGAATAATTAAATAAAAATTATTAAGTATTCAAATAATTAAAATAAAAAGTATTTAATGATTATTAAAAGCAATAAATTCTGAATAATGATCAAATCAATGTTGTCATGAATCGCGACGGTTCCGAAATCATTCGATCATCATTTCACTGTCAACCACCAAATTCCGACTCGCAAATTCTGCGGTCCTGGCGAGCAGCAGGATGCGATCCTGTGGTCTAATGAAAAGGAATCGGCGATGAAACTGTTGCAGAAAGAATTTATTTGACACAATATTGCTATTGGCCAATTGCTATCACAATTAGGAATGCTGAAAAAAGAAAAAGAACTACACTTATATGCATAGGAACTTAATGTACAGTCTTTCTAAAATTCTATCCGTCAGCAGTAATTCATCTTTTAATTCGATGGTTATTGTGAAAAGTTATTAGATATCGAAGTCTATAAAGGTAACACAGCTCAAATTTCCGAATAAATTTAGTGGATGGAAATGTTTTTTGGGGTGGAGGAAGGCAGTACAAGTGCTACATCCTGTAATTTTAATATTCATTCAACATATATTGAAGAATTTACAGTCGGGGAACGGATTGAAACGTTTGTTTTGTAATCAAGTTGATATTTCTATAAATTTTAGTTTAATATTTGAACAATTCGACGGAATGTGCTTTTTTTTTTACAAACATTGTCAACTAATGCATTTAAAGGTTATGATAGGATTCAGATCAGGTGATAGAATTGGGTACTCCATTATGTGGACTATCTTTGCAGATAAACATCGTTTAGATAATTAGATCTTCAGATATACATCTGTTTAGATAATCAGGTCTGTAGATAAACATACCTTTAGATAATCAGAACTTTACATAGACATCTGTTACCAAAATTGCTTCAATTCATCATCCAGACTGATTTATATATAACTTACACTTTATGTAAATGGTATAGTAGAGCTCATTTTTCTAAAAATAATTTAAAGTTTACTTGATCGAAAATTAATGAACGTCACTGTCTACATATTACATACTTGGGACTTGTAGTACGTACAGTGGAATTTACAGGTATTAAATGCGGATACATAAAATGCATTAACGCATTCTGATATATAAGCAATGGTGCGGTTTTGCTGTTCTTGTGAATTTAAATACATTTTTAATTCAAAAAATTGATTTATTCACGTTATATACTCATTTACAGCATGGTAGTATATAAAGTCAGGACCTAAATAGGGTGCAAATGAAACCTAGATCCATTATTAAGGAAACGTTATAATTTTTTGTTTTCGTCGTAGCCGTTATAAATAAGACAAATAATGTTAACTAGAGAAGAAAAAGTTGCTGTTGCAAGCCATATTCAGTAAATAAATCTATTGACATTCAGTTTCAAAAACGCAGAGTCATTACTCTATTTTTGAAATGTTCAGTGATGAAGCACATGGGGTAGAGATTGGGCACCATCTTGTAAGAACCTGGATGTTTGCATTTTTTCGTCCAAAGTTCTTTTTTGTCGCAAGTTAGCCTTAAAAGAAAATGGGAAACAACGTAAACAAATAAACCAGTGTTTTATTTTTGCAAATCACTGTAAATGTTGATCAATAAATCTTCACTGGGGAATAAAAGGCCTTCAAAAAGTATGCAGTGTGTATAGTAATCCCTCACATAATGAAATAAGTTCTTTAAATCTAAAAGTGTACAATAATAATTCCGTAACTAAACAGAGCCCCAAACGTAGCTAGAATGAGGTTTCTTCTTAACTCAAGAACACCTCCAGCCGTTAGATTTACAGGAATTTGCTGCAACAAGGACGATAATGTGTCTTTCAAAATACCAGACTGCATGAAATTCTGCCTACTTGTTATGGCAACATTCATGCGTATAATTGAACTTCTAATATTATTAGAAGCAATAGGCACTTCTGATGCAAGCATTACAAGGGTTACGAATTGTGCAGTGTTGATAAGGAAAGCTAAAGCGATAAATATGTTTTCCGTAAGTGAAAGCACGTCTCCATACTTTATCACATAATACGCCATCTCGAACATTTTCACGACTTGGAAAGGAAGTAAAAAGAATGCGATAGGGGAGAATATGTCATTTAGTAGTTTCAATCCGTCCCAGGATTTCTCGTGCTTTTCAGCAAGCAAAATGGCATACGTTGATTGTTCAATATGTATTGATGGTAAATTATCGAAATTACAGTCCCTAAAAATCAATGTGTTGGAAAAAATTTTTTTCCAGCTGTAGCATAAAGTACATAAAACATAAGTAATAGCAACAGGAATTGTATATTTGGAAAATGAATCCAAGATGCTGCATGCAACAAATATTGTCGTCCATGCATTTCCTAGATCTTCAGGTGTAAAGCCAAATGTATACCTGTTGCAAACTCGTTTGCAAAAGTTAAGGTATGCAAAACTGAAAAAAACTGGATACACTAAAGCTAGATATATGAATGATATTAAAACATTCGAGGTAATATTAGGGCAAAATATTTTCGAATACTTTTCAATCAATTTAATAAATTCCACCATTTGTTTGAGCTTCAAAAACAAAAATACCCAAGCACTATAAACCATTCCAATACTTGTAGTAGAAACTATAATTGGCATGAAATCCCATGATTTATATGAGAAGATAGTTGAAATAAAAGAACACAAAAGAGCTGAAAATGTTACAAATTTCATCGTAAACAAAAATGTTTTTTCTGCCTTGCTTTTAACTTTATGGTTGTATATAGATACACCAATCGCTCCCAGCGCAATTCTTAGTTTATCGAAAGAAATGTGAGAAGCCATCGTATAATATATACATATTAATGAAGTAAGGCCAGTAACATTATGGCTGTATGTCCTAAATGGATTTTATATAAAGCAAAATATAAGATCATTTATTGATTTGTTTTGTCTGTACAATTGTACCACTTAGATAAATTGATGGTTTTTGTTAGATTCGTAAGTTATTTTGCAGGAATATCTCTATGTACTTTTTAACTCCATAATTCTTCTAGATAGCTTTTTATGCAATATCATGAACGTACACTACGTATTCTTAGTTTAACGATCTTGTTGCGTCAAACGTGGTCCCATATAAATTTGTGTAATGAGTATATTTGTTATAATGAGTGATATAATGAATAACTTGTTATAATGAGTGTATTTTGCTTTTTCTTATAAGTCTGATCTAACAAGTCTGACAAAATGATACACAAAACAGTCCTATAGCAATATGACTTTGAGGCACCACTGAACTAAGCTTTAAATATTGCAGGAGTATAAAGATAAGACGAGCATTCTATATGCATAACAAATAATTGATACCAATGCTTGAATTACAAAAAACATCTTACCTGAAACCGTTCATGTTTTTCACTAAGCACACACATTAAGAGTTTTAACCTTATTATAATTATTACAATGGTACCCGGATTCAAGAGATCAGAACCCTTTTAAAAGATCAAACGCAAAGAATCCCTTTACAGTGGGTGCTTGCACATTGCGGAGTACCAGGACTTGAAAAAACGGACTTTTGGGCCAAAACGGGTGCTATGGTGGAGTAGAGATTCTCAAAGACTATGACTTTTCATTCAACTCAACTGTACATTAAAATGCTACATACAAAAGAAATTGAGACAGAATCTATAGAGGAATCTAAGGAAAAGTTATGGAGCGTCCTTAACAAGAGCATTTCTGTCATTCTAGAGGTTCCTCGACGAGCAAAAGTTGCCAGGTTCAGATTTCTTGCTGTTCATGACTGTCTCATGGCTCATCTCTATGGAATTGGTCTTTCTGCTTTCCTCGATTGTATTTCATGTTACCTAGGACAGCTTATGTCTGAAAAAAATGTTAACGAGTGCCCCGCACTAGTGACAAGCACATTGCGAAGTTTCAGGAATTGAAAAAGCGGACTTTGGGGCCAAAACGGGTGCTGCGGTGGAGTAGAGATTCTCAAAGACTGTGACTTTTCATTCAGCTCAACTGTGCATTAAAATGCTACATACAAAAGAAATTGAGACAGAATCTATGGAGGAGTCTAAGGAAAAGTCATGGAGCGTCCTCAGCAAGAACATTTCTGTCATTCTAGAGGTTCTTCGACGAGCAACATTTGCCAGGTTCAGATTTCTTGCTGTTCATGACTGTCTCATGGCTCATCTCTATGGAATTGGTCTTTCTGCTTTCCCGGATTGTATTTCATGTTACCTAGGACAGCTTATGTCTGAAAAACATTTGGACGAGTGCACCGCACTAGTGACATTTTAGTTCAATGATTGAAAAAGACAGAAGAACTTGGTGTCTAATGGCCTAGCGACCAAACGACAGGCATTTGAAAACAACAGAAACACATTATTAATATTACTTTAAATTTAAACTTAGTTCGAAAGCTATAATGTTGTTGTTCTTCTTCCTGAAAAAACCAATTATATCTGTGGCGACAATATATGACGGTGACATTCATCAAACATACTTTTAAGAATATTGAAAATTCATTCATCACGCAAAGTTGAACTTTGATTTCATAAGTATGTTTTGTTTATTCGTAAATGATTGCTAAGTGCAAAATTGAATATTGATATATTGATTGGATACTGAAAAGTGATAGGATATATTTTGTTTTATTTGATATGATGCATTATGAAGATTAAAAATGTTATTCACAATTAATTTTTAAAATTTCTTTAGGATAAGCTTTGTGATGCAAAATCATTTCGTATTTATCGAGTTTTGTAAGTTTGAGGCCAGGATAGAAATGAAAATTGTCCTTAGTCCACTAAATATTCAGTAATCTGAATAGTTTAAAATTAATTAGTGCTACTATTAATGAAAGGGACAATAGAACAATGAAAAAATCTTATATGGACGTCACATGACTTTTCTTACATATGGCAATGAATTTAATTTTTTCACTTTGAAAAAATCATGTATAAGATCTTTGGCCCTCTATCTAAAACGTTGAACAGCACATTCGAAGCTTGTTAGTATGACAACATGTAGAACTATTTCGAAGTACCCAATTAAATTATATTTCGCTCAACTCTAACTTTACAATTATCAATATTGATAGCATCAGCAATTAGCAATACTGTCCATATATCAAACTATTTTAATAGTTAATTTATCAGCTTGGTCTTTTTTCGTTAACCTATTAAAGACCGTACTACCTTTCACTGGACGAAAATGAACTGAAGTCAATTCTTACATGTATTAGTGACTAATTAAGAGAAAAAAAGTGACTGATGAAAGAAATATTTACTTGATTAAGGGGACCAGGAAAGGAAGAATTTACTCAAAAAACGATTTTTTTTATTGCTGCATTAAATAGTGCAGAATGTCCTCTTTCTTGCTATATATCACACTTCTAAATCAAAGAAGAGAACTTGAATTTAAGATGTTTTTCAGCAGCACTTAGCAGCTGACCCGACAGTTAAAGGGTTTTCAAATGAAAACAAACCGATTCATCCGCTTTCATTAGTTTGTTGCTCAACAAATTTATTATCTCTCTTGAGTTTTTCTAGACAAGCAATTTTCAGCAATCTGGCAACAGTGTGATTAAATGTGACTGTTTTACTAGGTTTTAACTGTTTTGATTCATTGATATTGCGTTACAAGTTCTTATCTGTTTTCCTTTCTTTTTGTATTTTGTGAATATTTAATTATAGCTATATTATATATTTGTGAACCATTTATTTAGCATGTAGCATGAGGCAAAGTGAAAGGTTATTTAGGAAACGTATCAATATTTGTAAATCCAAGAACAAGTCTCCTCACAATACTGAGAGTGTGGGGATGAAATCGGATGAAACTCTTGCTACTGCTAAGGACAGTAATTATAGTAAATTTCAGATTTCCTTTGAAAAGTATGATGAATTTACAGAATTTGAACATTGTGGTAATGAAATTAATTCCCTAAGTGTGCTGCAAGATGCTGTAACTAAAATTGCTGAGTGTAAATAATGTAAAGGAACCATTTCTATGTGGGTGAAAAAGCGAATAAGTCTTGCATCTGAAATACATATAAGTTGTTGTTGAGACCCAGACCGTTCGACCTACCAGAAAAGTGTAAGGTAACTGTTGGGACGGCCGGGAAGTGCCACCCAATTTAGACCGTAACCCAAAGGGGGAGGCATCCACAAGGACCGTACCTTCCTTCCCCTACCACCAACCTCTCGGTAAGACTTACGGACCCACATGTTTAACGTGATCGAACTCCGCATGAACACAGCGGCAGTTGCGGAAGCGTGCAAATCCAGCCCGCAAACCACCGAGCTACCGCGCCCGAAATGTGGCAACAGCACGCGGTGTTCCCAGGTGGTCACCCACCCAAGTACTAATCGCGCCCGATGCTGCCTGACTTCGGTGATCAAACGAGAATCGGTGTTTTCAGCACGGTACGGCCGTTGGCTATATACATATAAGATGTAACAGTTGTGAAAACAATGTTGATTTTATGAATACCGAAAAGATAAACAATGCTGAATGCAATACTAATTTATATGATTTAAATATTAGAATTGTTTACGCTTTACGTACAATAGGCAAAGGGCACACACCAGGACGACTGTTTTGTGCTGTCATGAACTTATCAAATCCACAGACAAAATTTGCAGCATATGCAGATGTTTTGTGTTCGGCATCAGATCATGTTTGTTCTCAAGAGACGGATAAAGCTGCCAAAGAATGTATTTCTCTGAAAAATGATAACACGGATTTGTATGTTGCATTTGATGGTAAATGGCAGAAACGTGGACATTTGTCACATAATGGTGTAGTTACAGCAACAAGTGTTGACACAGGGAAAGTAATAGACATTGCTGTTATGTCAAAATTTTGCAGTTGCCCTCAAAGGAATTGAAGCATACATGTTGATACATGTATTGCTAATTACAGTGGAGTAAGTGGAGGCATGGAAGTTGGTGGGGTCAGAGAAATTTTTAATAGATCAGAAACTCTGTATGGTGCTATGTGAAATATCTGGGTGATGGAGAATCAAAAGCATATAAAGGAATTGTGGCTTTGAATATATATGGCGACACGCAAATTGAAAAATTAGGGCACATATTAGAGTGCATATTCAAAAAAAGCCGTTTGCATGAGCTGAAAAAGAAATTCAGTAACAAAGGACTTAGTGATGGAAAACCATTAAGGGGAAAGAACAGACTCACGGATGCTTTAATTTTGAAAATTCAAAAATACTATGGCTTAGCAATTAGACGAAATGTTAGTTCTCTGCCAAATTTGCAACAAGCTGTATGGGCAGAATACTTCCACTTGCTCTTAAGTAATGCAAATCATAATCTTGAACTTTGTCCAGTTGGAAATGAAAGCTGATGTAAATTTCAACTTACACTTGCTAAAGGAGAAGTTTATGACAATGAGAAGCGAATTATGTAAAAATATAATTTAATGTTTTTAATAAATTTATTTGAAAAACTCGAAATAACTCGATAACGTTTCATGCTAGCGCCCTACAGTGTATGTCTCTCATTTCTTTGAAAAATTACATCAGAAATGATCATTTGCTTAATATTATTAAAATTTTTAGTTTTTCAATAATTGTTTAAAAATTTCATTCGAAAATGTGGAGGTTTTCAAAATGTTCGATTGCATTAAAAATCAACAGAGTTTCAGCATTCTCATCGATGCAATATTTGTACCAAATTTTGTTTGAAACGTTCTATTCGTTAATAATATATAGCATTCACAGATTTACGGAACATACACATATACACACAATAGTACACATATGCACACACATACACATATACACACACTAGTACACATACGCGCACACATATACGTACTAATATGCATACTCATAGTTACACACACTAACATAGATACACACAAATATACATGCACATACATACACGCTAATATACATACATATACATACACGCACTAATATACATACTCATAGTTACACACACTGGCATACATACACACTTATATACATGCACATACATACACGTTGATATACATACATATACATACACTTACTAATATACATACTCATAGTTACACACACTAGCATAGATACACGCTAATATACATACATATACATACACCCAAACATCACTTCATAAACGTTCGATTCGTAGTCAGGGAATTTTGAATTGTTCTTTTCCGTCGAAATCTCGAATATGTATTTTTAACCACATCATAATATTTTCCTATATATTATACTATGTATATAGGGAAAGTAATACGTATTTTCCGGGTATTCTAGAGCGATGATTTATGAGAAATATATTCGTACAATATATAAATTCTTACAAAGTTCGATCATCTCTTTAGTTACATATATTCTCTGCAGAGTCCGTCATATGCATGTAAATGGACCCCGCACATGGCCAATAGGCAATATTGTGGTGCACAAACAAAGAAAAACTTTATGTTGGATTTTATAATTATTAAATTAACTATAATTAACATGATCGTTGATCGTAAGTCGTATAGTCGTAAAACATTGCATTGTGCCACAATAAATCCCACTATTAAGTATTTGTTACGCGTTCCTGGAATAAAATATATTAATACACTACCACACAAGTAACTTTACTCATTTTAAACTTTGATATACATATTTATTAAGCACCTTATAATCATAATTAGATTACAACAACTATATATTTACTGAAGAAACTGGACATGTGAGACCAGGCATACAAAAATTCCTAATCTGACTATGACATTTTATATATGTTGTTAAGCACATATGTTCTTGTTATCGTTAGACTTTTATGGATCATTGGTTGTTGAATCCCCGCATCATCACTGCACTGTATGAGTAACTTGATGCAAAATCGTCTGATGCTGTGTGGAACTTAATGCATTTCGTCTATTCCGACTGCACTGCATGAGAACCCGGATACATCTCTTTATACACCTCAGTGGACTTTAATGCATATCTGCATCCCGACTCTAACTGCACTCTCCAACTATATTATCGAAGTATTCTGTTTACCTCTGAAGAACTTTATGCATGTCCATATGGACTCTAATTGCTATCAACTATATTCTCCAACTATTTTTACATCTCTGAATCTTTATTGATCTGTCTCTGTAGTAGCTATGTAGAACCTTCTACCGGTTGCCATCTCATTTTGCCAGAGATCTGAAACGCCTCTTCGGCGACCATTGGTTGACCTCAGGGCGACGCGGAAACACTTACTTATTGGTTAACCTTTTAACCAATCCCATGGTTTTTCCTTTAGCCTCCAGTAACTGCTCTGTCTCGATCAAACCTGTACTTGAAACCTCCTTATTTATGGAATTGCTGACCTTTCGGGTCAGGGATGCAATAAATTTGTCCAGTCTGGTGCCATTGGTCGAGTCCAGTACTCTTCCAGTCTGGTGCAATTGTCTGGCTTGCTAGATATTAAAAATCCACCCATGTCTACGTGAATCCCGGTCTCACAAATATATTTCGAAAATACATTTTAAAAGTGAAACTTGTTAAGAGACGGTAGTTCAAGTTCGTTTAACGAAAATCTCTGAGTATAAATAAAAGGTGAAACGGAAATAATATTAATCCATTAGTATCGTGGCTATTGAGACGGACAGAGTGAAAACGGCGCATTTTCCTTTCTTTTTCTCCTGTCGACGCGGTAGTCGAACAGTCAATGTGAGCGTCCCTAAAGCAATCGTTCGACCGCCGCGTTGTGGGTTCGTGTACCACGCAAGACATGGATGTTGTGTTGTGGGCGCAATGTGTTATGAAGAGTCTAGTGCCTGGCCATTTGAAAAAAAAAACTTTATTTTTCTCCTGTCACTGAGAAAATGAAAGGCTTGCCCCACTCTTTGCAGATAGTCTACCGTGTTTCATTAAAGTATTTTATACAGTTATAATGCGTTCTAGTGCTGTCCGATCACTAGGTGACAAGTTTAGTGGTATATCGCCAATTTGGCTGTTTTCATAAATGTTGGCAAATTGACGAAAATACTTCTATCTAAATTGACAAAAATGTCGCCAAATTGAGAAATATAGCACTCTATCAGTTAAATGGATGCCGAATGAATGAAAATTCAATATCTTGGAAATAATGTAAGAATAACCTATTTCTTCGCCTCTCCATCCATGACCCTTGGCGAAGAATTTGGTGTGATATCGCAAACTTGGTGACATTTTTAAAATGTTGCCAAACTTAACAAAACATATTATCTTTGAAAGATAGTTTCTATTTGTTTGATAATCCCAGCAGGTTTGCGTTTTGTAAGGGTATGATAATAGCATGCATGTTTCCATAGGGACTCGTATAATAAATGCTAATATCGATTGGGAGAGGTGCATGGCTTTCGTCAATAGTAGGAACGCAAGTGCTGCCTGTGGAGAGTTGAGAGGTACCTTACATTACATTGTTATGTATAGGGAAAGTGATGGAATCGCGTCAAATCCGGAATTTCTGTTTTGACGGATCTCTACGTTTTAGGAACACTTGAACACGAAAATTTTTTTTTATCGTAATTTATGTGTATGTCTGAGTGTTTGTGTTTGTGTGTATATCTATGTGTGAGTGCCTGTATGTGCAATGCATCTATCCACTCTTCGTCAATAATAATTGGCCAACTTTAATAAAATTTGGTAGGTAAGTCACTTGGGTCTGGTCCAGGTGCTGATTAGATTTGGGTACGATTCGGGATAAATGAGCTGCCTTTTTTTGCAAAATGGCCCCCAAGAATCGTTTATATCCACTCTAGTTAAAAATATTAGATCTTATTTCACAAAAGTTGGTAGATAAGACACTTATGAGTTACCTAGGGTCTGATTAGATTTTAATACGATTTGGAAACAAAAAACCTGCCTTTTTTTAAAAAATGGTCCTCAAAAATCTATAAAATATAATTAGAAAGGAAACGCATGCTCAAATGTATCAATAAAATGCTTATTTTATATGTAATTTTCGATGATGAAAAAAATAAGATGTATCCCATTACTCCAGAACTAGCCGTTATCGAGATATTTTAATTGTTTTGTATTTTTGCTACATCTTCTTTGAAAATGTGTCCAATGGCTAATGAAACAGAGATAAAATTGCAAATTCAGTGTAATTTCAAACAATGCTCCGTAATATTTTGTGGAAAGGAAATAAATTCAATTAAATGAATTATTAGAAATAAAAAAGAAATGCATTTGAGTCTGTAGGGAAAGTCACATGCTGCTCACGTCAGATTTCTCCGTATACTTCAGTATTAGCAAGAAAATACTTTTGACTACGCTTCAAAATTATACTCATTATTATTTCACATTGCATTAATTATAGCGAATTTTACATTTTTCAGAGAAACAATCATGAAAAACATCAAAATATAAAACCAAAGTCGTAGGAAAATGATAACAGGAAAATAAACGAAAAATATGATCTCATGCAAAATTAATACTGATGCAGAATCTACACAGTGTTTTGTTTGTATAATAGTGGCAAATTTTCCGTTGGTTTTTACTTCTTAGTTGGATTTTTATCCCACTAAACTTTTGACTGTCAGTCAATCACACCCTTTCAATAGAACATTTACTTTAAGTCGGAAATGTATTTTAACAATGTTAACAATTTTAAAACTTTGTAGCATTTTTTTTCAGTAGTTAAGTTTGCTTCCATGTTGATTGGCAAGTACACTATCTTCATTAGTGAAGTCTTAATATTTAAATATTATCAATGGACTACTTATTAGTCGTCATCATAATCTTCAATGACTCGAGAGCCCACTGTGGGCCGTCCTCAAAATATTCTTTAAGCTGTGACCCTTTGGAGCAATACTTCTTCAATTTTATTCTCTAACACATCAAGTCTATGTCCACACAATCGAACCATCTCAATTGTGGTGGTCCTTTTTGTCTTTTCTCTATCGATGCGAAGATAATATTTTTCTGACTGATTCTTTGGATAGCTATACTTAGCAAATGTCCAGCGAATTGCAGTCTGTTATTTTAGAGTATTTAATTATGTCGAAATCTTTATTACCTGTAAATTTCAAAATTTTATCCTCTACAATTATCATTTTCCTAAATTCCACCAAAAATACTGCTTAAAAATTTCGCTCAAAGATCAAAGAGCTCTTTCATTATGTCCTGTGAAAGTCCAGGTTTCTGAAGCAAAAATTAAGGTAGGTTTTAAGACTACTTTATATAGTTGTAATTTTGTTCTTCTACCAAACAGCTTTGATCTTCGTAATCCACGGAAACAGCGATTTACAGCTATAATTCGTTTTTGAATTTATAAACTAATATTATACTATTTATTATTATAGTATGGTTTTGAAACCACAGTGAAACAGCCACATTTGAATTGGCCCTAGAATTACAGTGCTGATCTTTTTCTTTTTTGTATTCAAACATTGCGTATGAAACAAGCATTAGGTTGACACATTTGGACATATGAATTTTTATTTTATATTTTTACGATGGACATTTCATAATCGTCGATGCATTCGTCGATGGACATTTGGTAATTAGTACCTTTTTTTTTAATCATTCCAAAGTTTAATCAGCATCATAGTAACCCCCGAGTGATCTACAAAATTTTACAAAAGTAGGTCGATTAGTTTTTTAATTAGCGTGTATAAATACATTGCGCAGACAAACACGTATAGACGTGCACACACACACGCTCACACATATCCAAACACCCACACAAACACAACCATCACCCCAAAAACGTTTGATTCGTATTCAGAGGTGCTTGAAACGTGCTTTCCCGCCGGAAACACGAATTCGAATTTTCGACCCCCATCGCAATACTTTCCCTATACATTATATTATACTATGTATATAAGGAAAGTATGTATATATGTTGCACTATGTATATATATGTTCGACGCCATAAGTACATATTTTCAATCGCTATATATGTATTCTATACGATTTAAGATAAATTTATGTATTATTTTTATAACACGTTGAAGCTTATGTCTTTATGCATTATTTAATGCGTTAATTTTGAATATTGAATCATAGCAAGTTCGAAAGGAAAGTGGCATGTTTTCTCATTTCCCTAGAGGCAAATTAATTGCTACCTTCTATGTTGACAACTGAACATTTGAACCCATTTCCGGAGACTGCGACTAGAAAGAGAATTAATCAATATCATAACCGAAAACTTGAAACATATACTTATGGTCTCTTGGGTGAATCGAAAACTGGATGAAGAAAAAGTTATGCGAGAAAGAAAGTAAGGAGTAGAAAAATTAGACCAAATTTAAAACACAAAAATTCCTCTCAAAACACTACTATGTATTCAAAATACAAAAATTTACTCAAAACTAAAAACTACTAACTAAAAACTACTTTACTCAAAATATAAACGAAACATCAAAATTCACACAAAAACACTGTAATTCGCTCAAAACACTATAATTCGCTCAAAACACTATAATTCGCTCAAAACACTATAATTCACTGAATACACTAAATTAATTTATTATGTGCGAAACTACGACATTTTCTGCAGCATAACAAGAATAAACAAGAAAGATCAATCATGATTAAAGCATTGATTATGAAACACTTTCCAACTTCAATGCAATTTTATTTAAACAAGTCTAAAATGCAATACATTCCTCGGTAATATTTTGAAACTTATCACAATACTGCATTAATTTATTATATTTGAAAACCTAAACCTTCATCGAAAAAAAATGAACTTCATTCAAATGACGACATTGAAATATAAATTGCCTGGTTTAAACATCTCTAAAATGTTATACATTCCTCGGTAATAGTTTTAGAATTATCATAATACTACGATAATTTAGTATATTTGAAAACTTCATCGAAAACAACTGAAATTAATTCAAATGACGTCATAGAAAAAATAACACGCCTGGATCTCTCTATAAAAACAGGATTTCCTTCATAACTTTCTCCCATTCATTTCATTCATCACAATACTATACTAATTTATTTTATTTAAACATTTTATTTAAGACCATGGAGCTACAAATAATTAAACTCTATGCTCAAAACTTCATGGAAAAAAATCGTCCTGCTCTTTATAAAATCATTTAATATTTCATTCATATCAGCCATGCAGACTCCATGGACTAAATTATTTTGTGTTAAAAAAATACAGGAATTCTAATACAACTCATTCTACATATTTTGCTGTTTACATTTTACATAGGTGAAAAATAGGTTTCGTTGAAGAAATAATCAATTTTGGATGAGCATTTAAACTCAAATATATTGTATTGCGCTGTTTCAGTATGTAGATGCACAGAATGTAAGCAAAAATAGAGTGGTTTTAGGACGGATACAACACTCAATATGAATAAAAAAGAACTTAAAATCACGATTTTGAAATAATATGGATGCCATACATCATTTTGAAGTGGGTCATGTGATCGTTTCATATCATGTTCACGTGATCGTTTCATATTAATAATTCAAAGATACGTCATCGTACTTAGGAGCATCCAATGATAGCAAGTAGGGCGTACCTGAACCCCAGGCCAAATGATGAGGCTGCAAGGATGGAAGTTAAAGAATAAAATATTGGAATTATTCAAGAGTTGAAGAGAGATAGTCATGATTTCAATCAGTGTTATTCAGAGAGAGGCGGTATTCATTTGAGTATTGAGAATGTTACAGAAAAATATGAAGTCTGATTCCAAATGTCAGAAAAAGAATCGGAAAATGTGACAGTCATGTCGAGCTACAGACCCGAAGTAAATCCCTTTAAATGTTTTTCACCATAGAAAGAAAGGTCAAATGATCGAGATTATTTGTGTTCCATCCTAAACTTTACCCTAAACTCTCTCAGTGTGTAAGCGAAGTATGCTAACGATAAATCTGTAGGTCTGAAAGTCTATCTAAGAGATGATGATATAGGGGAAGGATGGTACGGTCCATGTGATTATCATCCACTTTGGGTTCCGGTTTAAATTAGGTGACAGTTTTCCGGCTATCCAAATAGATATATTACGGTGGATCTGACGGCTTGGGTAGAAAGCAAGGGAAAAGGTGTATGATGATTGAGGTAGCTGTTTTACAGAAACGTGTGAACAATGTTCGAAATATATGGTAAGGATAAATAAGGTGTTATGTCCGAATGGACAAGGTTACAACGCAATGCGGAATCTATAAAGAACAAATGTAAATTTTCACCAAAGAGGGCACATTTTTATGACTCCAAACCCACCAGTTCCACATATATTAGTAAACGATAAACGCCTGTTCCGATCGAGTATCACAATAAGTGAATCTGTAATGCCTGATATTTCATGCTTCAACATGAAAATATGTGTCTACGTTTAGTGGCAATTATTTCGTTCAAACTCGAATTTGTATAAAATTATTTATGGGGCAAAAAGGCTGTTAAATATTTTCGCGCATGCAGACTCTTCATACCTACTATACCCTTGTACAGTGCGATTCGAAGACAAAACATAGCAATATATATTAGAGAATGGTGGTTATAAACTCTAAACAAAACACCATTTACTCCCTGATGGTGACTTTACAAAGTTATAAATTATACGGCAGGAATTCAATTTCCACGGTCTCTTTCACTATATTGTTCAGTTTAGAAGCTTCACCGCCAGCGGTTTTCTTGGTAAAGGGACTTCAAATTGCTGATTTTGAATATGTATGCATTGCCCGTTTACCCTGAATGGATTTATTTCTAGATATGCTTTTTTTAAATTATTTCCATTTGGCAACTCCTGCGTGGAGTATTCTAGAAATTCTGTTAAGACGTTGCCATATAGAGGATACATATAAAGAAAAAAAATCCCAACAAAAACTATGTGATTGTATTTATAAAACTCAAGAACGAATTATCCGACGTTGTCCGGGTTCAAAATAAGAATCCAATAATTGATTAATATATTTACAGAAATGCATCTTCGGGCGCATACGATTTTCGCCAACTCGGGTAAATGGCCGCGGCCGAACAATACTGAAGTGCGATAAGCAAGCCCTCCAATTATATCTCAATGTTAATTTCAAATCAAATTTCTACGTATGCACTACGAAAACTTGGAAAGCAAAGTAAAATAAAATAAAACAAACATAAAGTAAAATAAAACAAAATATATGGTCCATTCTATAGGAAAGAGTTCGGGCATGAGTCCACCGGCAAAAAATCGCAGTTCTCTAGACTTCATTAAGGGAAATGCGTTTGCAATTTTTGTGAGTTCGAAATGTTTATGCGTTTACTTAGAAAATCACAAGACATAATGTTGTAATTAAAAATAAAAATTCTTAACATATACATACAACTTTTTGCCAAACTATAGAATTTTGCTAATCTTAATTTTTTTTGGATGCGGTGAAATAAGTCTAACTTAGATGATGTTAATTTCAATGTATTTAAAAGTAAATTAAAATATGAGGAAATTGCTCAATGGATTCTATCCAAACGCAGAGTTGGAAATTACGTTTTTCAATCTTTATAATTTTGTTAAAATGGAATCTCTGGGATAATATTTTGTGTCCGAGTTGTGGAAAAATCGCTCAAAATCGTCCTAACAAAAAATAACCTCAAAACTAATTTTAAATTTAAAAGAAATCTCACCGAGGTGCAGCGTCCCGTGTTGAAGACCCAGACACGCACACACATGCAGATATACATATTTTATTGTGTAAAATAATCATCATGCAATAGAACTTTTACAATGCTGGAGTTTTCAAAAATTATTTTTTCTATGTTTTTCTTTTCGCCTTATTTTATCCCCGGTGAATTAATTTTTGCAGAAATATAGAAAACAAATAAATATTTCAAATCTTCTTTATAAATAAATATGAGTATGCACTTCAAATACTGACATGCATTTTTGAAAACAATTAAAATTTATCTACCACTTTGCGAAGATAAATATGTCATATTATAAAATTCAGGAATAATACTTTGATTGACACATTCCCTGATATTAAATCCTAATTTCAAAAGTTGCAAGCAATTATTTTCGGTCTGTGAATGTTAAGTCTTCCTAAACAAATAACTGTCATCCAAATTGTTTAAAGTGTTTTCCTTGCAGTATTCCGTCAGATAACCGACAAACAGGGTTGCCAACTTAGTTCTTTTTTTTTTTCTAAATTCAGTCATTTTTGATGCGAAACATCTTAGAGTGGCTTTATTTTATCACCGGAGAATTAATTTTTACAGAAATTGAGAAAACAAATATATTTTTCACTTTATTTTTATAAGTAAATATGAACATGCACTTCAAATACTGACGTATATCATTGAAAACATTTAAAATGTAGCTACCACTTTGCAAAAATAAATACCTTATGTTATATAATTCAGAAATAATCGTGTGATTGACACGCTCCATACGATTAAAATCCTAATTTCAAACGCTGCATGCAATTTGTTTCGGTCTTTGAATGTTAGTCATCTGAAACAAATAACTGTCATTCAAATTGTTTAACGTGTTTTCCTTGCAATATTCAGTCTGATAACCGACGAACAGGATTGCCAACTTAGCAATTTTATGGCTAAATTCATTCATTTTTGATGCAAAACATCTTAGAGTGTAGTTTACAGAGTAAATAATAAAAATAACTGTGACAGGGAAGATATGGAAGCATGCCGTGGCAACATGTTGTCAGGAATTAGTTACAGAAAACCATTGTTATAAGTTGAAAGTCCGGTTGTTTGACCGTAGCGACCAATTCATTGAACTTGGTTATTTGAAAGATTATCGTCAACCTGGATAGGTGAAGTGATACCAGTGGAGGTATTTGCTGAACTTAATACAAAATCCAATATATAACATTTTCCCTCTGATTATATATACTTTTAAAGATGTATTATAAAAAATTTCTGGTAGAAAGTGTAAAATATTAAATTATTAGATCTGTGACATCTGTTCATCGACATCTGCGTTATACGCTAGTATAGGCTAATCGCCTTGCACGGACTGCACGCTCGCCTGTCGAAGTGACTGTAAACGTTAAATCCAAACGTTTCATTGTCTACAATTTCGTCATTTCTGATCCCATTCGGATGCAATAAAATTCATTCTAATATAATTTTCTAATGCTTATTTAAGAGAAACAGCAAAGAGAAAATTAGGTGACTGAAATTGTTTCGAGAGCATTTCGAACCTTGTTCCTCAGGTCAAAGAGAAGAACGAAAGAAAGAAAGAACTAAAGAAGAACTAAAGAAAGAGCCGAACTGCTAAGAAAGAGCAGTTCTTTCTTAGCGACTGTTAAGAGAAGATACTGATTAATCAGAAGGGGACTCAGAAACCCCTCAAAGCAATTTTAGTTGCTCAATTTTTTTACTTCTGCTTTCCTTAAGAAAGCATTTGAAAGTCATATTCTCACAAGTAGCAGTTTCATTTATTGCGGTTCGCTCTAATAATCCACAATTTAAAATAAAATAAATAAATAAATAAAAATTCAAATAACCTCCAAATATCAAAAAATAACGGAACCTTTCCTGAAGTACTTTGCAGCCGTGTCACACATGACAGCTTTTTGGAGCGTTTAGCACCCAAAACAGCTAATTCTTACTGTTAAATAGCTTCTATGACATCTAGTCATTTTTAGTCGAATTTCAAAGGGGATTGAAGTATTCACTATGGATTACCACTTCCAGTCCTTTGTCTTTTCCCATTTCAAAAAACAAAAATTATCTTCCCTTAAAATATTTGTATTACAAAATTGGCTATAAAGCTTAGATGATAACTGATATGGATTCAGCTTCAAATTCTACAGTAAATAATGTGACTTACAAAGAATTTTCATTTCCAGTTCCTTTTCCACCCCCACTTTAAAAACTTACCTTGTAGCATGCATTTCTAAGAATGGGCTCCAGATCTTAAATAACGAATGATATGGATTTAGTATTAAATTCTGAAGGATCTAGGATAACTCACTAAGGATTTTCACTTCTGGTTCCCGAGATGTCACATTTGATTTAAGAATTTTTCAGAGTTTATCACATTTTCCTTGCGACGTCTATAGAAAGAGCTCATATGACAACTGCTGAATTCAGCATGAAATTTCGGATGGACTTGGAGTTCATTAAGACTTTCAACTTCCGGTTTTTTCCCCATTTTTGGTTCAAAAATTTCTCTTGAAATATCCATTTTTTAGCATTGGATAGATAAAGCTTAGACGATGACTAATATGGGATCAACATAAAATTCTAGAGGGTGTATTAAGTTTACTGAGAGTCCAGTATTTCCCAATTCCGGCATCCAATTTCGGTTTTCCATTGGCTATAGATAAAGTTAAGTGATAATTTATATGGTTTCAGCATTCATTTTTTGGGAGGATGAAAGGAATCACAAGGATTTCAACTTTCGGTTATTTTCTATTTCCGGTTAAAACATTTTTCTTGAAACATCTATTTCTTCAGAAGAGGCTATATATACAGCTTACATGATTATTGACATAGATTCAGCATTACAATCTAATGGGGTTAGGGGTATAATTAAGATATTCCACTTTCGGATCTGGAGATGTCAGTTAGAATTAAAATGTTTGCATTATCTTAGCAAAATCTATTTCTACGGAGAGTATATTACGATGACTCATGTGGATGTATCTAGAAATTTCAGAATGGAAAGCGGTTTTACTACTTAAGCGGATTTCTGTTTCCTGTTTTGGAGATTTCACTACCAGATTTCCCAAAAATTTGCATGACTTTTCGAAATATGTACAAAAGAGAATAAAAATGCTTAATAATTACGTCTTAATTGAACTGTGCCATAACACTTATCATTTTCCAACATATGAAGGGTCTTTTATAAATTCCTCGTTTGCTATGATTTTGACCATAAGGTTGACCATATGGTTTATGACTTTAACAAAAAGGTTCGTTTTGTCCAAAAGATTCAAGTGTTGATAACTTTGCTGACTATTGTACTTAGAATCAGCTTGTTAATTGCTATGTTTAAAGACTTTTAATGTTGAGATTAACTTCGTTAAGTAGTAAGTACCAGCTGATTCATCAAAATGTGTTTAAAAGAATACAATAATAAACCTATTTGCTGAATTGACGAGTAGTTACTAAATTATATATAAACACATACACAAATACAGAGGGGGATTTATTTCAGGAAGTCCACTTAAGGATTTTAAGGCGTAGTATTTATGTTGGAATTAAAGGTTATATATTCAATATCGCTGATATTTGAAGAATGGGGATGTCATGCATTTTTCATATGAGACATTTTATGATGTAATTTCAAGGCCAATAAAATATTCCCTGTTATAACTCATTTTGCATCGAAAATGCACTTTGCTTAAAATCTAAGTTCCTCACCGACTTTTTAGCTGAAATCCCCAAAGATAAACGGATAAGTAAATTAATTTTCTATTCCTGGAAAATTCGACATCTCTTGCTTCTGAGATTCCGTTACAGCCTTTAACTTGATGCACTTGGAAAATGTACAAATTTAATTTTAACGCCGCAAGAAATACGACAGAACATTTTTGGAAAAAGGTTTTGTTAAGTAATGTGCGGCATAAAATAAAATTCCTTACGATATGCGAATCATTATTAAATTTATTTTGCGTTCATACTATATGCTTTATTATAAAACAAGTGGGTATGCGGTACATTGCTGTTTCCATTACTTTCCTCGCATTTTGACGTCGATATGGGCAAATATTGTAGTTTTAAATTCGCAATTCGGGCATGATATATTTGCGTTACACAAAATATAAGTCCAATATTGAATAAATCATATCAAGTTAGATTATTATGTTTCATTTGGTGTGAATCAAAAATATAACAGAAACTAGTCAAAATAATATATGTCATATAAGTAATCATATAAGTTGTCAATCTAAGTCATATAGTATATAGTCAAAATAATATTAGTCATATAAATCAAATCATATAAATCAAAATTGCTATCAGACAAGGTGGAAATGAAATAAAGTTCTTTGATAAAAATACGTAATTGTGCTCTACATAACTGTTCTTACAAAAGAATGAATCTCCCTAAAATACTTTGAAAAATATTGTTGTACGTTTGAAAAAAAAAACGCTAAAGTATGTTAGTTAAAAAATAAAACAAAGTGAAATACATAAATGTAAACTCAACATATATGATATTTTTTAATTTCTTATGTTATGTAATATAGTATAGAGAACGTGTTGTTTTCACGAAAATTTTAGGATCCGAAATTTTGATACCAATATACGTTTTAAGACATCCTGAACATGTTTTGACTATTTCTGGAGTGATGTCCGTCTGTCTGTAATCGATTTCTTGTGTACAAGATAGCTGCTACAAATTTTAGTGGATTTTCATGAAATTTTATATTCATCTGTGTTATCGAAAAATCTAGAATCAGATTGAGTTTCCTGTCTATCTGCATGTCTGTGGCGATTTTTTTGTGTTCACGATTGCAGTCTCAAATATTAATGGGGTTCTACTTTATTTCCAGGCTTTATTTTTAAAAAATCTAGAACTAAATAGAATAATTTTTTTTAAACTCGACTGAAAACTTAGAAATGTATTCGAAATATTATATATTTTTCAGTATGGCAGCATAGGACAAAATTTGACGTTATCCCAAAATCCAAAATTTCAAAATCGTGCATATTTATCTTCACACTTTATATTTACTAAAATTTAATTTTAAACGCCGTGTGTGGATGTGTTGAATGTAGCATTAGTAAAATTAACTTTGCCATGTGAATTAAATAACATCCTAACATCTAATGAGGGATGTTGATGTTAATGTCAAAACATCTATGTTTATATAATTACAATATCGATGTCCTAATCCAAACAATTATTACAATATACAGTATTTTCAATTTCCAAATTATGTATTGCAGAGAACCTGTAATATTAAATTACAAATTTTTCTGCAACTTACACAATACGCCACCATATTATCTAATGTCATATCTGAAATCAAAGTCTTGGATATCTCTTTTAGAAAAAAAGATCAATCATGCATAAAGCATTGATTATGAAACACTTTCCAACTTTAATGCAATTTTATTTTAACATCTCAAAAAAACGATACCTTCCTCGGTAATATTTTTAAAATTATCACAATACTATATTAACGTATTGTATTTGAAAACTTAAAACTTCATCGAAAAAAATGAACTTCATTCAAATGACGGCATTGAAATATAAATTGCCTGGTTTAAACATCTCTAAAATGCGATACATTCCTCGGTAATATTTTTAAAATTATCATAATACTACAAAAATTATCATAATACTACAATAATTTATTATATTTGAAAACTTCATCGAAAACAAATGACTTTTTTCAAATGTTGTCATCGAAATATAAATCAGCTGGCTCTTTAAATAAAAGCAGCATTTAATTCATAAGCATTTTCCCATTCATTTCATTCATCACAATACTATAATAATTTATTTTATTTAAAAACTTAAAACCGTAGAGATACAAGTAATTTAACTCTATGTTTAAAGCTTCATCCAAAAAATCGTTTGCGTCTGTGCGTAAAATCAATGATAGTTTCATTCATATCAGCTATATTGCAGACTCCATAGGCAAAATAATTTTGCGTTAAAGAAATGCAGCAATTCTTATACAACTCATTCTACATCTTCATGTATTTACATCCTCCATTAGTGAAAAGTAGGCTTCGTTGTAGAAATAATCAAAGTTGGATGATCATTTAAACTCAACTGTATTGTAATTGCGTTGTTTCAGGATGCAGATGCACAGAATTTAAGCAAAAATAAAGCGGTTTTAGGACGGATACAACACTAAATATGAATTAAAAAGAACTTTAAAATCACGATTTTGACAGAAGATGGATGCCATATATTATTTTGAAGTGGGTCACGTGATCTCTTCATATAAAGGATGTAATTAATATTTTAATTTTTATTTAAAAAACTACTGAATATATTTTGCAGAATTTTTTTTATATATATTTTATGGGATAATTTGAATATTTCCATAAACTTTTGAAGCAATTTGTGAATTTTAAATCCGCTTAAAATGTTTGAAAAATTCGATCTCATACGGTTCAGTTTATTTCAGTTTTTCAACCCGGGTTCAATCCAAAACTAATTGGGTGATATCATTCATTTATATTTCCATAGGTCCCACAGACCGTCTGAACAGCAGAGTAAAATTTCATTTTGATAAAGTCATTTTTACGGCAGTTATCGTGCTAACGGACAGACAGACAGACAGACAGAATGAAAAAATCATAAACTCTTTTCAACTATGTTGTTAAGTGTTAAAAATTGGTCCATTTTCTACAGTAGTTAAACCATGAGGCATTTCGTCTTAACAAACATTCCATAATGTGTGGCAGCATAAAACTGTAGCGTAGTCCTTCCTCTCTCTCTAATAAACGTTAATGACCTATTTAGGGTAGGAAATAACTCTATTGTTCCATGCGACTAAAATGAGTTCTTCCAGAAATGAAAGCAATAAAAACTAATTACTTAATATGCAGTTTAGTGCGCCTTCTAGTGCATTTTGTAACGGCCATATTAAAGCAGTAATTTCTACAAATTAAGATATAAAGGGTAAATCTAATTATTAATTCTTTATTATTTTCAAGCGTGATAAGTAAATATGATTATAGGAAACAAGAAAATCTCCTCGGCGTTAATTTAATGTTAATAATATGTTAATTTAATCTAAAGATAGATACTTTATTTCTACATTCTGAATACATGTACGTGCGTTCTAAGGAACGTTCTTAAGCACTCAACAAAGGAATAAAATGTCCCTGAGTATACATATCAGGTCAATCTATAGTAACGTGACTATGCACGATCGAATAAAGGTGATTGCAGCGCCATTAACGGCGAATTAAACAAATTTAGAAACACAAATTCGCAACAAAGAAAATCTGATGTGGGCAGCACATGACTTTCCTGATACAATGCAATGAATTTATCCCCCCCCCCCCCCCCCGGGGATCGATCGAAAGATCTTTTCAAATGACATGCTAAATTTGTAATAATTTGGAACCACCATACCGATTTTTAAAATTTTTTCTTGTAAAATTTGAGAAAAAAAAATGAATTTTGGTATGCGAAAGTTGAGTTGAGCCACACTTCATGTAATTTTTCTATTTCGCTTTGTTGGTGAGATCCTAATCCCAATTTTTTCATTCTCCGCTAGGGGCGCTGAAAATTATTTTTTCGATCGGGCATTTTGTACACATAGAGTCCTTTTTTCTCCAGAAGTTTTGAGTGTGAATTTCCCTTCGAACCCGTATATGCTTTAAAGTGTATGCATTCTATGAACTCATTGCTTGAAATAGCTTTCTGTACGTCATATCCTAAATTTCAAGTTTTTGAAAAATTTTCTCATTAGGTTTGGTTATGTGTTAGTTGGTTTCTTAATAAATTTAAATTGAAAAGAATAGGTGCTTTGCATTCAGAACATGTTTCGAATATTTAATTCATATGTACCTTTAAAATAATAAATTTGCGAAAACAGCCTTTTCCTCCGTGGTCCCGAACCAGGGACCTGATGCTTCGTAGACCGACATTATAATCACTGAGCAAAAGCTAGCTCCTCCTCTGTTCTTATAATTCGGGTATTGGCTCGTGTGGCCTCTTTGATAGATGTCTTTGCTGCCGCATATTCAAGAATTAGAACGTTCTTGTTCCTCAGCACTTCTTTTGAGACATTTTTCCATTTATTTTGTCGATCGAATCATGTGATTATCAAAATTTTAATATATCCAGTTTAGAAATTCTATTTACGTTTAGAAATTTCTTCAGAAATTCCATTTATGTTTAGAAATTTTGTTTACATTTAGAAATGTTGTTTACATTTAGAAATTCGTATAGAAATCCTATTTATGTTTAGAAATTCTATGTACATTTAGAAATTCATTTAGAAATTCTATTTACGTTTAGAAATTCGCTTAAAAATTCTATGTACATTTGGAAATTAGTTTAGAAATTCTTTTTATGTTTTGAAATTCATTTAGGAATTACATTTACGTTTAGAAATTCGTTTACAAATTCTATTAGAAATTATTTATTTGATAACTTAAATGTTACTTAACTTACGTAGTCCATAGAAATGTAAATATTTATAAGCACATTTTTTTCGACTGCTGCTAATAAAGTGTCCAAAATATCAACATGTCGTTTCCCCAAAGTCTTAAATATGTCGTGTTTCGCAGTATATATTTAGTGTTTTCAAGAATTCGAAAATTTTGTTCTTAGAACACCCTTAAATGAAAATATATAAAAACTTTAATGCCATTTGTCATAAGGTAAAGTTGTCCTTATCAAAAATTACTATACCAGGACTTACCTTTGATGCCTTCACTAAGGGTGGAGCATGTAAACTCCTGGATCTCAAGCCGGAGAGACAAATACACAATATATAAAATAAACACACTTATTTAAATTGATCAATTTCTTTAATATTTAATTTCATAGATATCTATATATCTTGATTATTAAGATTATTCATAAATCCATTTTTATAATACATCTAGCGCTACCAATATATCATTAATAAGCATATTTATAACACATAATATAATTGACACATATATTTAGACACTTTAGTTTAATCTCCCGAAACTCAAAATAGTTCTTTTAGTTTAAAATACAAGAACTCGTTATTACGACGGTGATTCGTACGAACTAATTGTTCATTATTAGATAACCGTTAAGTGTGTGCCTTCCGTGATAACTAGTGACAAGTGAAACCCATAAATACCCATTCTCTTGCATTTTGACACTTATTCGCGCAATCACTATGCTGTAAGATTCTATCGCACATCACACTTCTGAGTCACGCTTTCTTTGTGTGCTCACTGTAGATATTTTTTTGAACAAAATATTGACATGTTGCTAAGTTGTTGTCGAAAATTCAAATCTGTCGAACTTTCTGGAACAAACTTTGGGACACTTTTTTATTTCCCCCTTTGGTTTCATACCACTTCTCCCATTTGTCGTTGATGCAGAAGGGGATGAACGCTGTTTATTTATGTTTGCGTTCCAATTGGTTTCCTCTGCTGCATTTACATTACTCCTTAGCTTGCTTGGCATCCGTAATTGAAATTACAAAATGCCGTCGCGCCTTACGACACCATTGTTGGAACTACCGAACAGTATATATGCTTATTAGTAGTTTCAGATAATGCGATTTAGAAGGCGTTTAATCCTCGATTGATGATTTTCATGACTCAGATGCCACAGTTCGTCAAAAGCTTAGAGCACTTAAAGAACCGCCGGTCAATTGATGATTTGAATGTTTTGTTTGTGATACCCTAAATATAATACATTTTATATATTCTCATATTGCGTTTCAAATTAATTCCAGGGGGAGGACAGCCTAATGTTTAAGTCACGCGGACTGGACTTGAAGGACACGAGTTCGATTCTCGGCTGTAACCGTACTGTCCCCGTGCTCATGCAGAGTACAGGTACGTTAAACATGTGGGTCTGAAAGTCCTTTTTTGAGGTTGGTGGTAAGGGAAGTACGGTACTCTTTCTATGGATATTAACCCCTCTGAGTCTACATTAGGTGGCACTGCCAGGCCGTCTAAACATATACCTTACACCATAGGGCAGGTAAGACGGTCTGGGTTGAGAAATAGACAGAATTCAATACAGAATTGTAAGATTTATTTAAGAATTCCCTATATAAATGTATGGATTTTAAATATTTTATTTAATAGTTTTTTGTTTAGTCATCTAAACAGTGCTTGCCAAAATTTAATGACTTGCCTACCAAAATTTAAAGCAATGCTTATCAAAATGTTAACCCGTGTCGTACAGATATCATATATATGCTTTCTTTGTTCGCTTGAAATTTCGAATTCGAATATTTTAGTCTGAGTCATCCCTAAAGTATTTTATTTTCTAAAATTGCAATTTCTTCAGTTTTTTTATCTATCAATCTATTACTATGGGCATTTTCAATCTTCTACTTGAAATTATTTCAGAAATTCAGGTCAGTATAACAAACCCTTAAATGCATAAAACTGAAAAGTTTCGTATTTTCGCCTGGTCTGTCAAACAACCACCTCTGTTAATTACATTTTAAGTCTTTATATTACTTGGCAAAATCAGTTCTCTGATTATTCAAAAATTGGAGCATATTTTGCATGTGACGCTCTTAAAGTAATAAATATTTGAAAACAGCAAACTTGCGAGACTTTTCCGCAGACATCTAAATAATAATTGTCTAAAACGTGACAGTTTGTCTAACGAAATCTGTGTTGTCTAACAAACTGTCTGGCATTTGACCCTTCCCAAACTCTCATTTGATCCCGAAGGTTGAATTTTTGCACAATTACCGTAACGACCATGGGGTAGAAGCTAACGAGATCGAATTCCGGATCTTTCCCCGGATAGGGGGGGGGGATTATATGGAAGTACATAAAGTCTTTTCAGACCCCCGAGAATTTCTCGGATGACACAATAAGATGAGTATATCCGTATGTATTGCACAGATCACGGGACAAGTAATATCCAAGCTAGAATTCCGACTATATCCTCTTAGGAAGCGGAAAATGTGAAAGGTTTACAAAAATACTTCAGAAGCTTCTCACGATTGCTTAGAATGCTGAATGCTTGCATTTTATGATATTGACCACGGGACAGAACCTAATGAAACTGAATTTTGAGTTTTTCACTCTTCCCGGGGGTTCGGAATAAAGGAAATGCGAAAGTCTTTTCAGACCCCTGAGAATCCCGCTTTTGAATTTTCATACATATAGTAGAGATCACGGAACAGTTGATAATGGAACTAGATTTTCGATTATACCCGCTTAGGAGGCAGAAAAGTGGAAGGTTTTCGGAAAGACTTTATAAACCTTCCAGAAGACCTCCCCCCCTACCTATAATTTAGAAAGCTGAATGCTTGTAATTTATTATATCGACCGCGACGCAGAATCTAAAAAAAATAATAAAACGTATATATTACCTAATATCTTTCCCAATGGCGGACATATTAAGGAGGAAAGGGGGGGTTGAAAATATTTCCGCCCCCCCTCCCCCAAAAGATTTGCCCGGCGAGCTAGAGGGCTAAAATTTTGCACCCTCATATTATTAACCATGGGACAGAACCTAACTCTGCTAATTTTCACTTAATACCAATACTTTTGATGCTAAGCGTTATACATTTTTAAGCAAAACAAAATGTATTGAGAAAAAGTTTCAAATTAATTATTTGAGTATGCCAGTTTTTCTATTTTTGGTATGTTGAAATGCTTGCATAATATATATATGGAAGGGAAGTAGAACTATCTCATGAGACTCAATCCATCAGGTATGTAATTTTAATAAACAGTCCATAAAATGGCTCATCATAAAACAGAAACATACTAGTCTTTAAAACTTTCTTTATATCAAACTTTAGTGTCCTATTTAGGAAAAGGGGAAACCGTTTGGCGTTCATGAAGCCGTAAAACGGTATCTTCCGGAAATGAAAGCAATGTTGCTTAAATGTTTAACCTGCAGGGTCTCGAGAGATGTTTCATTTTATGTAGGTCAAATTAGAATATGGATAACAATAGTCCTGTATATTTACGTTGCATTGAGTAAGTGTAAAATATGTGTTAAAAAACAAGAAATGTTTATGAAGGATGTGTACACTTTAATTTTGACGCAAATATTTCGCATTTTTATTGCGTACAGTCATATGACTTTTCGTACTCATACTCAAATTCATTCGAATTTGGGTACAGTCATGCGACATTTCGTACTGCCATACGAATTTTCGGAAAAACCGAAAGTATCATCTGCAGAACAAATGAAATTCCTTATTGAACGCCTTAACCCCATTGAACTTCGATACTGAATCACATGAGTGATCATCGAAGTCATCTATTTGTAGTCAATCCTGAAATATAAGTTTTTCAAGGAATTTTTTTTAATCGGTAATGGAAATTCTTTGTAAACCCCTTCACCATTCCAGAATTTGATCCAGAATCCACATCAGTCATGTTCGATGTCTAATCTCAGGATTGGCTATAGATCGAGCTTAGTTCATGACTAATATGGATTTAGCATTAAATTCCAGAGGGGGTTCAAAGGTTTACTAAGGATGTCTAATTCCAGTAATTTCCCAATTCCGGTTCAAACATGCTTATTTTATTTGAAACATCTTTTTCTCAAAACTGACTATAGATAGAGCTTAGATGATAACTGATTTGGATTCACCATCAAGTTTCTGAGAGGGAAAACAGATTTATTAAGGATTTCTACTTCCTGTTCTTTTCCACTTCCGGTTAAACAATTTCCTTTAAGCATTTATTTTTTAAGAATCGGAAATAGACAGAGCTTTTATAAGGATTGATATGTATTCATCATTAAATTCTAGTGGGGGTAGGTGTGTGTGGGGGGGGAGAGGTATCTCACTAATGATATTCTCTAATAATTTAAGAGATGTCAGTTCTGATTAAAAAATTATGTATTCCTTTGAACATCTATTTTTCAGGATCAGCTACAGATGACACTTAGAGGATGAATGATATGGATTCAGGATCGAATTCCGGAGGGAGTACAGTGTTCACTAAAGATTTCCCTTCCTGTTCTGCAGATGTCACTTACGGTTTTTCCGAAAATTCGCATCATTGTACTCAATAAGTGGTCAACAGATAATAACATTTCTTAATATTTCGTTCGAGAACAAAATATACGCAACACTATATGAAGACTCCGTCCAAAATTTCTTGTATAGATTATGAAAATATTGAAAAGATGATGCGCTTAACAACTCAATTCTTCTACAGAGTAAAAACTTTAATTTTGTCTTTTATTTTATTGAAATAAACGCTATAAATTTTCATTTAAAACATATCTATCTACTCTGCCAGATTAACACTTTATGAAAAATATATTTTGTACAAGTCACGTGACTGGTACTCTTCGCTGCCAAATTAGAAACTTCAATTAACCGAAAAACAAACTTGCGTTGGAAAAATAAACTTACGTTTAGGTTAGTCCTAAATAAATAGCATCGCTTATTTCTTAATGAGGACGCAGTTAGAAGTATTTCTTTAACGAGTGACGTCATCAATCTTTAAATCAATAAAACAAAACCAACATTTGCAGTTTTTTTTTGCAAATTGAAGAATTTAGTTCTTTATACATGGCAACTCTCAAAACTCACATTTTTTCAACGCAGTGTATTCAAGGACAAAGATAAAAACTCTGGCTACTGAATACTGAGTATTAGTGGTGTATTTTGAATGGATATTTGAGGGAATTTTTAGGGAGGTGGTATTTAATCTTAACAAGATTATAGTTGCATCTTAGAAAGATTTGTTTTAAGATTTAGAAGGGCATAAAATCCACGATCTCCTGTATATATGATCATAAGGAATGGGGTGAGAAAGCAAGAATTAGTATATCTGCTGAGACAGTATTTAATTTCATTCTTTCTAACACTTTCACATAATTAAAAGTTTTTATGAATTTGGTTATTCTGTCTGTCTGCCTGTCTGTTCGCACGATAGCTTCCGTAAAAATAATATTATCGAAATGGCATTTTAGAATGTTATTGATAAGATCTGTTGGACATTAGGGAATGAAAATGAATAATATCACCCAATTAGTTCCGTATTTAACTATGAATGAGAAACCCTGAAATACTACATTGAACAAACACTATGGGACTTAATTTCTTAAAAATTTTTAAGCGGAGTTCAAATTCACCAATTGGTTCGAAAAATTTTATAAATATTCAAATTAAATTATTACTTGAAATGTGCAAGGAAAATTTCAGAAAAACATGTTTATTAGATTTGTAAATAAAAATTGAAATGCCAATTATACGCATATTATATGAACCAATACATGAAGAGATCACGTGACTTGTTGCAAAAAAAAAACATAGCTTCCATTTTTTTTCGCTGCGTATACTGTAGAATTGTAGATGTTTACAGATCGTTTAAATGTATATTTAGTGTTGCATCCAACATAAAAACGCTTCATTTTTGCTTATTATCTGTGTATCTAAATTCTGTGTCAGCGTAAGTACAATATTTTTTATTTTAAATTATCATTAAACTTTCTTTGTTCCTAAAGCGAGTCCTAATTTTAACACTAAACTATAGCATACAGCATGTAAATAAATCAAGTGATTGTAAGATGAGTTATACAATAATTGCTGAATTTTTTCCAGTTAAATTTATTTAGCTCTGGAGTCTGGAATATATGTAATATGAATGGCATTTTCATTGCTTTTACATTGAAAGGCAGACGATTTATAAAATGAAATAGTTTGCCACAGTTACAACACTTTCGAAGAATTGAGATAAGCAAACGATGTAGTTTATATTAAAATTACATATTACAATTGTGGCGTAATAACGTAGCATCGTAAACACTTCGCAAATTATACTTTCGATGACGTCATTTGAATAAATTTCCTTTTGTGTAACTATCATTACCTTTATCGACGAAGTTTTAAGATTAATTTTGCCGATGGCAATTTTTGAAACAGCTTCAAAGGTAAATAAAATTGCATTTCAGTTGAAGAGAGCTTCATCAATGCCTGATGCATGATTGGCATTTCTTGTTAATTAAATATCGATTTGCCAATATTTAGGAAATTTTTAAGTTATATATTTTGCAACATTTTGTTCCTTGAAATATTCTTCCTTAAAAACTTCAAAACAAATTTACGGGCAATATATATTTGCCATGGGATACGGTTATAGATAATCATTGGAATAAACCGAGTTTTATTTTTTTTTAACATAGGATATTTTAAAGCGAGCGGATCTATATATGAGTCTATTGCTGATATTTCAAAGTCCGGAAATTCAGGCAGTAAAAATACTTAAACATAGCGAAAAATATGCAGGCAAATAAATGAAATTAAACAATAAAATAAAACAGCAAAAATAAAATAAATTAAAGAGCATAAATTAAACAGCAAAAATATGCATTTAATAAGTTAATAGTGATTGAAAAGTATCGGCAGTCTGATGGAACCGAAGTGATTTTGTAGGAATAAAATATTTTTTTTGTGAGTGATTTGTCTTTAAACATTTTCAAAATAATTTAAAATAATAAATATCAAAATGAGTGCCTCTTCTTTTAAATATTTCAAAATAATAAATATCGAAATTCGAACCACTTCTTTTAAATAGTTCAAAATAATAAATATCAAAACTTGAACCACTTATTTTAAATATTTCAAAATAATAAAGATTGAAACTAGAACCACATTTTTAAATAGTTCAAAATAATAAATATCGAAATTAGAACCACTTTTTTTAATAAGTTCAAAATAAAAAATCTGATGTGGGCAACACATGACTTTCCTTATATAATGTAATGAATTTACTACTTTTACAGTAAAAAAATAGGTTTTTCTTATAGTAAATACTAATATTCTTTCCAAGATATTGAATTTTCTACAATTAGTCGTCATTTTCATTGATTTAGCATCATTTTTATCCATTTGGCGAGATTTTCATTAATTTGGCAACATTTCAAAAAAGTCGCCAAGTTGGCGACATTCCGCTAAATTCGTGGCCAAAATCTCGCCAAGCGTTATGCACTAAGAAAAAAGTTATTCTTACAGCAGATAAATGACTATTGGCGTTCAAATACAAAAGTATTATTCAAAGAATATTTTTTCATGAATGGAATGAGCTAGATCCACGAGAATGATATCATTCAATTTATCGCATAGTATTACATATGAAAAGTGAACATGTTTCTCAATAGGAATTTTTTTTTTTTATGTGACTTTTTCATAATTTTTTTGAAAAATGTACAATATCTCGAGAACGGTCCATGTTAGCGTTCTAAAATTTATGCCAATCGTTTCCTAATGAAAAATTACATAAGAAATGTCTATTTGCGTAACTTTATTAGCGGATTTGATTTTTTGACGATTTTTTCAAAATTTCATTCGAAAATTTAGGGGGGTTTTGAACATTCGATTCCATATAAAAACAATAGGCTTCCAGTGTTTACGGATTGTGATTTTTGTACCAAATTTGGTTCGAATCGGTCCATTCGTTCGTCAGTTATCGTCTCCACAGACTCACTGACACACACACACATACTTTCACACACACACACACACACACATACACACACACAGACATCACTTCAAAAATGTTTGATTCGTGATCAGGGATGCTTGAAACGTGCTCTCCCGTCGAAAACTCGAATTCGAATTTTCGACCCCGTCACAATACTTTCCTTATACATTATGTACTCGTATATAAGGAAAGTAAAAATATCGAAATTAGAACCACTTTTTTTAAATAGTTCAAAATAATAAATATCGAAACTAGAACCACATTTGTTTAAATAGTTCTAAATATTAAATACCGAAATTGGAACAACTTTTTAAAATATTTAAAAATAATATTGAAATTGGAACCACTTTTTTAAATAGTTCAAAATAATGAATACCAAAATTAGACCCACTTTTTTTTTAAATGGTTCAAAATATTGAAGTATCGAAACTATCAAAATTCTGTTTCAAAATCTAAATCCAAGTGCATTGATTTGCTAGTGGATAATTTATTTGCTATTTTTGCATCTAGTGGATATCTGGATTTTAGTAGATAGCTAGAAAGTTATTAAATAGTTATTGTTCGCGTTTATATTTATTGCTGCTTTGCAATAAAGCGTTAGTTATGCGAAAATTCGGATTTAATTTTGTATTCTGAGAAATATACCCACGATTTTGGAATATATGATGTCGTAACAGTAAGTGAAACTTACACGTACTTTAAAATATAAAATCAATATAACTTCGTTAAAAGCACCATACAACAAAAAATAAAATTTTCTACCTGTTTTGAAAGTAAGAAACAGGCTTCCTTTAGAACAGTTTTCACAACAGTCTTCAAACAGCTAAAAAATGATTAAAAATAATTTCCGTACATCTAGTAATTTCATTCGAAGGCACGGCACGAATTCTCACATTTTCTAATTCCCTGATATTTTCCCTACTATAAAGCTACATGTTAAGTTATCAATAGTCATTACTGAAAGATTTTTGTCATTTGACCTTGGCAACGTATTTGGTGACATTGCCTAAAATTTTTCATAAATTTACAGCAGGAGTAATGCCTTTATGTAGTATTTGATTCGATTGTGTTTCATCCCTTCAAAAGTTGTTTCTGACTGTTTGTTTGAAAGCTGTTTCTTGCTTTCAAAATTGTTTAGCTCTATTATTTTCGCGTTGTTGGCTGTTATTTCAGTAGCAGTTTGAGCCCTACGTAATTTAGGAAACTTTAATTAGCTTTAACAAGCAGTTTTTGAAAAAAATTCTTTCTTTTTGGTCATCATATATGAATAGCATTTCATCGTGTTTAATGCGAAGAAGTTTGAATTTTTTTTATGTAGTGACGTCATTGAACTAGTTTTTTAATTATTCTTGCTGAGTAAACGAAATATAAGAATTTAAATTACTAACCAACCTTTTAAATTACTAACAAAATCGGACTTTCTATACAGTTTCAATTTAATGCATTATTTCTATATTTGTATAGTGTTCATTGAAAAGTCTTTAAGAATCCCAGTAAATTTGTGAGGGAAGATCTTTGAGTGTAGACGTTAGGTTGTATAGTAAAGTGGATATGTGCGATCAAATATGCGCGACCTCAGCACCCCAAGAAGAGAATTTAAGAAGTTAAGATAATGAACTCGTCAGCAAAGCGATACAGAAAGAAAATATCAATTACGAAATTGTATAGGATTATATAATGAATAATTAATTTTATATTTGTTCAGTGTAAAGTATTTAAACATCTCAGTAACTTTGTGAGGGAAAGCTCATGACTGTACATGTTAGATTTATCTATGGTAAAGTGGTCATGTGCAATTGAATAAACGTGAATACAGCACCCGTATCGGAGAATTTAAAGATTTAAGACAAGAAAGATCTATCGTGCTTAAAGCATTGATGATGAAACACTTTCCAACGTCAATGCAATTTTATTTAAACATGTCTAAAATGCAATACATTCCTCGGTAATATTTTAAAACTTATCACAATACTACATTAATTTACTATATTTGAAAACTTAAACCTTCATCGAAAAAAATGAACTTCATTCAAATGACGGCATTGAAATATAAATTGCCTGGTTTAAACATCTGTGAAAAATGTGATACATTCCTCGATAATAATTTTAGAATTATCATAATACTACGATAATTTATTATATTTGAAAACTTCATCGAAAACAACTGAAATTCATTCAAATGACATCATAGAAAAAATAACACGCCTGGCTCTCTCTATAAAAGCAACATTTCATTCATAAATAATTTCCCATTCTTGTCATTCATCACAATACTATAATAATTTATTTTATTTAAAAATTTAGACCATGGAGTTACAAGTAATTAAACTCTATGTGTAAAACTTCATCGAAAAAAATCGTCCTTCTCTTTGTAAAATCAATGAATATTGCATTCATATCAGCTACGCAGACTCCATGAACGAAATAATTTTGTGCTAAAGAAATACAGCAATTCTAATACAACTCATTCTACATATTTTGCTCTTTACATTTAACATTGAAAAATAAGCTTCGTTGAAGAAATAATCAAATTTGGATGAGCATTTAAATTCAAATATATTGTAATTGCGCTGTTTCAGTATGTAGATGCACAGAATGTAAGCAAAAATAGAGTGGTTTTAGGACGGATACAACACTCAATATGAATAAAAAAGAACTTTAAAAATCACGATTTTGAGACAAGATGGATGCCATATATCATTTTGAAGTGGGTCACGTAATCTTTTCATTTCATTGTCACGTGATCGTTTCATATAAGAGGAGTTATTAATATTTTAATTTTTATTTAAAAAACTACTAAATATATTTCGCTGAATTTTTTTTATATATTTTATGGAACAATTTAAATATTACCTAAAATTTTCGATGCAATTTGTGAATTTTAAATCCGCTTAAAAAATGTTAGAAAAATTAGGTCCCATAGGGCTCAATGTATTTCATTTTTTCAACCCGGGTTCAATCCAAAACTAATTGTGTGATATTATTCATTTATATTCCCATAGGTCCTACAGACCGTCTGAACAACATACTAAAATTTCATTTTGATTAAGTCATTTTTACGGCAGTTATCGTGCTAACGGACAGACAGACAGACAGACAGAATGGCCTATACGGAAGATATATATGTGAACTCGGTAACAAAGCGATATAGAAGAAAAATATCAATTACAAATTGTATAGCATCATATAATTAATAGAAATGGACATCAGGAACACATGAAACGCCTATACGGAAGACAATAAATACATGTCAAAAAATCAGTGACTGTTTCACAATAATATCTATCAAATGAATGTATATATATATATATATATATATATATATATATATATATATATATATATATATATATATATATATATATATATATATATATATATGTATATATATATATATATATATATATATATATGTATATATATGTATATATATATATATACATATATATATATATATATATATATATATATATGTATATATATATATATATATATATATGTATGTGTAAATATATAATATATTTCAAAAATCTGTCAAATGTAAAGCGTATATAGAAGGCAATAATACCTGTCAAACAGTTGGATTGTAACACGATGACACCTACAATGATTCTTGTCAATGTCTGCGATAATATATTCTTCCTGGAATTCAAATATGCATTGTAGCTGACGGAGGGCATTTTGAACAGGCTGTATATTGAACTCCTGTATGTAAGTGTTTTTATTTTATAATTCCTGTATGTAAGTGTTTTTTTATTTTAGAATTCCTATATGTAAGTTTTCCTGTATGTGTTTTTTATTTTAGAATTTCTGTATGTAAGTGTTTTATATTTTAGAATTTCTGTATGTAAGTGTTTTATATTTTAGAATTTCTGTATGTAAGTGTCTTTTGTTTTAGAATTCCTGAATATGAAAGCCAATCACCCAAGGCCATATCATGTGAAATATAAATGTCTTTTGTAGCAGTTTTACTTTCGATTTCCACTCATTAAGCTCTAATATTATATATTTGATTTTTATGACTAGCTTGTTACGTGGCCGACTTCGTTATCCTAACTGTTTTAATTCTCCGCTAGGGCACTACAATCACGTTTATTCGATCGAGCATGCCCCCTCATAATACATGACCTAACGTTAACACTTAAGGACTTTTCCTTACAAAATTATTGAGATGTTATCGCACTTTCATAGGAATTTCGTATACTTTAATCGCAGAGTCAAACATGCTCATTTGAAAGAAAATTGAGAATCATATGAACAACTAGCAATATGACCTATAGCGAACGCTCATAAAGCAGTATTAAATGTCTTGAGCTGGAGACTTCTTTAGCTCCACGTTATGATACTGGTCTACCACGTTTTGGCCTCGGAATTAAACCCCGTCACTGCCACTTTGGTAATATAACTTCCTCGCTACATTGCTGTCTTTGGACAAGAGCACGAAACATCCTTCGCTCAATTATTTCCAGTTATTCTGCTTCCCGAGTATTATATATGCATTGCATAAATATAATTTTTGTACTTCCCATGAGATGGCGCCACCACACTTTCTTGATCTAAGATTATCTGACCTGGACTCGCCGTACGTCATCGGGCCAGTGATTCATTATGAGGCCGCTTGTAACAACTCCTTCGCTTCACCTTAGGAGCTCGCCTCCTCATCTGTGACCCAGTGACAATTTCGTTCGGTTTTGAATAAACTCACTAAGAGGGGGAAAACTTAAAGAAACTAAAATTTCACAATTATGATTTCCTATTATATTCTAAATAACATTTTTTATTAAAACCGATCTATTAAAATATTTGATTTAATTCTAATAAAAAAAGTATCAGAATCTCGATACACAAAATTGTCTTCACAGACCAATTTGTGGAATAAAACATCTTGGTCCCATCTGTTTAGATATTTACAAAAAAAGTGAAATTGGATCAGTACATGTCAAAATGAAAGCTTTAAAATTGTGCTAGCAAATATACTCGTACTACTGTTATTCCTTTTCAGTAACTGGCTAAACGCAATACATATGCTTGAAAAATCTGTGCCGAACTAAAAGAGAGGATGTGAACAATAAAAAATATCCACAATTCCTGTAATCTTTAAACCCGATGGCCGTAATTGAAATATTCCGGTCGAAAATACATTACAGTTCATTTGTAAAACTTGTTTTACATCAATTTTTGTATTACTTAAATCGGAAAAAATTAATAAAAATCGTCTGCTGTATAAATACATTTGATTTAAACGCATTGCTAAGCAACATATTACTTACTTTAAATAAATTTTTGGAAAAAATATAGTTTGCATAATGGAATATCTATGAACGGTTTAATTGTGCAATTTTATTATTAATATTTCGACAACCCCGGGGCCGAGAAACTCAAAACATGGAATAAATTTTAAGTGGCACCATTCCAAGGCTACCTTCAATATTTCATGAAATCCGATATAGCCGTTCTTCCGACATGATCAGGCAAACAAACACACACATACAGACATATTTACAATTTCATTTCAGATTATCTCTACCATTCTAATAGTAAATTCATCCTTATCATTAAAATAGCCAATTTATGTCAATTAATCTATTCATCTTCTGAAAACAAGAACGCACTCCTTGCGTTAAGTGAAAGGCGTCAATATTTACCAAGAATCTGATCTTGAAGGCCTCTTCGAGATCAAGTAATTCGATAAAGTTATAGTGCGCTTTACTGTGACGTATTTGACATATATGACTCTGATCAAACAGGATATCAAATTTCTCTGGGACAATTTAGGGTATTTGTACAGAATTCTATATGTACGGTATGATTAACAGTGACTTTAGCCAATGCATTAAGAATATTTAGCATCTATGTGTTTTCTGTAATATATAGAATATTAATTATTATATGTTATTTTAAAAGTTGAAAATTGGAAGTTGAACTTTCTATGGATGTACGAGTTTTGATCATTCCGAACATGAATAAATTATTTTAGCACAGCTTCTACGTGGGTGTGTGATTTGTATGTGCAAACTTATCTTAAAAACTTTTGATCTACTTTATACAAAATTTGAAATTTAGGTATCTTTTGCAGTACTATGAGGCTGGTTAAATTGTGGTGTGAATTGGAAAAATAGATTTTCAATATGATTTATTGTTTGGTACAAAATGAAAAAATTATTGCAAATGTTCTTTTGTGTTAATTGGAAAACATTGAAATAATTTTGGTGCAATAAAAGAACATTTTTATGTTAACTGGATACATATTGCATTAATTTTGGTACACATTGGAAAAATATTACGTTTTTGTTTCATTTACTGGAATATATTTTTGTAACTGTGGTGCAAATTGGAATTTTTTAATTTTTTCTGTTAATTGGGAAAATATTGCAATAATTTTGGAGCAAATAAAAGGTATTTTGTGTTAATTCGATAAACATTCCAATAATTTTGGTGCAAATTATAAATATTTTCAGCGCAAATTAGAAAAATATTGTATTTTAACATTGATTGGAAAATATAGTTGAATGCAATAATTTTGGTGTAAATTGAAAATTTATATTGTTTTTATTGAAAACATATTGCAATAAATTTGTTGCAAATAGCTAATTTTTTTATACAAATTGGAAATGCAAATTTTGCAATTTTTGATTTGCCATTTTGAATAGCCTTTTACGAAATAGCCCCATAAAAATTGATTGAATAAGATATTAAATAGATTTACCAAAATTATTTAATGTGCATTTTTATGTGCATTTTTATGTGTATTTTACGTGAATTTTTGTGTCATTTTATGTGCATGTTTTGTAAGGCAACAAATAAAGATGCTTTCATTATATCGTGCCAGGATAAGCTTCACGTAAGCCATTTTAAAATTTTTGCGAGTTATCCCCAATTAATATTTCTGCAAATTAGTAAATACGTGACTTTCTTCAAAAACTTCGAAATCGATGTCATGAAAAATACAAATAACTATCTCTTGTGTCATACAGTGCAGTAAAGCACAATTGAATGAATACGAAAAAGTATATAAAATGTAGTACTGCACACTCCTCCCTGTAAAGCGAATCTAGAGTTGGAACACTTTGCAAAAGCAAGAATCTGTCGTGACTTTACTATACTCCTTTGTGTAATACTATGTGATACCCAACTCAGTGTTTTAACACTTTCCAACATAGTTGAAGAGTGTTTATCACTTTGGCCATTCTGTCTGTCTGTCCGTTCGAACGATAACTGCAGTAAAATTACTTTATCACAATGACATTTTAGAATGTTGTTGATACTTGTCTGTGGGGCATACGGGAATGTAATTGAATTATATCACCCAATTAGTTTTGGAATGAAGTTTTGGAATGTTAAAAGTGAAATACATTAAACCCTATGAGACCTGATTTTTCAAACATTTTTAAAGCGAAGTTAAAATTCACAAATTGCTTCGAAAATTTTGGAAAATATTCAAATTATCCCATAAAATATATAATTCTGTGCTATCTAAATTATGTATCTAAATTATGTGCCTACGCAATTGTAATATTTTTCATTTTAAATGATCGCTAAACTTTAATTATTTCTACAACGAAGCCTACTTTTAACGTATGCAGAATGTAAACAAAAAACGATTGTAAGATAAGTTGTATCTGAATTGCTAAATTTTAATTAATTAGCTCTAAAGTCTGGAATATAAGGGACATGAATGATTTTACTTACAAAAGCAGATGATTTTATAACATTGCCTTTTTTGATGATGTTTTATGTTTCCAGGTAAAATAAATTATTGTAGTACTGTGATAATTTTAAAAGTATCACCGCTAAATGTATCGCATTTTAAAGATGCTTAAACAAAAGTGCGTTTCAGTTGGAAAGTGTTTCATAATCAATCCTTTATGCATGATTAATATTTCTTGTTTAACCATCGGCAAGTTCAGGTCCCACACTTAGCACTGCGGTTAAATAAACAGTAAGATTTACAATGTATTGCAGAAAGTTTATAATAATTACTTATAATATTAATAAATATTGCATTAAATACTAATATGTACTCCTAATAATATATAAGTAATACTATTAATAAAAAAATAATATTTATTTAAATTCAATTGTACAGAATAGGTAATAGAACCCAATAATCTGACACTAAAATTTCAATAAAAAATCTGTTAGCACAAAAAGCATATAAAATCTCCAAAATTAACAGAATTAACCAAAGAATCTCAGTATAGATATACACTCAGGTTTAAAATATACATAAAACATGAAGAAGATATCCATGTCAAAGCAACAATTATTAAGAAGTTTACAATGTTTGTTGACAGCAAAATTACATCTAACATTTAATCTACAGACATTTTCCCTGATTACCTAAGGTGTGAGTCCTTAATAATTAATTGGAACATTAATGAAGAGGGCACTTAGAATCTTAGAACGATCTGTGCAATCATTTACATGCTGTCTTCCGCCTGTTACCTAACTTCATATTTGTGCAATATAATGCCATATCAAACTCTCCAGTTGCCGCTGCACTAACCAGAAAGATTAATCATGCACAAGGCATTGATTATGAAACACTTTACAAATGAAAGGCAATTTTATTTAAACATCTCTAAAATGCGATACATTCAGCGGTGATATTTTTCAAATTATCACAGTACTACAATAATTTATTTTACTTGAAAATTTAAAACTTCATCGAAAAAAGCAATACTATAAAATCGTCTGCTTCTCCATGTAAAATCATTGAGTATTACATTCATATCACTTATATTCCAGATTCCAGAACTAAATAATTTTGCGGTGAAAAAATTCAGCAATTCTTATACAACTCATCTTACAATTTGATTTGTTTACATTCTTCATACGTTAAAATTAGGTTTCGTTAATTAAAGTTTAGTGATCATTTAAAATAAAAAATATTGTAATTGCGTAGGTACAGAATTTAGATACACAGTTAATATGCAAAAATAAAGCGGTTTTAGGACGGATGCAACACAAAATATAAATATAAGCGTTCCTTAAAAATTAGGAGCGAAAAAAAATGGATGCCATATTTTGTTTTGCAATAAGTCACTTGATCTCTTCATATAATATGGATGTAATTATTATTTCAATTTTTATTAAAAAAAGTACTTAACATATTTTGATGAAAATTTTATACAAATTTTACGTGATAATTTGAATATCTCCTAAAATTTTTAAAACAATTTGTGAATTTTAACTCCGCTTAAAATACGTTTGAAAAATTAGGTCCCATTGTGTCCAATATATTTCAGTTTTTCAACCCGGGTAAAATCCAAAACTAATTGGGTGATATTATTCTTTTACATTCCTATATGTCCCATAGACCGTCTCAACAACATACTAAAATTTCATTTTGATAAAGTCACTTTTACGGCAGTTATCGTGCGAACGGACAGACAGACAGACAGACTGAATGAATAAAGCCATAAACACTTTACAACTATATTGGAAACTTAAAAATATATTGACATTGTGTGAAATATTGAAATTGATATTCTGTTTCTTCTCCGCGGACTCTAATGAAACGAATTTTCAATTTAATTATCGATTTATTCTTCCATCTTCAAAATTGTGAATTAATATATTTTCTTTTCTAGGCGCTGCCTGTGATAAAAGTTATTTTCAATAACTCTGGCTGATTTCAATAACTCCGCCTTGTTGATTAGTCCTTGAATTTTTTTAAAATTAATTTGCTTTCAGGTTTTTTATGTTTTTTAAATGTGTTTTGAAACATTTCTTTATAATTTTTCTTTCCGTTCAGAAGTGCATAAATTAATTATAATGAAAGTTGAGGTTGGCTAATTTGGAAGGGAGAATGATGAAATAATATTTACCATATACATAATTAATTACCTAGTGTGTGCCTCATATAGACTTTATCATACCAGTATCATTTTCAAGTAACTTGTTATATATTTTTATATATAAATATTGCAAATTGTCAAAGAAAATTGTTTGATAAATCCGAATAGTTGATACAAGTTATCACAATTATTGAATGTTACCCTTCATTTTAGAGGACTTGAAAAAATATTTCGATGTATGTTTGACAATGTATACCCTCATTTAATCATATATAACCATTTTATGCATAATTTTGTCAAATTTTGTCCTATGCCGCCATGTTAAGTAAATATAAAATTTGGAAGTTTTCGCTCTAATTTCAAAAAATATATCCATTTACAGATTTTTCATTAGCAGCGCAGAATATAAAGTTTTGCGATAATCCATTAACATTTGTGGGAGCTGTCATGTTCACAAGAAATCGACCACAGCAGACTGACCGACATCACTCTAAAACTAGTCAAAGCGTATTCGGGAGGTTTTAAAATACATGTTGGCATCAAAATCTCGAAGTCGAACATTTTCATGAAAACAATACTTTCTCGTTATTTTAAAGAACGAGAAAATCAATGTATAACCACTTTCTGACATATTTTCACTTTACTTCGTGACCTATTGACGCACTCAGAAGGAAATCACCTATCGCTATGACACCGCGCATGTGCAATGATTAAGTAAGGATAAAGAGTTGATTAAATTGTAATTGGAAAAGTATTTTCAATTACAGAGAAGTTGCAACACAAATGTTAATAAGTAGTAAGCCACCTCCCTCGTCTTGCGACGATGCAATTTGATATACAGTCCGACATGGAGAGTCAAGTATGTCTTTTGTATTACGGCTATTGATCGGCTAGTTAGATCACGCATACTGTCTTTGGCTGCAACCGCTGTCCTAGCAAATTGCAAATATTTTGAATTAGTGTAAATTCTAAACATTTTGTTTACCAAAGATAGATTGGCGAATTATTTCGTATCGAATTGCAATTAGAAAAGTATTACAACCAATAGAGGGCAGAGCCTCGGAGTTCTTCGAGCGTCAGTGAGCGTCAGCAAATAAGAGGCGAAGCCGCCCGACTCGTGAATCGAGATATGGGGCAACCAATGGATGCAGCCAAAGGGGCAACCAAAGAATTCGGAGCAGTAACCAATGGAAGGCGTAGCCTCGGGATTCTGCGAGCATGGGACACGTAGGCGTCGTACAGATTGGGAGAGCTAGCGAAGCGAGCTCTCCCAATCTTGACGGCGACTATCAGTGACTATCAGTTTACACAATCTGGTGACTATCAGTTTACACTAACAGTACCCATTTGCGTATTACGCCTGCGTAGCAAGCGGCACGAAAGTTCTCGCTCGGCGAGCGTCAGCAAATAGGATCTCCCGACTTGCGAAGTGAGTTACGGGGGGTTGGCGAGAGTAAAGAGCAAGTGCGGGGTTCCCTAGTATATTAAAAAAGTAGTTACCGCCGCCGTTGCTGTTCGACAAGTTTCGCTTTTAAGTTTCCCTGTCACGTATCGCAAAATCTATAACTAATACAAATATGAAAGTTGGTACATTTGTAGAGACATATTAGGGGAATACACTGATATAAAGCGGTTTTCGATTTAAAATTCGGTTTAGTAAATATTTAATGTCAAATTCAAAGGAAGAGTTTTTGAGCTGCGATTTCGAGTACTGTACAGACTAGCTACAGAAAGACCTCCAATTTTTGTTGCCATGCACGTACATAGTTGAATTTTAGCAGGATGGAGCCGTTTATTTAAATTTCGATATAGTTAATGAGTTATTCAATTTTTTATGCACATCTGAAGTGAAAATTTTCCTTTCCCTAAGGGCGAATATTTAATTGGTTGAGACGAATGCTAGCTTCTTTCTGATTTGTTTCTGGCAGAAACGTTACAAAATAGACGAGAACTGAGTTTTTGGAGCATTAAAAACTTTAAAAGTATAGAAATTTATTTCTAAACATGACTACAACGTTAATAGTGCAGTTGGGTAAATTTGAAGTGTTGGCAATCATGTGGCTTATCGTTTATTCTGACAAACAAACAAAGCGTTTTACAGCGATTGTTGTCATGAACATCACGATTTCATTGTTATATTGCACAACAAATAAATATTTTATTTTCGTAAATATCTTTATACTGAAAGTGTAACACGTATTAACTGTTTTAAGAAAAAGTGTAACTGTATTAAGAAAAAGCAACAAAACTTACAGTTACGAAATTTTGCCGTTTCTTACTATTACAGTAAGCAATCGGTCTTACTAGTAGGCGGTACGAAAGAATTCGCGATGCAGGCTTAGCGAGCGCTAGGAAGTAGAAGATGAAGTCTCCCAATTCAAAATTTTATATTGTAACATGATTTCTTAACAGCATAAGGGAAACGTTGACATAACCATGCATAAAATGGTTTATTATAGATGAATAATTACGAAAAATAGTCGAGTTACTATTTTTGTGTTCATGAAGCTATAACCCACCTCATGGGGGGGGGGGGGGAGTTAACTCCGATGGGGTATATTGTCATATTTGATATCAATCTAAATATTTTTCAAGCCTCTATAAATGAAAGGTAACATGGTATAATTCTAATAACTTGGACTAATAATACAGATTTTTAAAAAATGTGAATTAAAAATAAATTGAATTTAATACAATAAAAAATTAGGAAAGGCGTAGAAAAGTATTAGAGAAAGTGGAGTTGAATCACACTGCAATTTATTTTTCATATTTCAATAATAAGATTTATGATGAATATGAAGACCCATAAATACCGATTACGGTATCGGTAGACACGTTTTCCAAAATAAAATTTTCGAAAAATCTGTTTTTTACTTTCCCTGCAATACATGGTAATGTATAGGGAAAGTATTGGAATCATGCCGAAAATCACAACTCGAGTTTTCGACGGATCTACACGTTTCGAGACCTCTAGAATACGAAAAAACCATTTTTAGCGTGACGTCTGTGTGTGTGTCTGTGTGTCAGTGTGTCTGTGTGTCTGTGTGTCTGTGTGCCTGTCTGTCTGTGCAGATATTGTATCCACTCTAACTAAGAAACTAATGGACCGAATTTCACAAAATTTTGTAGGTAAGTCACTTGTGGGCGGGGCTGGTGCTGAATAGTTTTGGGTACGATTCAGAATAAAAGAACCTGCCTTTTTTGTGAAATGGCCCGCAAAAGCTTGTATCCACCGTAGCTGAAAAACTAATGGACCGAATTTCACAAAATTTGGTAGATGAGTTACGTATAGGTCACCCTGGTGCTGATTAGATTTTGGTACGATTCAGAAAAAAATAACCTGGCTTTTTTTGCAAAATGGCCCGCAAAAATTGCCAAAATCTGAAATAAAAAACCGGGTATACTCAAATATATCCATTAAATGCTGATTTAATACGTAATTTTTATCGATGAAAAGAATAAGACCAACCCCAGTACACTAGGATTAGCCGTTCTCGAGATATTTTAGTTTTTCGTACTTTCCCTACACCACCTTTGAAAATAAGTCCGGTTATCGAATGAGAACGAAAATTGAATTAAAAGTGAAATAAATTTAATTAAAATAAAAAGAACGTTAATGTAAGTCTGCAGGGAAAGTCATATGCTGCTCACATCAGATTTTTATGTTTGGTCTCACATTTTTTCTTTAATACGTGATATAAAAATATCTGTCATTAGAAAACTGGATACAAAAATGTGTGCCAATATCTATCTGCTCGTGGAGATTGCTCCGCTTACGTGTAAATAATATGGATGTTTATTTAGGGCTTCATAGAACAAAATGCGAAAACGTTTCGAATTTTTAAAAAAGGTGAGTTATTTTTGACTTGTGTATGACCTAATTAAGATCGTCGTCTGTAGATGAAAGAAATCATTACTAAATTCTTATTTATTGTAAGGGGTGGGTGTTTAAAGAGAGATGTATTCTGTTAGTTTAAGTTTCCACGTATTAATAGTGTTCTGTCTGTTTATGTCTTCATGGAATTCTAACTTAAATTTTAGCTTTCTATATAGAGAAATACGTCTTGATGTGTTTTAAAGTTTCCCAAAAAACTTAAAATGAATTCACACGAAAATATAAGGGATTTTAAACAAATAAACTTGTTAATCACTTTTAGCCTTTAGTTATAGTTGGTGTGCAATTTATATATTATGCATACATTTTCTAAATATATTTTTGCTCTAACTGCCAAGAGAAAGAATCTGAAAAATAAATTCTTCATTAGACAACAACATATTTTTACAACGCATCCTCAGAAGTCGTAGATGTAACATACAACTCAGGATACAATGAAGATGTAGGATACAACTCGGGACTCAGGATATAAAAAATTACTCCGAATTTCAGGAGAACTAATGTTTTTATTTAAAAGCACTAATAAGAGTAAACAGGAACAATGGCAGCAATTTTTCTGATCAATATACAGAAATTTTGCTAAACTATATACAGCAATTTTGCTGAACAATATACAGCAATTTTGCTGCACAATTTACAACAGTTTTGCTGCACAATATATAACAATTTTGCTTAACAATACACAGCAATTTTACTGAACAAACTGGAAGGTACCCAAAACAGCAATAATATGCTCAACTAATTTCCAAAACAGAAGTCTAAATTCTCAGGACACTGATGCATTCATAATTAATTTATACACATGTCAAGTCATCAACTCAAGTGAGCGATGGCCAGCTTATATACTCTCTGTGGAAAGTTATAGAAAAAAACATATATGTAGTGAAGTACTTAACCAATGTACAAAATTCGAAAAATTTCTAAAACTCGACAAAAGTCTTGAAGCTGTCCATATTTTCCTAATTTGTGTCAACCAAATTTGTCACCAAGGTGATGATGAACCTTATTCAACTTTTATATGCTGTTGTCTAACTTGTTATGTATATTAGATAAATTTCTTCCTTGAAGTTTTGCACATTTTATTCTTTTTTTAATGATACATATACTCTTTTACAAAATGTAAGTTTGGAATATATAATGGAAAAAAAAATAAATGCAATTTTAGTGTTATTTCTGTTTAGCTTACATTAAACTATATCAAACAAATATAAAATTATATTAATTAGAAAGTTTAAAACAGGTAGAATTATAAATTTAACAGTATTTATATTTGATTCAACTTATCTAAATAAATCAGAAGGTATTCTATGTATATTAAATTATTACAAAAATACGTTAAATTAAATTAAATTAATATTACATTCCAAAATGCATAGAATTTAAGTAAAGCATTTTATTTCATCTTACGTTGTGAACCAGTTTATTATTAAGCATAAAATTTGGCCTGCGAACTTAGAACATATGATAAACAAAAAACTCAAATACGGCTTTAGTGTTATTTTGATTTTAATTAATATTATATTGCATTAGGAAAATTTTCAGTTTCTATTAATTATACAAACATTCTAGAACGGATAAAACTATAAATTCAATAATTCTTAAATGTAATTTAATCTCATTTATTTTAATTAGAAAATATTCAATATATGCTGATTTATTAAAAGAAGGTATGAAATTAAAATGCAATTTATTTGAGTAAATGTTACTTCAATAGTTCAAAATGTATTTAAGAATTTTGAATAATATTACAGTTCGATAACCATAAATTTTGTCCCCCAAACTTGGAATATATGACAGATAAACTTAAATGCAGTTTTAGTGTTATTTTGGTTTTAATTTATATTACACAATATTAGGAAAAATTTAATTTGTATTAATTTATAAACATTTTAAAAGGGACAAAATTATAAATTTAATGATGCTTTACTTTAATTTGATCTCATTTATATTAATTATAAGGCACTGACACGGTAGCTGATTGATGTTCGAGGCCCACCTGCGTGAATAGATGCTATTTCATTGGGAGTAGTGTGTTCCTCCCCCACTGGTGCGCCGGGGCAACGTCTTGCGACGCCGAAATGATTCCTCATTCTAGCCAATGTATAGGCCAATGATTAGGCGTCTAGACATTAGGAAATAAATAAATATTAATAAGAAATTATCCAATGTACGTTGAATTATTAAAAATATATACTAAATTAAAAAGTAATTCACTTTTGAGTTAATATATATTTTCAAAAGCCCAACATATATTTTTTGTAATTCAGAACTGTGACGCATATTTTTCATAACTTTATGTATCTTTGAATAACTTTATGTATCTTTAATAATTCATTAAATGGAGTTTTGTTGTAAAAAATAACATGTATACTTATTTAAAATTACACTACATTTGCACCTTGAATTCAATATCACGAGAACGGCTAACCCAGTGCAATAGCGTGGATTTCATTCATTTTATTGTCAAACAGCACGGGTAAAACAAGCATCTAATTGATATATTTGAGAATATGTAGTATTTTATTTTAAATTTTGGTGACTTTCGCTGGTCATTTTGCGAAAAAAAACAAGTGTTTCTTTTACGAATCGTACCAAAATCTAATCAGCACCGGAGAATCATCCTACAAGTCACTTATCCACCACAATTTATGAAATGTGGTCTAATATTTTTTATAGAGTGGATACCTGTAATTTTTGCAGGCGATTTCGTAAGAAAAAGGTGAGTTCCTTTTACCCAGAATAGTATCAAAATCTAATCAGCACCAGGGTCACCCACAAGGGACTTACCTACCAAATTTTATGAAATTCTGCCAATTAGATTTTTAGTTAGAGCGGATACATACATTTCACAGACAGACAGACAGACACAGACACACACACACACACATACGCACACAGACACACAGCCACACACAGACGTCCCGCTAAAACAGTTTTTTGTGTTCTGGAGGTCGTAAAATGTCTACATCCGTCGAAAACTCGAGTTGCAATTTTCGGCATGATTCTATTTCTTTTCCTATACATTACCATGTACTGCAGAGAAAGTAAAAAATAAATTTAAGGAAGAGCCTTTATATGATATAAGGTGGCATATGTTGTATATACTTAGATATTAGATATTAGATAACTGATCAGATTTTGGTACAATTTGGAAGAAATCAACCAGCTTTTTACTTTCTTTTGGCCAAATGGCTCTCAAAAATCGTCAAAATCTAAAATAAAAGACCAACTATACTCAAATGCATCAATTAAATGCTTGTTTTGTACGTAATTCTAGATCAAGACAACTTGTAGACCAAGACCATAGTTCTAGGGCTAACCGTTCACGAGATACATTAGTTTCTTTACATTTTTTCCACATCGACTTTGAAAATAAGTCCACCCACTAAATGAAAATGAAAATAGAATTGAAACTTGGAATTCAGTGAAATTTCGAATAATTGCCAACGTTGTTTTGTGCAATTATACTCAATCTAATGAGCTGTGAATGAAAGAAGGTATAAATGAATTCATGGCTGTTGAAAAAGTCATATGCTGTCTCCATCAGATTGTTTTTGTCGTGTAGACAATAATAAAACTTATTCTTTTGAGAGAAACCGCTGTTAAAATAGTGAAGATCGAAATTATTTTTCTTACTAAAACAGTAATAAAACTTATTCTGCCCAGTGAAATACTAGAGAGAAATGTAATGGCTGTGTTTATATTATCTCAAAAAATAATAGTAAGAGCTGAATTTGACCCAATTTTTAAATTCTCGCATCATTTAGTTTTGAATGAAATGTCTGTCATATTGCTTTGTCGGGGCTTCGTGTGAGGAAAATATTTCATTTATATACAGTTATACGGAAATTAAGACAAACAATTCAGTCTATAAATGTGTGTTTGTAAAATCATTGGATGCATTTATAATGGAGAGAAAACTACTTTATTCATCGTTAGTTTAAAATAATATCAATATTTATTAGTAGTTATTCGAAGAAAAGCATACAAACTTGCTATTATTTGAAAAAAGTTGCTTGAAAAATATGCTTCCCAACATTTGATGGGCTTTCTAATCTGTATAATATACAGTGAACTGACTAACTGACTGCTGGGGTGATGTATCAAAGTTATCGAACACTTCCACTTATGTCTTCTGTATGTATATAGGACGGCGCAATTGGGCCATCTTGACTCCCATTTCAATTGATGACAATACATGGTAAAAATAAAGTTACTTTCTTGTCCTTTTCTAGGGAACTCCAGAAAATCAAAACAACCTACACTACTTTCGTGACTTATTGGTGCGATTTTTTAAAGCAGACATACCGTACAGCTAACTTGTTAATTAAATATAAGCCATGTAACTTACTCGCGCCATTGAAATAGCACAGGCAGACGATAACTGCTGTCCGATTGGAGTCAAAATGGCGGTTTTTCTCCATCTGGGTTGCACATGCGTCGCAATGTGAGGTCAAGATTATTTGCAGAGCTATAATACAGGCTGACATATCAAACATATTGAAGCCCAATAAGATTTCTCCAAATATATGGGTTACCATATTTGGCGGTTTAACACATGCTCCAAATACTGATTTTTACACTTATTTGATAACGTAAACGGGTTTTCAATCGCGTTATAATTTATATGTATGAATTAGATTTGAGAAAAATTTGTAATTACGCGACACTTATTAACAAGAGTAAAAAATAAAATTCTCACTCGATAAGCAGATTAACAAATAGATGGACATTTCTTTTCTTATTAATTTTTTTGCAAAAATCCGGTCTTATTAAAATTTATGAAATACTTTCATGTATATTTCTATTTTGTATCTGCTATGGTCTTATTATGAGTATTATGGTCTTATTATGAGCTCAGAAAGACCATGAATTATTTGATATACCTGTACTAAATAATGAAATGTTGTTTTTGAAATATATATTTATGATGATACATAATAGTGTGCGAATTACCCGGGGGGAGGGCATTCTGAAATGAACTTGTGTATTTAATATTTTTAAAGATACTAAATTTTAAATTGGGTAATTTTGTTATAAACCTGTGGATGTGTAGATTATATAAATGCAACATTTAAAATCTCACACCAACCAAACAAACCAACAAAAATTATTTCAATAGTATTTCCTAAAGTGAAAATACGAATAGAGCTAATGCTAATGGATCGCGCTTCTGGCCTTGGTGGGCTTCAAAATGCTTGACGAGTTAGCTCGTATATGGAGGAGCCTTAGTTATTTGTGTTTCCATGTTTAACGGAGAAACGTTGATATGGTAAAGGATTCATCCATGACATCGTTATCAGAAATATAGATGCACGCCTTTCAGGAAGGTATATTGGGAAATTGCAGAGCATATTCTAAGTATTATACCGCACAGCAATTTATAATCATTGCATCCTTCGAAAAATATGCAATTGCAATAAAACTTCGAACAGCAACTGTCCACATGCGTCAAATCGTTTAAATCTCTTATCAGCGCTATCACGTGAGAATGGAAGTGGGGTGGAAATGGAAAATTTGCATACGCACACCTCTTCCTACTGTATCCTGCACGTATTCTAATTTTCCACATTTTGCTTCCTTTCATTTTGTGGTTGCTATAGGTGATAGTGTCATCCGTCCGTAGGAATTGTCCAGCAGTATATATATATATATATATATATATATATATATATATATATATATATATATATATATATATATATATATATATATATATATATATAAATATATATATATATATATTATCATAAAGCTGCTATCATATCATTCTTGTAATTCTATTCAATTGTTTAGAAACATCATCTTAAACCAGCTATTTCGAATACATCGACTTTCTGATCCTCGATTTCACTTTCTTCACATCAATAATCTTAAACGCATTTGTCAAAATTACCAATATCCAGAAGTATTTGTAAATAATATTATTATTAATTTCAAATATACCACGTAATAATTTTACACTTGCATTATTTAACTTTGATAGGATAACTCATTTTTGAGAATTCACCCATTCCTATCACCTAACTTACCACTTGGCGTGAGTCTAATACAGTTTACTATTTTCGAATGACTATTTTCCACTTGTCCTGAGTCGTATACTGTTTACTATTTTTGAAAGTCTCCATACATATTATGTATCGTTCAAATGTATTCATACCGGTGCCCACTCGCATTGACGAAGTGAGGTGAGTTGCTCAATAGCTTGTTCAACTTACACGTGGTAGCAATGCTTATGAGTTCATATTTCTGTTCGAGGAGGTATTATTATTCTGATTTATAATTCAATTGATTTATTTTTTTCCTTCCACTAGCCAATAGAGAGTTCCAATGGTGTCTATAGTTAAATACTATCGCCATTGTCAGAAACTGGCTATTCTATAGGTTTTAATTCGAATTGTATGGCTGTCCTGATGAGAATGCAATTTCGAACTAACCGCCATTTTTGGTGTAGTTTCAATTGATTGTTCTCTATGTCTTAATCTTTTATCTTGAGCTAATTATTATTGCCTTTTCTCATTTTTGCCGTGTTTTCTTTTTCATTTTTATTTATATTTATATACTTTTAATTGTGATTTTTGTATCCTAATATTCTTCTCATCTCCCTTTCCATTGTAGTGATATGTTACCTTCTATCTTTATCCTTAGTCTTGGTCTACAGTTACTCATTTGTAACAGATGTGCTAGAGATGGGTTTTATTTGTACATACAATAGTTTATGCATAATTTTCGATTAAAATCTTTCAATTTTTATATATATATATATATATTTATATATATATATATATATATATATATATATATATATATATATATATATATATATATATATATATATATATATATATATATATATATATATATATATATATATATATATATATATATATATATATATATATATATATGGAAAAAAGACGGACGAGGAAAGCTAACGAGCGGAGTGCCAAAAAATAGCCGAAAGGGGGTTGTGATCCCTTCTAAACCCCAATTACAACGTGCTACTAGGCCGCGGCAATCACTCCCGGTAGCAAGCACCCCGTCGAAGCAGACCCCGATGAACCACAAACATGAAACTGAAACAACCACAACGGCCATCCATTAATAAAGACCAGTACTCGAATCTCAAAAAATTTCATCTAAGACAATTAAAATACAAAATGAACGTAAAATTGTAAAAAAAATTACAAACACAAAACATATACACCAAGCTGCTCATTACGCCAACACTGACAACGTCACGTCTTCAAATTCTAAAACTCAATATTCGAAACATGTTGTCAGTTTCAAATCAATAAGAATATGCAATTCAACCTCCCAGTAAATCCTTAAATACTAACTTTCCATCGATTCCGTAAATTCCCGAGACGTGTCGTTTTAAGAAACACCTTGGATGACCCTTTGTGATTGATTCGCCAATAAAATTACGATCGCTAAAAATTATTTTTTGTTCATTAGAGATAAGTCTTTTATTTGTCTAAAATTGATTAATCAAGATATTGTGGTAAATATTTTTGTGGATGTTGGATTCTCAACTGATTAAATAATTTACTTTTACGTCAAATGTATTTCTTTTATCGTAAATGTCAAAGATCATACCTCTTCCTGACTCATTATTACTTTCCTTATATACCTAATGTATAAGGAAAGCATTGTGACGGGGTCGAAAATTCGAATTCGAGTTTTCAACGGGAGACACGTTTCAAGCATCCCTAATCACGAATCAAACATTTTTGAAGTGATGTCTGTGTGTGTGTCTGAAAGTGTGTGTGTGTGCGTATGCGTGTCCGTGAGTCTGTGGAGACGATAACTAACGAACGAATGGACCGATTCGAATGAAATTTGGTACAAAAGTCACAATCCGTAACCACTGGAAGCCTATTGTTTTTATACGCAATCGAATGTTCAGACCACCCCTAAATTTTCGGGTGAAATTTTGAAAACATCGTCAAAATATCAAAACAGGTAATACAGTTACGCAAATAGACATTTCTTATGTCATTTTTCATTAGAAAACGATTGACAAAAATTTTATAACGCTAGCATGAACCGTCCTCGAGATATTGCACATTCTTTAAAAAAATTATCAAAAAATCATGTAAAATAAAAAAAAGTATTACCTATTGAGAAACATATTCACTTTTCATATGTAATATCATGCGATAAATTTGGTGGCATCATTCTCGTGAATCTAACTCGTCTTATTCATGAAAAAAGATACTTTGAGTAATACTTTTGTATTTGAACGCCAGTAGTCATTTATCTGCTGTAAGAATAACTTATTTCTCTCCATAACGCTTGGCGAGATTTTGGCGGCGAATTTGGCGTAATGTCGCCAACTTGGCGACTTATTTAAATGTTGCTAAATGAACGAAAATCTTGCCAAATGGATAAAAATGAGGCTAAATCAGTGAAAATGACGACTAATTGTCGAAAATTCAATATCTTGGAAAGAATATATCTACTATAAGAATGACCTATTGTTGTTACTGTTAAAGTAGTAAATTCATTGCATTATATAAGGAAAGTCATGTGTTGCCCACATCAGATTTTTTTTAATGTTAATATGCAGGAAGTAAATACTTCCATCCGGATCTTGAGGTGTTTTTATCAATTCCAAATTAAGAGGATAAAATCTAAAATCAAACTAGTATGTAGGATCACTAGCACCTCTCAATACATCATCCACATAACGTAGGTAACCGAGTTCAATATTAATATGCGATATTGATTCGTACTTGTACAAATACAGGTCCGCCAAAATTTACGAGCTACTTCCTCCCATAGGAATGCTTTTAAGTTTTCTATAAAAATCAATCCCATCATAAAGAATATTCTCAAACAATACCATTTTTACTAAAGATTTAAAATAACTGAAGTCCAAATTAGCCTTGTAACTCAAATTCTTAATAGATCACCTTCATAAAGCCATAAAGAACTTTCAAGTCAACATTATTGAAAAGATCTTTAAAATCAAAACGTTGTAAAAACAAACGATAAGGGTGTTGTAAAATCTTGATGACTTCATAACTATTTGATATCACATATGAATCCATATGGTTAATTCTCTTCATGATGGGTTTCAGAATTTTAAGTAGTTTGCCATTAGCGATTTTCAGATATGTGCTATATCCCACAGTAACATCTAAATTTTACAGGCTTTTTGTTCATCTTAGGTATCAGAATTATATACGGGAATTTAAAATTCCCTATTTCTATTTTGATTCTTTTATATAAAGCATGAATTTTATTTTCTATAACCCTTCTTGGCGATTTAAATTTTTAATACATAGTATTATTGTTATAATGCTGATCTATCATTTGTTGATATAATATTCCACAGGTAAAAACAAAGTTGGAATTGACCTTATCTGTATATGATATTACAAATTGCTTTCGAACATCTTCAATATTAAAATTATTTAAATTGTAATTATATGATATAGTAAAAAAATGATGTGGTTTATAGTTGGAATCAAAACTGGCATTGATTGCGAATCTCCATTCTGCGAAAACTTCAACTGGCATACTATATTTAATGGCCAACATGTAAATACAATTGTCTATCTCCTTTATGAAATCAACGTGCACTTTTACAAATTTTTGTACGCGAAATGTAGTATCTTGTGCAAAATAACGTATAATATCAAATTTTTTTAATAAATTCGAATCACCACTAATAATGTGACCGAAATCTGGGTTACAAAATTCCCTTCACCTTTCCCAAAGGTGTCAGTACTAGAACACAGCATCAAATGAACACTTTTTTCCCTTTCAGATGTTTCAAAACCTTCTGTATTTTCCAGAAAAATAAATGATCTTCATTCTAATGTCCGCACAGTGTGGCAAGAATATTTTACTTTTCTGGGTCTCCCCCCCCCCCCCCCCGCTGGGTCTCCCCCATATATAATTTGAAAATCTAATGATAGAATAGAGAGAAGTTCTAACTCAAAAGATCCTAACTTTAAAATATGCCTACAAAAAGTAAAAAGAAGTATTACACAGAGAATCATCCATCTTAAGAAAAATAAAATGCAAATTTCTACTCATCAAGATAAAGATAATCAACAAATATCAATAGAGTGGATTCGAAAAGAGAAAAACGAAAAATATCCAAGTATTAAAGCTATACACGTGGATAAGCACTAGGCCTAAAAAAAATTTGATAATTTCGAAAAAAAAATTCAAGTCCAAGTATTTAATCAAAATGAATACAAAATATGCATGTTTCTGAAATAAGAGATAGATTATATCTATAAACTGTTATTACTTGGACTACATGAATAAAGATTGAAGAATTGTATAGGAAACAAGAATACCTGAAATGCACTGCAAATGTCCTTTCAATTTGAGCCATAAATGAAGAGACCAATGTTACCAATCATGAGAAATAAATAACCGTATTGCAAATAGGCAATAGATTATGATATATTCTACAGTAAGAGCTACAAAATAATGGGGCGTATAATAGAATAGAAAACATGGAGGCCAAAGTCTAAGGAGATGTAAATACATTCTAATGCTTATTCAAGAGAACGTTGATGTTTTGCTAATATAAGATACTAAGGAGAGAATTTAAGAATATTCAGCTAATTCAAACTTTTTAACTATACCATTTACTAAATATGCTGGATATTTATATAATTTTCTGGAAATTTCAGGTTATTAATATGCATAGCATGAAATTTCTTATCTGATAAATTATAAATTCTAAAAAGTTGATTAACTATAATATTTCTAAACAATTGAATCCAGTTGCAGGAATTAAATTGTAATGTTTTATTAATGTTAGATTTAAAATAGTATTTTTTATCATATAAATTAGTAACTATCCTATTAGTAGGTTCAATAATTAAATTTAAATCCAAAAAATTAATATTATTACTAATAGTGACCTCATTAGGAATTAATTATAAATTATCTGGATAGAAATCTATATCTATGACATAGTTATTAGTAAATGGTGAACAAATCAGATCATCAACATATCTGTGAATTTTATAATCTGTTGAAGTAAAAGATTCTTCATAATAATAAAGGTATAAATTAGCTAACATACTGCTACTACGACCACCTTATGGAACCCCTGAGACTTGTAAGTATTATTTATTAACTTGAAATATATAATTATTGAAAAGAACAAAGTGGAGAAGTTCAGGAAAATTGGTAAATTTAGTATGAGTAGACTCATTAGTAATATAAGCATTATACAGAGCTAAAATTACAACATAAAGATCATAGACCTTAGTATTATTAAAAAGATCTTTAAAATCAAAATTTGAAATCTAATTAGCTTACCTAGTGATATATATAGATCAAACTCTTTTCAGAACAATGGTAACCCACAGGAGACTTACCTGCCGAATATTCTGAAATGACTTCGATTATTTTATGAACTAGAGTAGATACATACATTGTACGTACACACAGATGTCACATTAATATAGTAAATTCCGCTGCTAGAGTATCCGAAACGAGCACATAAATTGAAAACTCGAGTTGCCATTTTCGACGATTCATATACTTTCCCTATACAGTAGCATGTAGTGTAGGGAAATTAAAAGGAATAGGAGTCTGTAGTAAAAGTCATGTGCTGTCCACAGCAGATAGAAATAATATAACAATCAAATGTGTTAATGCTATTCTATAAAATAAATGATTTTATTTGGATTTTCTTATTACTTTCCTTATATACATAACGTATAAGAAAAGTATTGAATCCATGAATACTGGAAGCCTATTGTTTGTAAACGTAATCGAATGTTCAGAACCCCCCCCTAAAGTTTTTTTGAAAAAATCATCAAAGAAATTTTGAAAAAATCATCAAAAAATCAAAACCTTTTATAAAGTTACGAAAATAGACATTTCTTATGTAATTTTTTCTTAGAAAACGATTGGCATAAACATTAGAACACTAGCATGAACCGTTCTCGAGATATTGCACATTTTTCAAATAAATTTTTAAAACAATCCCATAAATTAAAAAAAATATTAACTGTTGAGAAACATGTTCACTTTTCATATGTAATATCATGCGATAAATTTGGTGACATTCTCGTGGATTTAGCTCGTTCCATTCATAAGAAATGATACTTTGAGTAAAACATTTGTATTTGAACGCCAATAGTCATTTATCTGCTATAAGAATAACTTATTTCTCCGTCCATAACGCTTGGCGAGATATTAGCGACGAATTTGGCGGAATGTCGCCAACTTGGCGATTTTTTTTAAATGTTGCCAAATTAACGAAAATCGCGCCAAATGGATACAAATGACGCTAAATCGATGAAAATGATGACTAATTAACGAAAATTCAGTATCTTGGAAAGAATATGAGTATCTACTATAATAATAACTTTGTTTTTGCTGTAAAAGTAGTAAATTCTTTGCATTATATAAGGAAAGTCATGTGCTGCCCACATCAGACTTTTTTTAGTATATTTTAACACAAACAATTCAGCTTTCCAACGGAACAGTTTAGGGTACACTCTGTTATATTAAATGCATAAAAGATTAATACATGCGTAAAAGATAGAAGAGATAAGTGAATGATGCATATTTGAATTACACCCAATACTCCTTCCCCCAAAATAAACTTTAATTTCGACATATATTAAAATATAAATTTACTGTTTTATTAGTCTGATGTTAGATGTAAAACGTAGAATATAAGCTATAGCAAATAACGCCACCTGTTCGATGATAGTGATGAATTAATCTACTAAAAGCATCAATATTTATTTTGTTAATTATACAGAGAAATAGTTAATATATAATAGTTAGCAGCAGATGTGTTTCTGATTAACAGAATTGAGCACGTTCAGTCAGACGGGATTGTTTAATCTCAAAAATGGATATGAAAAGAGCTGTAACATATGATGAAAGTTGCTTTTGATGAGGATGATAGATGAATATGATTTATCTGGGAATAATTAGACTGTTTCGTAAGAGCTCTTGCTTGAATTATTTTAATAATTGCCGAAGCATTTTGGTTTGCGTACGTTTGATATTTGTTACCTGAAAGTAAAACAACCGATGTGTGCAGCACATGACATTCTCTACAGCCTAAAATTTATTTTCTCTTTATTCCTTAAATAATCCATTAAACATAGTTTAATTGAACAATATAACACGCATATAACTGTTTAAAATTACACTGAATTCGTATTTTTATATCAATTTCCATTTCCATTTTGTAACTGGAAGTATTTTCAAAGCCAGTATAGCAGAAATGCGAATAAACTAAATTATCTCGAGAACGGCTAGTCCTAGAGTAATGCGATTGGTATTATTCTTTTCATATTCACAAATTATGTGTAAAACAAGCATTTAATTGATACATTTGAGTATACGTATTTTTACTTTCCTTATATACATAATGTATAAGGAAAGTATTGTGACGGGGTCGAAAATTCGAATTCGAGTATTCGACGGGCGAGCACGTTTCAAGCACCCCTGATCACGAATCAAACATTTTTGAAGTGATGTCTGTGTGTGTGTATTGTGTGTGTGTGTGTGTGTGTGTGTGTGTGTGTGTGTGTGTGTGTGTGTGTGTGTGTGTGTGTGTGTGTGTGTGTGTGTGTGTGTGTGGTGGGTGGGTGTGTGGGTGTGTGTGTCAGTGAGTCTGTGGAGACGATAACTGACGAACGAATGGACCGATTCGAACGAACTTTGGTACAAAAATCGCAATTCGTAAACACTGGAAGCCTATTGTTTTTAAACGTAATCGAATGTTCAGAACCCTCTAAATTTTCGAGTGAAATTTTGAAAAAATCGTCAAAAAATCAAAATCGCTAATAAAGTTACGCAAATAGACATTTCTTATGTAATTTTTCATTATAAAACGATTAACATAAAATTTAGAACGCTAACATGAACCGTTCTCCAGATATTTCACATTTTTCAAAAAAATTATCAAAAAGTCATATAAAATTAAAAAAAATATATTTCCTTTTAACAAACATGTTCACTTTTCATATGTAATACCATGCGATAAATTGGGTGACATCATTCTCGTGGATCTAACTCGTTCCATTCATGAGAAAAGATACTTCGAGTAATACTTTTGTATTTGAATGCCAATAGTCATTTATCTGTTATAAGAATAACTTATTTCTCCGTCAGTAAATCTTGGCGAGATTTTGGCGACGAATTTGGCGGAATGTCGCCAACTTGGCGACTTTTTGAAATGTTGTCAAATTAACGAAAATCTCGCCAAATGGATTAAAATGACGCTAAATCAATGAAAATGACGACTAATTGTCGAAAATTCAATATCTTGGAAAGAATATAAGTATCTACTACAAGAAAAACTTTTTTTTTACTGTAAAAGTAGTAAATTAATTGCATTATATAAGGAAAGTTATGTGTTGCGCACATCAGAATTTTTTATTTTACATTTGACAATTTTTGCGAACCATTTCTCAAAAAAAGACAGGTTATTTTATTCCAAATCATACCAAAACCTAAGCAGCAACAGGATCACACACAAATGACTTACCAGTAAAATTTTATGAAATGTGGTCCTTGGCATTTATGAATTGTTTTCAATTTATCTGATTAAGGTTGTCACACTTAGAGGGACTGGTGAATTTGTCTTATGCTCTTTACTTTTATTGCTTGATTCTTCGAGTTATCCCTTTTATTCCAATTGTCCTTGTTTCTCCGGGACATGTTTTTTTTCTGGTTTTGAGAAATATCTCATTAAAAATATAGTTGTCATTTATGTAAAAATGTATAATTGTTTATGTAATTACTTTCCCTGCAATATATGGTAATGTATAGGGAAAATATAGGAATCATATTGAAAATCGCAACTTGAGTTTTCGACGGATCTACACTTTTCGAGACCTCTACAATACGAAAAAACTATTTTTAGCGTGACGTCTGTGTGTGTGTTTGTCAGTGTGTCTGTCTGTGTGTCTGTGCAATGTATGCATCTACTCTAACTCAAAAACTAATAGACCGAATTTCATAAAATTTGGTAGATAAATCCATTGGATGTGATCCTGATGCTAAATAGTTTTTGGTACGATTCGTAAAAACAGAATTAGCCTTTTTTGCGATATGGTCAGTAAAAATTTCATTTATCAGCTCTAGCTAAAATACTAATTGACCAAATTTCACAAAATTTGGTATATAAGTTACTGGTTAGATACTCTGATGCTAATTTGAATTTGGTATGATTCGGTAAAAACCAACCTGCTATTTTTTACGAAATGGCCTGCAAAAATCGCCAAAATCTAAAAAAAAAATACTACGTATGCTGAAATGTATCAATTAAATTCTTGTTTTATACTCAATTTTTGACGCGGAAAATAATATAACACACTCCATTATACTTTAGGACTAACCGTTCTCAAGATATTTGAGATTTCTTGCATTTTTGTTACGACGCTATCGGAAAAATGTCCAATTAGCAAATAAAAACAAAAATTGAATTAAAAATGCAAATTTAGTGTTATTTGGTGCAATTAAACTCAATCTAATGAATTATTAAAGAAATAAAGAAAATATAAATTTAAGTGTGCAGGGAAAGTCATGTGCTGCCCACATCAGATTTTTTTAAATTGCAATGTTTTGTAAATTGCATATGTGTCATTACATCTTGTATAAAAAATATTAAAATATGTATTAATATTAATATATTTAAGTGTATTGAATTTTATTTGATGAATTAATCCGTTGCCATCTTGGTAAAAAAACATTTTAAACGAATCGAAAAATAATTATTTAAAGAAACGTATGATAACAGGCGTAGAATTTAATATTACCAACGCATCAAATATGTTGCCAAAATGTAATAATAAATATTAACCGCACCAAAGTTTAAGTTGACAAATTGTAACAATGCTCGCAGCACCAAAATATAACGATTAGATTTACGATGCGAAATGTAACGATGAATAATTTTAATAAAAATACATTAGCTTTATGTGTATACTTACCAAAATAGCCCCATAAAATGGCTTGTTGCTTTGCTGTACCTAAATTGTCTAAATGGTAAAAACATTAATATAAGAGTCAATAGAATAATAAGATTGCTTAAAATATAAAACATTTTAATTGAACAAGCTTCAAAAATTAAAAGTCATATAAAATCAAAATTAGTCTGCAAAAAATTATTATAAGAATATCAGTTTGAAGTCAAATATCGTTTTTCAAAAATTGCTAATTATTTTTGCTCATTGTTAAAATAATATTTTAATTTATGAGAAAGGCGTGAGTAATGTAATCGCGCAATAATACGCAAATTTAAAACCGGAGACTTGTTATTTGCAGTACATTAAAATTAGCATTTATCTTTACAAAAATTTCTTCAACTTAATACTGATTACCATAAACACCTTTTGACATTAGAAAGTTTTGGGTGGCCTTGTGTACACGGTTGTAAAAAACTAATATTCTTCATCATCACTAGTGAAACACAAATACATATACAATTCGATGCAGTCAAAATTCACACTGAAAATTATTTTTATGCTCATGACGTATTCTGGCCATGAACAGCATATTTTAAATACTTGCTCTTGAGAATCATGCCTTGCTTGTCTGGTGATCTGGTGATTAATTCCACAGTCAATGAAGAAATGTCTTCCATCAGTCTCGCTGGCAGTATTACTTCTTCTCGTCCCTTGAAGGTATACTTCAGTTCATGCTTTCTCACGACCGGATTGGCCTAGAGAGACTTTGGAATGGGCTATTTTATTATACGGCTGCTTTTTAATTGGTTTTTGTAATCACCTTGTTGCTTTTCCCCAGATTGGCTAACATGGAATTGTATTGGTGTCGTAATTTTATTGTGATAAAATATGTCTATTATTGAAGACGCCGAGTGCTCAAACTCTGTAGAAAAGTCATATACAATCCCCATCACATTGTTTTTATTGTCATACTTAATATTATACAAATTGACTAGATATGAAATATTATTAGCGAGTGGCCCAATTATTAGCAAGTCGAGTGGAACTTATGCATCTTGTTTTTATAGTTCAACGTTTGTTATTTTTTAAAACTTCACATTTTTTGCAGTTGGTTATATATCACTATTTACAGCTTACATCTACCACAATTGTTAAAAAAGTTTATATGTATCAAATACTTAATTCACTTCCTCGTAATATTTGAATGTAGCAAACTTTAATCTCGTCGGAATTCTAACCACGCGGAAGTCAAATACAGTTCTTGCTTCTTCCGGGTATATAGGACAGGGAATTTGGAACATCAGAACCTAATTTGAAAGAACTTTTCTATGTAACCCCATTCATTTCAGATATGGCTCAATATTTAAACAACATTTTACTTTAGTTTTTTCACGATTTTCATATATGTCTGAGTATTGCAGAACTCAGAAACTTTTATTAAACATTTTTCGAAGAAACAAATATGAAAAATATATGTAGTGAACAGTTTCACTTGGCTTTATCATATATTCATATTCCACTTGTGTCACAATGTTTCCGTTAATGCTTACGATAAGTCTTTTCAGTGGTTATGGGTGTATCAATATCTTCCTTATAACCTTCGACATGGGTAACGAAAATACCCTTTGTTAGTGATTATCTTTATGAGTTCACAATACATATTTGTTGTTATTTTCCCCCATTAGCCCAAATTTATAATTTCGCTGTAAAATAACGACTTATAAAATCTTTTGGTTCAGTTATCAATCCCAGAGGCAGCTTGACAAGCGTGCGGATTCTACTTTAAGATGGAACCAAAGTTTCAGCAGATCGCGTACTGGATGTGAATTTCAACTTGTGTGGTTGAGCCTTGATTTTTCGGCCTTCTATGATAGATCACTAACTGCTGTGTCATCAATGGCTGTTTGGTTTGCCAATATTCTGTGGTTCTTACATATGTACTAGGTAATTGACTTGGAAGTAATATAGTATTTAGATATTATATTCCTCTGGGATTGATGGAGTACGAAGTGTTGCGAGTAGAATTGCAATTCGTACGTTAATGTATTTCTGCGTAATTTCGGTTGGTTCAATGTACAAGTTTCAGTTTTTTTCTTCAGGTAGGAAATCGCGCTGTTTCCTTAAATAAATGTGTTATTTATCTTTTACCTTTGTATTAATGTTCTCCTGTCCGGACGGACAGCAGAACACAGACTCAAAGGACACCCTTGAGCGTTAGATCCGTTGATTGTTTCCTTTTCAGCTGGAAAGCAGAGTTAAGTCATTTTAGGTCTAGAAAAATGCCCTATAAAATAGGGTTTTACACATTTATCAGATGAGCAACATCCCTGTAAAAATCCTGTTTCTTGTTCGAATGCTTGTGGAGATACAGAGATCATTATACAAGATCATCTCATTTTCATTCTCTTGAGGATAGGTAGCGCAAATTATAATTTTACCTTAAACTGGCGATTCATAAGATCTTCGGATTGAGTGATCAATTTCAGAGTCAGCTTGACAAGCGTGCGGATTTCATTTTAAGATGGGGTCAATCTACTCTCTCTGCCATTATGAAATATTCCTGTAAAATTTCATTTTCTAAATCAAAGGGATCTGAGAGACACGGGGATCCTAACCTTCGACCATGTCTGTCCTTCTCGCTCCTTTAGGAACGGATTACAAAAATGTTCTTTTTTAGTGTATACTCCTAATACATAAAAAAATTCTCAGTCAAATTTGAAACTCCTAGCTCAAGAAATTTCAGAGATACGACGTCCATAAACGATTTATATATGAAAATATGTTGCGTTATTAAACGCATTTTACTTACTTCACGTTTGTTACAACAAAATGAAACATTTACGAAACTAAAATACTGCTTCCAATTTATTATCCAAGTCAAGACGTTTTGTTACAGGGTGCCTGTGATCAAGGATCACTTACCCCCACATTTGACATATCAGTATATTTATTAGTAGAACTGTCAATAAAAGTAAATTTCTTATGAAATATATCAGTGGTTTTATAATAGTGGTACTTAATTAGTTCTTACAATCGGCCTTTAAATTACCCCATTATCAAATAAGGAAATATTCGAAATTAAACATCTCTTGATTATCAAATCCATTCAATAAGTCGGACAATATCATATGCATTTTTAAATAATTATTTAAATTTAATTTTTCATTCAGATTACTGAATGGAATTAGAACAATCAGTAGCGTTCGAATTAATTTAAATTGAGTATTCTATATTTTTAGCCAATTCATAAAATGTAAATGCTATTCTGGTGGAATCTTGCTTCATTACTCGTATGCGGTATATTGCTATCTGTAATAATTTGGATAATTCTGTCTAAACTTTTCTCGTCCTTTTAGGACAATAAAAATAGTATTTTTTGCTGTTTGTCTATGGTGCACGAGAAATATACCTGAAAAATGGCATGTTCTGAATTTGAGTGGATAGTGAGATACGGAGATCATAACTCTCGCCAGTATCAGTAAGCTATTTTGCTTTTGCCAATACAGTCTCTAAAAGCTCTGACATTTAATATTTGGGATGTTAATTCATCGCTAATATCATTGTGGTACTGGTTTTGACCATATGGAAATACTCATTTCAGTTTTTGAATTTATCAAAAGTAATTTAATTTAGGATTGTAAGTAAAATTATTTGCTGCCTATGTCATACTTTTATAGTATTATTTCGATATAGATTAATTTATAATCGGCATTTGTATACTAGTTTTTTCCATGTTAGAAATATAACACATACATTGATTTTAGTCATCAGCTAATTAGCACAAGTTAGCTATTCCACATATATTACTAATGTTAGATCACTAAATCGGAACAATAATGGAAAGCTGGAGGCATGCAAAAAAAAGGCCAACAGTTGATTATTGTAGAGGATCTGACTCAGGGGCCGAGCTTGATGGCCTCTCACTGTACAAACCTAGACCGAAGGCTCTGGCCCTAGAGTTTATAGGAATATATCCCCGATCGGGAAGATAAAATGCCCCCCAGCACGAAGCAAGCCATCGGAACACCCGAACCAACTGGACAGACAAAGCCGCCGACTTCACCACATAAAGAGTGCACCGCCCGGGACACAAAGGGGACAGCAGACTATCACGCCGTCGAGCGAAGTCAACCGCCACCATTCCCAAAGAGGAGCGCCAACGCAGACGATCGAAACCCCCACCAGCAGACCAGGGACCCGCGGCCTCTCAATGTACAATTATTCGCGCATTCCATCATACAAGCTGCTGCAGCAGAAATATTGACAGAATGCTAATATTTATTTTGTCTTTAAAGGACTGCCAAAGGGGATGGGATTGAGGCTACTACTTCAGTTGAAATATCAGTTCCTGATTTTGCTTGATAGAGGAGTCATATATGAAAATCATACATTCACGGGGCCTGTAGGGGGCTTTGCAGGTTGATAAAAATTTGTATGAGTGGTCCTGTTCTCAATGGGTTATACTTCATAAGCAAATATATGTTCTACGGAAAATTTCAATAAATATAAAGGTAAAATGCTGCAATATATTGCTAAAATTGATTATATTGTCCATGAAAAATAAATTCATAGGGAGATACGATTTTATTATACACCAATATGTATAAATGTTTCTTTAATTTGGGTCTTTAGATGAATGTCTTGATATGAGTATAAATCAGATTTTCGAATTTTCTATATTACAATTTCTTTCAAAAATTGCCACATTGAAAAACTAAAGTCCTTCTTGTATTGAATGGTATAAAAGCATATCTTCAAAATTCTTCAGAATCGTTTTATTTTTATCCGGCTACGAAGCCGAGGAAAGCTGATTAAAATGCGGTCTATATGAAACATCGGAATTTTTTGTGGTATTCTCTAATATATCCTGGATTAAAGTGTTTTTCTCCAGAAAAATTATTTTCTTTGGAGGAAGGTTAAAACATTTTGATAAAATATTTATTTTTTCCAGTTGTTGTTTTTCTATCCGTTCTTAAAGGTTAAATTTGTTTGTTTTCGAAATTGGCTTTTCGTTTTCGTATTGCCATTTCACCATACTGAAAATATTGCCTGCATCGAAGAATTCTACAAATACAGATTTACAGTTATTTTTCATGATTTTTCTTTTCATATCATATAACACAAATCTAGAAATATATATTTGGCAACATATTTATTTATAATATTTAATAGGGGTTCATCGATTTGAATGTTGAAAGCAGGATTTTCATCCGAAATTTTAAATTAATGTGGAGTGGGGGGTGTTATTGAAAAACTTGGGGCGAGGTATGCTGGTTGGAAGAATATTCCAATAGACATCGACTTATAAGAACTGAAATCGTTTTTGTTACTCTTTAAATAGTTACAATTATGCAATTTAAATTAATTCTATTTCTACTCAATTGTTCTAATTATATTCAGTTATCTAAATGAAAAATTAAACTTAAATAATTTAGAAATATATATGACATTTATCTTGATGTTCCGCTTGATTTATTGAATGAATTTGTAAAGAACCTTGCTGCCCCAACCGGAAATCGAACCCTGGATCTCCCAACTGGCCAACCGACGCTCAACCGTTGATCTACTGAGACGAAATTGCAAGCCCTTATTGTGGAAGGGGACTCTGCATTCTCCACTGTCTAATGTCAGATTGATATGCAACTGACAAACTGACTGACTACCTTTTGCTAGTTTTTTAACACTTTACAACAAAGTTGAAAAGTGTTTATGAATTTGTTCATTCTGTCTGTCTGTCTGTCTGTCCGTTAGCACGATAACTGCCGTAAAAATGACTTAATCAAAATGAAATTTTAGTATGTTGTTCAGACGGTCTGTAGGACCTATGGGAATATAAATGAATAATATCACACAATTAGTTTTGGATTGAACCCGGGTTGAAAAAATGAAATACATTGAGCCCTATGGGACCTAATTCTTCTAACATTTTTTAAGCGGATTTAAAATTCACAAATTGCTTCGAAAATTTTAGGTAATAGCCAAATTGTTCCATAAAATATATAAATGAAAATTCAGCTAAAGATATTCAGTAGTTTTTTATAAATGAAGATTAAAAGAATAATTACACATCTTATATGAAACGATCACGTGACCATGATATGAAACGATCACATGACCCACTTCAAAATGATATATGACATCCATCTTGTTTCAAATTCGTGATTTTTTAAAGTTCTTTATAATTCATATTGAGTGTTGTATCCATCCTAAAACTACTTTATTTCTGCTTAAATTCTGTGCATCTACATACTAAAACAACACAATGACAATATATTTGAATTTAAATTCTCATTCAAATTTGATTATTTCTACAACTAAGTCTATTTTTCACCTATGTAAAATGTAAACAGCAAAATATGTAGAATGAGTTGTATTAGAATTACTGTATTTCTTTAACACAAAATAATTCAGTCCATGGAGTCTGCATGGCTGATATGAATGAAATATTAATTGATTTTATAAACAGAAGGACGAATTTTTTCGATAAAGTTTTAAGCATAGAGTTTATGAATTGTAGCTCCATGGTCTTAATTTTTAAATAAAATAAATTATTATAGTATTGTGATGAATGAAATGGAGAAAGTTATGAATGAAATCCCGCTTTTATAGAGAGATCCAGGCGTGTTATTTTTTCCATGACGTCATTTGAATTAATTTCAGTTGTTTTCGATGAAGTTTTCAAATATAATAAATTATCGTAGTATTATGATAGATTTAAAAATATTACCGTGGAATGTATTGCATTTTAGAGATATTTAAACCAGGCAATTTATATTTCAATGCCGTCATTTGAATGAAGTTCATTTTTTTCGATGAAGGTTTAAGTTTTCAAATATAATAAATCAATGTAGTATTGTGATAAGTTTTAAAATATTACCGAGGAATGTATTGCATTTTCGACTTTTTTAAATAAAATTGCATTGAAGTTGGAAAGTGTTTCATAATCAATGCTTTAAGCATGATTGATCTTTCTTGTTTTACCTCCGATTAGCCTCCTAATACTACTATATGTATCTAGGTTAGTATCCTGCGTGGTCATTATGCTCATTATTTGAAATCAACGCTATATTTCCTAGAGTCCACTGAATCCGTGCTTGTCGTACTAAGGTCACTTTCAGTCTTCCAACATCTTTGCACTAACCTACAGGGTTGATTTGTTATTGCGTCATTGTAAAGTGCCTTGTTGCCCCAACCGGGAATCGAATCCTGGATCTCCGAACTGGACAACTGACGCGCTATCGTTGAGCTACCGGGATGAAATTGCAAGCTCTTATTGCCGACGTGGACTCTGCAAATTGACTAATCAATATATGTTTAATTTCGTACATTTCTCTGTGTGATAATGGTGTAGATAAAAGATAGACTGCTAAAATTGATATATCATATTTACAACATTTGACTCTGCAGGGACGGGGAGGAGGTGTAAATCTACCAAACTCTGTTAATCAAAATTTTGACCCCCATTCACATTAATTTGGAGGAAAATTAAAGAGAAATTCAAACGCTTACATGAATGGTGAATTCGCACGATAACAATGAAATACGATAATTAACAGGAAATTTCTTATAATATAAGTTTTTTGTGTATTATGGTATTCATAAAATTTTTTATACTTTTCATAATATGTTTAGTATTATAAATAAAAATGTAAAATGGTGAAATAATTTCAAACAATGAGGCAGAAGAAATAGAAGATTTCGAAAATGTATTTCTTACACTTCCCTGCGAAGTAGAATAGAGTAAAAAAAATATTTATATATTCCATGCCGTATATACCTCGAAAATGACTCAACTTTACATACATTTTCACTGACAATCAACATAAACATTTTATCATAGTTCATGTATAAATAAAGAGCTACATTTATATTTTCTGTGTAAAATATCTGCAAAAGTAGCTAGCATATGTATAGTGTCTGCATATGACACATTACAGGTTTACGTATTCTGCGGCACTGCATATATACTATGTAATGTGGAAAGCAAAAAAAAAATACATAGTGCTTCTATGAGAACCATCTGAAAATAGATAAAGAATCCATGTTTTTATTCAAAATGTGTATTAAAGTACCCATTGATACGCCATCAAATGCATAGAACTTTAGGTATTTTACTAACCTTTTTAAAATGCAATTCACGATTTTTACTTTCTTATACTTTGTAATGCAATTTAGAGAAGGTAATTATTTTTGACGAACATTTATGAATTCAAGATTTTTATGTCAATATATGTTTTAAGAGTTCCTGAACACGTTTACCCGTTATGTTCATCTGTCTGCCTGTGGTAGATGTATTGTGACAAGACAGCGGCCACAAATGTTAATGTATGTTCACGAAACTGTACATCCAGCTGTGTTATCATTCATTCTAGAACTAGATAAAAATCTTTAATTTTGAGAGGAAAATTTTATATTTTTTTAACATGGCAGCAAAGGATAAAATTTGATCTAATCATGCATAAAAGGGTTTGTTTAAGGCTCAATGACCACAAGACTTAACCGTTTCAATAATTGTTGTAAAAATTACTCGCGAAACAATTGTTTGTTCGTTACATCATTAGCTCCCACGGGGAGCAAGTTTCCTCTTCTCCAGGGGGGAAACATTATCAAGTGAGGCATCATTTGAAATAGTTTTTCAAGTCCTTTAAAGTGAAAGGCAACACTATGTAATTGTAATGATGTTGGACCCACGAGACCGATCTTTCACAACAATTTTCTTGTAAAATGACTTTTATAAAGCTACTAAAAATAGATTCTGGCATTATAAAGGCGAGTTGAGCCAAACATTTACAATAATAAACATCGATTTAAACTGAAAATTTATAAACTATCAAAATGTATCGGTAACGTTACGCGATGCTGCTGTGAGTTGTAAGTAGCTTGCTGATACATACATCGTTGCATATCGTATCTCCATAAATGAATTTTCTGACCTATACATCTGATACATAAAAATGAGAAAAATTCGAAAAGACGACTCTAAGTAATATATCTTTTAAACTACGTTTCATCCATTTCGATGAAACTTTTTCAAACAATGAGGCTGAAGGAAGAAAATATTCCGATGATTTATTCTCTACACTTCTATTCGGAACAGAAGAAAGTAAACAACTTCATCTTCCATGCCAATGTGCGTACCTCGAAAATAACTCTACAGATTTACATATATTTTCACTGATTTGGAAATAGGTTTAAGGCTAAAAAATTTTCAAATTTTGTAGAATGTCAAAATATTTTACCATATTTTTGAGTTAATAATCTTATAAAATTCTGCATTTAGTATATATTGTTACAAATACCTAAAATTTCTTTACGGATAGTGCATCTGCCCAAGGAAAATGACATTAACAGGCAAACATTGTTATTGTGGACACATTTGGGAAAAACATTCGCCAACGCCAACTTAGTGACTTTTGCCGAATTTTTGAAATTTCTGGAAATTTCTACTTCGGTTAAGAATTTTTCAAGTTACGCCAAATTTTCTAGAGATTTACACAGATGGTATATAAGCGGGTCGTCGTTCAGTCAGGGATATGTTGTTGACGTGATACGATAAAAGTGAATCATGAAATGATTCAATATTTTGATAATGTAATCTTGCGATGGTTTGCCCCCCGAGGGGACAATTTTTTAATTACAACGATTGAAACTATTAATTCTCGAGATCATTAACCATAAATAACCCCTTGTATACATATGCCAAATTTTGTCATATTCTGCGGTGTTAGGAAAATACAAAATTCCGAAATTTTTTCTCGAATTTCTAAAAATATTATTTAATTCTAGATTTTAGAAATATTATTTAATTCGTTAACAAAGCCGAATACAAATTTTTTCTGAAAATTCATTAATATCTGTGACCGGATCTGAAAATACTGCGTTTTTCTCAAATTAGTAGAGGGAAGAGAGGTAATGTGGATCCCCTTGGTTCTTCGACCGGAACTAGGCTCACTCTAGTGTAATCTCACTCTAGTAAATCAACTATATTCACTCCCCCTGAGATAAGAGATCACCCTTACCGCGCATTATTGAAGGAGCATTTATGTTGTGAGCGTTAATAGTTTCATCCTATTCGCTACAAGTTTTAAGGGTATTTATGTTGCACAATGCGCAGATTTCGATGTTATACATTGGACTACACTAGTTAGACGATAAGTCGAAACCAGACTTTAACTTTTTGGTTAGGTTTGGGAGTGTAGTTATGTGATATTTTCAACATGGTGTTGCTGGTAATATGGATCCTGACCAATTATTTCATCCTGACCACTCTGGCTCGATCTCCAAGTGGGGGAGGATCAACCTGGTGTGCTAAATGCCAACTGTCTCTTTCGCGACTCAGCTTTTGCTGATGACTGTCATGGAGATCTATGAGTCATGTGTGTGATGTGTGAATTATGGGCACGCAATGAATGTGCCGGAGCAGAGAAAGAAATTTATATTTGCCACTTTTGTAAATAATTTATATTTTCTCAACAATAAACTTCAGGTTTGACGAATAATGTGTGACTATTTCATGGGGGTCCACAATACCCGCACTTTAAAAAAATACAGGTGATTTCACATTTTTTGGTAATCGCATTATGGAGGTTACTATAAATATTCTAAAATTTATTCCACCTATTGCGGCTATAGCTGATTAGAATATGCGACCAACCATTCCCAAAACGAGTGAAATTAGCTTAAAATGTAGGTGCACTTTACAAAAAACAAAGTGTTGGGTCCATATTACCACCTTTTCCTCTACGAATTTCATCTGTTGTTTTACGCGCTAAAATTTCTTACATGACGAAATAATGATAAGATTTATTTCATTCCGCAGAGAATGTCATGCACTTCCACGCATCAGCATTTTACTTTCGACTTCCTTTAAGTCAACAAGGCACTGCAATATCCTTCAAGTTGAATTCTTAGCAAATAAGAAGGAACTTTATTTAGGCCACATGTCATGGCGGGGGAGTCTGCATTTGTGGTTTTCCCGTCCTTTTAACTTCTGGATCGTTAGAAATCACGCAAAAGTTTATGGTCAGAAACTATTATTAGAAGCTTGTTTTCGAAGTATCTTTGGTAAATTTCTCCGGGGGTTTTTTCGTGTCAACAGCGTGGAAATAAGAAGTTAAAACGCCATATTAATAATAAATTGCTGAAAAAATTCTAACTGTACAGATTTATAACTATATTAACTAGAATGTAGCTCAGCTCGACTCATACTAGATACCATTTTTAAGTAGCTAGTGATTATTATTATTAATATTATTATTATTATTTTTTCAAATTTTTGCAAGAAAAAATTTGAAAAAATCTTTATCGTTAGTTCAATGATCACAATTATAGTATGTTACCCTTCATTTTAAAGAGCTTGAAAAAAATCTTGCAATTGATACTAAGCTTGACAATGTACAATTTCGGGGGAGCGGTAATTTGTCTCCCGAAGGGGGCTAATGAAATCACAAACACGACAATGCTATTACGACTATTTTTTAATACAATTATTTTTGACACTGTTAATTAATGTGATCATTAAGCCATAAATATCCGTTTTTGTACGTAATTATGTCAAATTTTGTCCTACTCTGACGTATAAAGAAAATATTAAATTTCGAATAAATATCGAAATTTTCGCTATTTAATCTAATTCTAGATTTTTCGTAAACGATGCCTAATATAAAGTTTTGGGAGAATCCATTAATATGTGTCTCAGGATTTGAAAACACTGTGTTTTTCAAACTAGTATGAATTCCATGTCTTGTTTTGCATGCAGAAAGGTTTTCAATCGATACACGTGATGAAGGCAGTGTAATTTTACACGCTGATCAGCCTAAATGTGGCCAAATGTTAATGTACAATTCAATTAATGTACAGTTAATTTAACATTTAATAATGTAATTAAATTAATGTAATTAATGTGCAATTAATGTACAATAAAAATGTAATTCAATTAATGTAATTAATGTACAATTAAAATGTAATTCAGTTAATGTAAGTAATGTACAAGTAGTGTACAATTCAATGTTAAAAACATTGGGAAAGGATCTTGTAAATTAGTATTTTTCAACTACAGAAGTGAAATCGCTGCACGACGTAGGGAAAGTCATGTATTGCCGACATTAGTTTTTTTTCTATACTAAAGAGTATATCAAAATTAAAATCGTTATTGTTGATCAAGTCAATTTTACTACTTTAAGAAAAAGGTTCGAACTTTCACTAACATTTTGCCTTAAAATGCCTGAAAATGTTATGTCTGTGTTTGCCCTTGGGATATACATTCAAATAAGAAATCTCAGTAATATGTCAATTTAATCGGATTCTATTCTTAGAAGAAGTCATATGTTGCCAACATCAAATTTGTTTTCTATACTATAGAATATTTCAATGTATTGAAATATTAAAATTGATATTGTTGAGAAAGTCAATCTTAATACTTCAAGAAAATGGTTCGAACTTTCATTAACATTTTGCCTTGAATAATTTACTGTTTTCGCGCATTCCATTTCACCTCGAACTCAATCTTCTATATCTTACGGCGCTGACAGAAACATTTCATGTTGTATCTCATAACATATTACAGTACTCATGTCAGTAATTGAGTCTGCAAAGTATAAGTGCTTCAAAAATGTCAAGGTCCTGAAAATGTTATGTCTGCGTTATGCCCTTGGGATATAAATTCAAATAAGAAATCTCAGTAATATGTCGATTTAATCGGATTCTATTCTTAGGAGAAGTCATATGTTGCCCACTTCAAAAATTTTCCATAATATAGAATATTGCAGTGTACTGAAAAATTAAAATTGTTATTACCAAGAAAGTCAATTTCAATACTTTAAGAAAATGGTTGGAACTTTCATTAAGATTTTGTTTTAAATAATTTACTGTCTTAGCACATTCGATTTCATCCGATCATAACTGCCGGTAACTTTCGAGAGTTCCACAATCTTCATATATCCTAAGGCGCCGACAGAAAATTTCATGTATGATTTCACAGCATTGCGTCTATGTTTGTAATTGAGTCTTCGAAGTATAAGAGCTTAAAAAATATCAAGGTCTTGAAAATTCTATGTGCGTAAGCATTGTCCCCTTGGGATATATATCATATGAAATCGCAGTAAAAATTCAGTTTAATCAAAGTCTAAGAGAAATATATTCATAAGAGTGAATGTCGCCTTGGCTCTGAATTTATTTTTCCTGAATTTACATTAGGTTTATAATTTCAATGCATATATAGTGTATGTGTAGGGAAAGTATTGTGACGAGGTCGTAAATTTGAGTTAGATTTTTCGACGGAAGTGTAAGTTTTAAGCATGTCTGGGCACGAATCGAACGTTTTTGAGGTAATGTCTGTGTATGTATGTATGTAAGTTACTGTGTATTTATATGTATGTATGTATGTTAATATATATGTATGCGTATATGTATGTATGTATGTATGTTAGTACATGTGTGTATTTATGTTTGTGTAAGTGAATATGTGCATGTTAGTGTATGTGTAAGCATGCAAATTAGTGTACGTGTGTGTTTGTGTTTGCGTATGTGTATGTTAACACTCGTACGACAGAAGCGGTCATTTTGATCGCATAACTACTTTGGGAAACGATTTCTCCAAAAAGGCTAATCCCAGCTCATTGAAATTTTATGACTTCTTATTTTCATAAAGTTATTGAAAACACAGAAGAAAATGTGAAAAGTCATAAAATGTCAATGGGCTGGGATTAGCCGTTTTGAAGGAATCATTTCTCAAAGTAGTTATGTGGTCAAAATGACCGCTTTCGTCGTACTAGTGTTAATGTGTGTGTTTGTGTGTGTGTGTGTCCGTGATACTATGGATGTACTATCTTACGAACGAATGAAACTTTTCGAATATAATTTGGTACGATTGATACAATCAGTAAATATTAGAACCTTAAGTGATTTCAAAGGCAATCGAATGTCTAAAAACCTTCACATTTTCGTAAAGTTAAATCCTAAAAATATCAGAGATTTCAATAATAATGAATAATTATCATGTTAGACGTCATTTTTCATTTGAAACCGATGATACAAACTTTAGAAAACGCTTTCATAAACCGTTCTTGAGATATTGCGCGATTTTCGAGGTGATTTTGAATTTATGGCTTGTGGTAAATGTGTTTGCTTTAATGTTTTGAAACCTTGACGCCATTTATCCTGAAGATATTATACTCCATAGTTGGCTTTTATTACCTGGCGCTTGCATTTGCCAGTTGTTTAGTTTAATGGTATCGTATTCTTGTTATATGTTATAAGCACCTGTTGTCTTTTTAAAAATATGATTGTTATTTGTTTATTTACACTTTTTATTTGATCTTAAAATTTCGCTTTTATTTTCAATTGGTGTTATTACACCATTGCAAAGTGAAGATGCTTTACATAATAGTTTTGCATTTTAGAGCTCAATATTTTAATATTTTATCCCTCCTATAGCCATTGATTTATTATATACGCTTGGAAATAAATTTGTCGAACTTACGGGATTTTTGTAATAGTGGTAAATTGATGAAAATATCGCCAAAATTCCTTTGCTAAAATAGCGCTTAATTAACAAAAACGACGCCAAATTGAAAATTAATTATTAAAATATTTTTATATGTGGAATATAATGCTTATTGTGGATGCTATACTTGAGTGAAATATAAGTTATTTGGGCACTTAAAATAGTTTTACATGTTGCCATCTATAAATGTGTTAAATGTGCAATTCAATGTTGAAAACAATTTTTAGTGAATTTTGTACATCATTTTTTCAAAGTGATAGAAGTAAATTCGTTGCAACATGTAGCAAAAGTAAAGCCCACATTTGACAGTTTTTCAATAATTTTTGAGGTATGCGATTTAATCAAATCACCGGCTCTGGACTTATTGTCTGCCCTCTGAGGCGGCATAAAAAATTGATTTATTTTGAATAAATGGCGGAAAATGTGATTTTTTACTTTAAAAACTCAACTACTTTTAAACTAACTCGAATTTTATAAAATCTCATCGAGGTGTGTATTATGTGAATGCGAAACACCTCTGTAACACATTTCAATTCTCTGATTTTCAATACAGCGAACGCATACAGAGAGGCAAACATCTTCTATTATTATGAAGGATTATGTAGCTAAACAAATAATATCTGTATAAAATTTTTAATATCCGAAGGGAAAGGAGAACAGGATCCATGATTATCCTCTCCTAAAATATAACATTAAAGGAGATGGGCAAACACAATTATAGTAGTATCAAATGGCATAGAAACAATTACAGATAAAACAATTAAAATAAATCATTATAACATAACATTTTAAACCATAAATTTTTTTACTGTTTTTTAGTCTATTGGAATTGTCTATTGACATTAGTCTATTGACGAATCTATTGCCCGTAGACAATAAAGAGGGTAATAATGACAATTAAAGCAGGTAAATAATTAGCTATCAACATGGAAAAAGTCTCAAATACAACTGAATTCTAAGTAAATAACCAGTCTTTGATAGCCCTGGAAAAGGAACAAAATGTAATATTGCTTTTAAAAGATTTAGAGCAGAAGATTGTAAATTCGAATTGAATCGAAGAGGTCTGATGATACTCCGCTTAGCCGGAAGTTAAATTGACTACCACGAGCATTCTTATTTCTAATATAAAACATATTAAGAACTATGTAAAAATAAAAAAGGCTAAATGGCATAATCATGGAATTGAGAAAAACAGGAAAAGATGGTACTTGATGAGGTTCTATAAGACTTAATAAATCATTTTTGAAGCAGAATAACAGGCCTAAGGGTATTCCTATAAGTCCCACCAAACCAGGTTATGCCATACTGAATGCGAGATTGAATTAAAGAGTAATGAAGAAACCAAAGAGCATCCACAGAACATTACGACCGTAGTCAACTAATGTACCTGTTATTTAACTTTAATTGTTTACTATGATCAGTAATATGAGTCTTCCAAAACAGCAAGTCATCAATGACAATTCCCAGATATTTGAAGCTAATCAGCTGCTCAATAGCTTTACAATTACAAGTACTGTCCGAATAACAACATGTATGATATTTTAAAACAAATCTAAATAAAGATATTTCGGATAAGGAAAAACAAATAAGTCCAGATTTTTCGACATTGAGAATAATATTATTAGCAAAAAACAGTCTAATAGTAGCCAAATCGTTTTCCACATATCTCAAAACATCATGATTTGCTTGCCCAGGATAAGATAAAGCAATATCATCATCAAAAACAGACACATAATATACACCAAATACACATAATATACACCAAATACACATAATACACACAATATACGCCAAATAATCAGCTTCCTCTCACTTAAAGTTGAATCACTTGGGGGCTTTAAAATTATAAGAAATAAAAAATGATATCATAAAAGGATGCATATTCAAATATAAATAGTGTTTGTTGATAACGTATTCAAACTGCTTTTGAAGTGAAAAGCCAATGAATACCTGGAGAGAATATTCAACGGAGAAAATCCGTTAGTTTCTAAAATGTTTGAAATTTTACTTTATTATGAAAATGATGAAAGCTGAAGCACACTATAAGATAGCTACATGGTCAGTAATTAATTTCCATGAGCATAATATTTTTCTCTAATTAATTAGTTAACAATTAAAAAATTATTTTGCATTTTATATCTGTGCTTCGTTGTTACCTATTATTATCAATTTTTGACGTCAAATGTCTTAAGATGTGGGGTACGAAGTAAATTGTGAAAGAAATATGAAAGGCAAAAAAGCGGAAATATGTAACGGAAATAACATCATATTGTTACGAATACGTTACAGAAAACTAGCATTATAATTTTAAGGTTGTAATGAACCTTGATGTCCCAACCGTGAATCGAACCCTGGATCTCCGAATTGGTCAGCCGAAGCTCTACCGTTGAGCTACTAGGACGAAATTGCAAGTTCTTATTGTCAAAATGGATTCTGCATTATCCACCTTCTAATGTTCGATTGGCGAGCAACCGACAATTTGACTGACCACCTCCTGCTATTTTCTTCGCAGGTTAACCTCATGTTACTACTATTTTCCCCCAGGTTAGTATTCACCGTGGTCGTTATCCTTTCAATTTGAAATCGACGCTGAATCTTCCAAAGTCCACTGAATCCGTACTATTCATAGTAAGATAATTTTCCGACCTCCGACATCTTTGCACTAACCTACGGGGTTGATTTGTTCTTTCGCCATTGTAAAGAACCCCCGGCCATCGATTGTCCCTGCCGGGAATAGGAATCCCAGATCTTCGAACTGGACTCTGCAAGGTCTGGATCGATTGATATTGACTACAAATTGGTGACATTGCTTTTGAATTGAACGAAATATTGCTTATTTGGGAACGAATTCGATGAAATACTGCCGAATTGGCAATATTTGAAAAGTTATAAAAACTCCTCGAATTTCGTAGACAGTGTGGGTGAGTAACATGCTTTTCAAGAACTTTTCACAGACAGATTGATTCATAAGCTCTTCATTGAGATTGTTGACTTCATCCGAGTAAAAGTAATTGCCGAACTCAATGTATAATTTTTTTATTATTAGAGTCTTACACTCTTTAAGTTATATTTTAAAACAATACTGGCAGAGAAAAGCGTGAAAATTATAAATTTTAGATCTATATAAATAAAATTGTTAATGTGTTTGTGTGTGTGTCTATCTCATGATCACAGAAGAACAGCTTCTCCGAATTTCATGAAATTTTGTAGGCAGCGGTGGAATAGCACCACTTAAAATTTAGTCCATGTTTCTAAGCACAGCAATTGTCGACAAATAACCTTCTATGGGCGTTCTTGTTAACTCAATGGTTCCTGCAAACTAAAAAGTTTAGAAATCGCTGGTTTAGAGTATAAATGTAAATGAAAACACTATCTCCAAGTTTGGAGTTCATTGTTCTTACCAGTCGCTCTTCTGCAATGTTTGTGCAAAAATTTCTGTGCTACACATCAGTATGTTCTCATGACCTACGACGTACACACTGTCGACCGGTGAAGTGACGGAATGTTACATCCAAATGTTTTATCATCGATAACTTTGTCATTTACTGTCCAACTCGAATGAAATAAACAGCATTCTATTAATTTATAGAAACTGTATAATTAAAAAAATATTAAAAAAAATAAAAAACACCAAAAATATCGAAATTTTGTCCCAGATATCACACAACACACATTAGTCTTTTCCCAATGTAAATAGGCGAAAGAAGCGATCGTTCACATCGATCTGCAACGAGTAACAGTGTTTTTAATTATTTTCTTATATCGTGACTTTAAAGTTCTGAAAATTGAAAGATACAAATTAATGCTGTTAAAGACAACGCCCATTAGAAAGTTTTAAGGAATCATTTGGTATAAATTCATTTTAATTTCACTATTGCATCAAAATAAAATAAAATCTATTTTTCTTTTTTTGTAACCAATCAATATATTAATCTCGAAGTATGCAATTTTCAAATGGAAAGTGTCGTTTCAAAGAAACACACAATATATACTTCATTAAAGTCATATTATTCGTATCATAATTACGAAAGTGTCAATATTCATAACGTCACTGATGTTTCACAATCTCGTGAAGTATTGTATCACAAGACAAATAAATTATAGTATGTTCGATTTTATAATGGAATTAAATTTATCTTGCTATTAAACTCCTTGGATGTTTACAGTTTTCGGGTTCCTGCTGTGCTAAAAAATTTATAGTGTTTGAAATAAAATCATTTTTCTAATTTCTTTCAACTTGACCAGTCAACGACTTTGAAACATCTTGAAAGGTTATCCTTATTCTATATTACTGTAGTACTCAATGCTAAATTGCGCTAGTACCTCAGTGCTATAATGCTACTATACCGGGTTATGCAATAGCGTTGATGGTATTGCATTGAGAAATAAACAGAAATCTATGAACTTGTCCATTGAGAAATGCTGTTTTAAGATACTTATCGCTATTACTATCTGCATCTAACTTTTAACAGCACCGTTCGATCTACATCAAATTAAATTTATCCTGTGCTAGTCATTCTGCGACTATACCGGGTTATGCAATAGCGTTGATGGTATTGTATTGAGAAATAAACATAAATCTATGAACTTGTCCATTGAGAAATGCTGTTTTAAGATACTTATCGCTATTACTATCTGCATCTAACTTTTAACAGCACCGTTCCATCTACATCAAGTCAAATTTATCCTGTGCTAGTCATCCTGCGACTATACCGGGTTATGCAATAACGTTGATGGTATTGCATTGAGAAATAAACAGAGATCTATGAACTTGTCCATTGAGAAATGCTGTTTCAAGATACTTATCACTATTACTATCTGCATCTAACTTTTAACAGCACCGCTCCATCTACATCAAGTCAAATTTATCCTCTGCTAGTCATGCTGCGACTATACCGGGTTATGCAATAGCGTTGATGGTATTGCATTGAGAAATAAACAGAAATCTATGAACTTGTCCATTGAGAAATGCTGTTTTAAGATACTTATCGCTATTACTATCTGCATCTAACTTTTAACAGCACCGTTCCACCTACATCAAGTCAAATTTATCCTGTGCTAGTCATCCTGCGACAGCTTGTTCCTCTGAGGTGGAATTAACGAGATTCACTTGCTTAAAAATTTTTACAGGAATAATTAATAGGTTGACTGTCAATCAATGATTGTGGATAGTTTTCAATTAAAACTACTGTCAACTAGTAATAAGAAGATACTTGTTTCTCAGCCCCAAACTTCGCAAAACGTTCCATTTACTTTAAGTCTATTCTATCCTGCGCTAGTCATCATACGATAGATTGTTCTTCTGGGATAGAATTGAAGGATTTTCTTGTTTAAATAATTTTATAGCGATAATTAATACGCTGACTGACAATTAATTATTGTGGATAGTTTTCAATTGAAATTACTCGCTACTAGCAATGAGAAGATACATTTTTGCGCAGGTACAAACTTCGCTGTTAATCTCTGCATCTAAATGTAACAGCAACGTTCCATCCACATCAAGTGAACTCTATCCTGTGTTAATCATCCTGCTGCAGATTGTTCCTCTGAGGTGGAATTAGACGGTAAACTACAAGATAGATTGCGGATCACCATAACTATCGGAAGCTAACTTTAAGCTATTGATAAATGAAATAGAAGTAAAATACTATGTTGAAATCATTCTTTCACAAATGTCTTCAGTCTTCAAAATGCTTCACGAATGCGTTAAATTTGGTCCAAACGGCCATAAAATACAAAAGTAAAGAAAAAGTAATCAAAAATAGAACACAAAAGTAATCAATAAATAACATATGTTTTTTCTTAATGAAAAGATATTTCAGTCATATCCATCTTAATTCCGTATACACAATGGATTCACGCAGATATTTAAAACACCTAATCACTGTATTAAGCATGATTGGTGTATCTACATATAAACATAATGCTACAAGCAAGGTTTTAAGAACTTCCAAATGTATGATGAAATTTGCAACCGTTTCTACTTTTTTGTGGGTGTGCATTTCAATATTATCATATAGATTATGGTCACTGAAGTCCTTTCTGATTCATAGTATTTACTTTGGAATGGTTTTTGGTGCCTGGTTACTCTTGTTTCTAAAGCGAAAGCAAATGATGAAACTTATTAAATTGAAGGAAATATTTTCGATTGAACTCAATAACAATATTATTTCGACTTGTTTAATTGCATGTTTATACATAGCTTTAGTATACCCAGTGCTTTTGAGTTTTACGTACATAAATTTTTGTCACACAGCTTGCGACAGGTTCACATTTGGATACACACGTGAAGATTTAGGAAGTGCATGGCCCGTTATCTTTATAGTAAGCAGCAGTTTAGATGCTTTTTCATTTTATGCTATTCCTGCTGTTATTACATGTGTATTCTGTGCTTTATGCTATGCTTGGAAAGTAATCGCATCTCAAATTTTGATCTGTGGACATTATAAGCCTGATAATTTACCATCAAAACAAGTCGATCAACACGCTTATGCTATAGAGCTTGTTAAAAAGCACAAGGAATCTTGGTATGGAATTAAATTGTTAAATGATACGTTTTCTCAAATCACATTTCTATTACTCTCAATGAACGCATTGAAGATATTCGAAATGGTATATACTATAACACGATATGGCGCCAAATTATCGCTTTTGGAAAAAATATTTCTCTCAAAAGATTTCCTTATTAATGTTAGTCTATTCGTAGCAATTGTCATATTTGCATCCGAAATTCCTGTATCATTTGAAGATATTAGAATATCTTTGGTGTGCATGAACGCTGACATAGCAAGTGTTGCTAATATGATACAATCTAGAATTCTGAAAGATACTTTAGCTTCCCTATTGCAGCAAAATCCGATGGTTCTAACGGCTGGAAGTGTTTTGGAGCTGAGAAGAAGTCTAATTATTGCCACATTTGGAGCGCTACTAAGTTATGGAATTATCATAGCACATATTGACATTTAAACATAAAAACGATGTGGGTTTGGTGTAAAACGTATTCCATAATTCAGACCGATGGATTCACCCGAAGGTTTAGAGTAGCTTGTGTTGTTGTTGTTGTTGAGATCCAGACCGACCAACCTACGTGAAAGGTGTAAGGTAACCGTTGACGTCTGTGTGTATGTCTGTCTGTGTGTCTGTCTGTCTGTGCAGATTTTGTATCCACTCTAACTGAACTAATGGGCTGAATTTCATAAAATTTGGTAGGTAAGTCACTTGCGGGCGTAACCAAAGTAGCTTGTGTGTAAAACTTATTGGATTATTATTGAACACTTGTAAATAGACTTGCTGCTCTAACCATGAATCAAATTACGGATATTCGTAAGAAGCTCTATCGTTGAGCTACCCAAACGGAATTGTGATTATTTGTATTTCAAGGTATCACACCGAATATAACGTTCAAAGTAATTCATTCGTATAAAAATAACTCCAAAAAAAGGGTATGATATGATGATTCAGAATATAAGAATTAAACATCTGTATTTAGAATATGATAACACATTGTAAAACATTTTGCAACCTTTGATCATGTTTACAGCTATTTTGTTTATAATTTCTTTAAACTATCAGAAAAGCGGTAATTACAGGCGTTCATGAAGCTTACAACTTCATTTCTCAAATATTCAGGTAATTATCGTCTGCCGAAGCGTTACTTTTATTTTTTTATGTACATATTATCATAACTGTCAGGAACCTTACTCCCCAATATGGGCAGCTAATTCCTCTGAAACTTTCAGTAGCATGCTCGAAAATGTTTTACAGTGTACTTCGTATGAAATTAAGTGCTACATTTAATCCCGGACAGCCAAATTTGTCAGTAGTTATATATTTATATATCTTTTAACACCCAATTAGGGCTTTTGTCAGTTCTAACAGTGAACTAACGTCTAACGCAGCGATGTCATATATTGTACTTCTGGATATTTGATGGTGTTTATTCTGGCATAAAACAAGGCGATTACTAAAAGTAAATAGGATACCATGTTACTTTCAATCGAACGTGTGGATGTGTGAAGAGTTTCAAGGTTGCCAAGAGTTGTGTAACTATTTATGATGTGAAATATCTTAGGACGCGTAAATCTTGAACTGTGTTTTAGGTGAAATGGTATGGGAATATGTAACGGGGGAAGTGAAAATGTGTAAGGTGGAATGATATTGTTACGCATACGTAACAAAAAATCATTGTCATAATTTAAAGATCTGGGTATCTTGACCTTGGCTACAAAATTGAACTGTGGCATCGTATTTTGGGGAAAATATCCAATACACCCAGTTCTTGAAATTTCTCTAATTTTGTTGATTGCATTAATCACGAGTTAAGTGCTTTTTCCAGAAATTTCCACAGATGGCATATAAGCTAGTAATCAGTCAGTTGAGTAGTTATATACCAACCTCAATACGGAAGCTGTTATATATTGTGTTTTCTGATTTCATAAATCCTTTAAGCTGTATTACGAAGCAATTCTGGTAGAAAAATGTAAAAAAATAAATTTGAAATAAAAAATATCGAAACATTTCCCAATGTAACTTGTATCATCCTTACTCAACACATCAAAATATTCTCATTCGAAATATGCGAAAAATATGATGTTTCATATCAATCTATAACAAGTAATAGTGTAACAGTGGCACTCACTATTATTTTAATTCACTAAAATGTAATTTTGTGAAGGAATATGTTGTTTTGAATATATATCTTCATCCAATGCAGCAATGTAAAATTTCAATTAGTTAATTATGAAATACTAGATATTTCCACCCACGCTTCGTGCAGTCAAGATATCTAGCGGTCAATAAATGTGATGTCTAAACACTTCATAAAAATATTGTGTAAATGGCACACGTATTACACCTCCGATCCCTCTATGCTGCTTATTTTTTCAAACTTTTCACACATTTGAAACTAAAAATCAATAAATGATAGCATTATATTGCAATAGCTTTATTTGAAGAATAGCCATCAAACGATTTTAGTGCTTGACACGTAATTCAGCATAGTTATAACAATTGATTCAAGACCTGTAAATAAATTAATTGATAGAATATGATAAAAGAATCGTCTGCTGTAATTATAAATTAGAAAATATCAAGAACGGTTGATTGTACGCCAATAGAGTTAACTAAATAAATTATAATATATTATTTTTCTATACATGAAGGTATAAAAACTAATTTTGTGTATACAGCCTTTCATGAGCTATAGCTAAAAAATATTAGAACAAAAAAATTCACGATTTTTTAATTTGTCAAACAACATTCTAATGTGTTATATTTTTCTCAATAGTTGTCACTCAAGTCCTATGTGCATACAAAGCTCAAATTCCTTCAACAGATCCGGCTCTGTAATTAATCCCGTACACTGTCAATGATAACTCAAATGCATGATATTAATATTTGAATTTTATAATATATTATACCAGTAGAAACTCCAGCGTTAGTACTTACAATTCACTTATCGTATTATTTTTTAACACTTTACAACATAGTTGAAAAATGTTTATGACTTTGCTCATTCTGTCTGTCTCTCTGTCTGTCCGTTCGCACGATAACTGCCGTAAAAATGACTTTATTAAAATTAAATTTTAGTATGTTGTTGAGACGGTCTGTGGGTCATATGGGAATGTAAATTAATAATATCACCCAATTAGTTTTGGATTGAACCCGGGTTGAAGAAATGGAATACACTGAACCCTATGGGACCTAATTTTTCAAACGTTTTTTAAACAAAGTTTAAATTCACAAATTGCTTCGAAAATTTTAGAAAATAATCAAATTATCTCAAAAATACATAGAAAAATTTTCAGCAAAACATGTTCGGTAGTTTATTAAATAAAAATTAAAATAATAATGAGATCCATATAATATGAAGACGTCAAGTGACCAACTTCATAATGAAATATGTCTTGCGTCAAAATCGTGATTTTTAAAGTTCTTTTTCATTTATATTTAGTGTTGAATCCGTAATAAAACCGATTTATTTTTGTGTTTTTTCTGTGCATCTATATTCTGCGCAAATGAAGTTATAATATTTTTCAGTTCCAATAATCATAAAATTTTGATTATTTCTACAACGAAGTCCAAAATGAATGTAAAATGTAAACAAGTGTATGAATGTAAAATGAAAACAAGTGATTGTAAGATAAGCTGTATAAGAATTGCTTCTCAACCCAGGCCGGAGGGGGCTTGCCTATACAGGCTTATAGCAGCTGTTTCCCCGGCCGGGAAAGGTATAGGAATTGATGATTTTTTTTCACGTAAAACTATTTGACTCTGAAGTCTTAAATAAAAGTATATGGATATAATACTCACTGCTTTTACATTAAGAGCCAGACGATTTATATTTCGATGACGTCACTTGAATAAAATTTGAATGAAGTTTTAAGCATGGAGTCAGAACGTGCTTTTACTTCCATGGTTTTAATTTTTCAAGTACAATAAATTATTGTAGTTCTGTGATGATTAAAATAATATCGCTGCTGAATGTACCGTATTTTAGAGATGTTTAAATAAAATTACAGTTTGATAGTGTTTTATAATCAGTACTATAGTCATGATTGATCTTGCTTGAATTTATATGCTTTACTTTTGCATATTATCTGTGTTTCTAAATTCTTCAATTACAATATGTTTTATTTTACATGATTACTAAACTTTGATTATTTCTACAACGAAGCCTAATTTTAACATATACAGAATGTAAACAAAACAATCGATTGCAAGATGAGTTGTTTAAGAATTGCTGAATTTTTTAATGCACAATTATTTAGCTCTGAAGTCTGGAATATAAGTGATATATATGAATGGAATATTCATTGCTTTTGCGTAGATAGAGAAGCAAGCGATTTCATAGCATTGTATTTTTTGATGAAGTTTTAAGTTTATAATTATTGTACTATGATAATTTTGAAAATATCACCGCTGAATGTATCACATTTTAGAGATGTTTAAATAAAATTGCATTTCAGTTGGAAAGTGTTTCTTAATCAATGATTTATGCATGATTAATATGTTTTGTTTATTTCATTTACATTCCCTAAAACTATTTTCTATTTCATTAAAAATTATAAGCATTGTTTCTACAACCAGTAACGAAAAAAAAAAAACTCTGAAATCAAGATAACTTTTAAATGCCTAACAATAAGATATATTTTTTGTAGATAAAATGATACAAATTACCTTATTTTTCCATAGAGTAATCTGTTTTTTTTTTCCCGAAAATTTTCAAATAAAAGGAAAAGTACTTGCATCTGCAAGAATAACATTTAGTTACGTTACCACAGAGTGAAAATAAGGCCTACAAGAAAAATTCGAAAATGACTGTTCGAAATACACTGTAAAACAATTTTTTATTTTTGAGTGTTTCTGAGGTTAAATTGAGCTACCTTTCTATCTTTTGATCTGCCGAATATAAAAATGGCCACTAACACAGCAGTTTGGATAGAGTTTTTTAAATGTCAATAAAGTAAGTTTTGCACATTTGCATCTTATATAATAAAGATAAATGGATGTGTGTGTATAATGCATATGTTAGTTTGTGTGTGTGTGTGTGTTTGTGGGGTGTTCGTAGTGGGGAATTTAAGCGTCGTACGACCTTGAAATTTGGTACATGGGTACTTCAAAACACGAATAGGTGTACCTTGGGTTGTTTTTTTTAAACTCGAATAAGTGTTTTATTTATTTTCTGTTTCTGCTCGATTTACAATATTTTGGAGCGATAATCGCACAAATAGATAATTTAGCGATCTAAAATATTATCGCACAGTTTCCAACTTGACACTAAAGATTAAAAAATTGTCTTATAAACAAACTGTGAACGGAATTCTTACGATTAATAGACGAATGTTCGTGAATTAAAAACATATATACTTTTCATGCGTTTTAAACCTCTCAGGTTCTTATATTACGATATAAAAATTGAAGAACTATTCAACGTTTATCCTTTAATAACAGCTCCTAAATATCTCACTGACTACTCCAGAAAAAAAAACTTCATAAACCCATTCGTTGATTAATTAATGTTTTTTACCGAGTCATGTCTTGAATTTTTTGAATGAACCAAACGTTTCTGCATTACGGGGCGTACCCTTTTCCGGATCTGTTCTACCGATGTAGCTAATTCCATGCAAAGGGGGAGGAGCTTTTCTCCCTATTGAGGTCACTCCTACGTGTCCATTGTAATCCATACTTCTAACACGGAGCACAGGGGATTTTCTGCATGCAATGAAGTATTTGTATAGCCATTATCAAATTGCGCTTTACAATTGGCTTGTTCGCGGAAAGGGAAAATTGTGTGCGGGAACAATTTTTGTTCAATACAGGCATTTTGGAGGTTGAGTAGTGTTATTTCTATCTTTTTTGTATTATATAGAGCAGGCAAATACTTATAGTATACATATACAAATATAATCCCCATGCAGGAAACTTGTCCCTTCATAATACATTTCTGCAGTATTTCTCACAAAAGTTTGATAATAGTCGTTGCTGCTTTCCATTTCCCTTGGTACCTTTTTAGAGGATTGTAATGTCTTGATAAAACGTTCCCATTGCGTTGCACTCTAGTCTCTTGTAGCACCCCACCCTAGTTTCTTGTAGCACCCCATCCTAGTTTCCTGTAGCACTCCACCCTAGTTTCCTGAAGCACCCCATCCTAGTTTCCTGTAGCACCCCAACCTAGTTTCCTGAAGCACCCCACCCTAGCTTCCTGTACCACCCACGCTATAGTTTCCTGTAGCACCCCACCCTAGTTTCCTGAAGCACCCCACCCTAGTTTCCTGAAGCACCCCACCCTAGCTTCCTGAAGCACCCCACCCTAGTTTCCTGAAGCACCCCACCTTAGCTTCCTGTACCACCCACCCTATAGTTTCCTGTAGCACCCCGCCCCAGTTTCCTGTAGCTCTCTACCCTAGTTTTCTGTAGCACCCCATCTTACCCTAATTTCTTGTAGCACTTGTTACAAGCAGGGCTTACCAAACATTTACATTGTAATCTGATGAAAATTTCTTATCTTGAAAATTGGAAACTTATCTCCGATACTTTAAGTTCATATTCGTGATCAGCAAGTCCAAATTAGGGAAAAATACCCACTTTTCTTACGGAGCCATTTTGGATGTTGTTCTGTGTTTAATACCTTTAAACGAGTTGACATTATAAATCAGCAAATTATAACGTTTGCTTCTGTTTCCTTACAAAATAAAATCTTGGCAGGATTTAGAGAAAAGTTGTATAATTTTTTTCGTTAAGGTTTTTCTCGTTATGGAATTTAAATCACAGATAACACAATAATCGCTAAAATAATATTTTGAAATATATTTATTTATTTACCTTATGAGAAGGATAACCGAGTGAAATGTTTCCGTAGACTACCTTGGAACGCTGTTTTGGAATTTGACTGTACTTTGATCAATGTAATGCGTTAAGATTTTTCTCGTTATCTAAATGTAAATAATATAGAAAACTCTAAAATGGTATTTTAAAATTTATTTATTTATTCATCTTATGGGAAGATTTATCATATGAAATGTTTCTATAGTCCCTCCTTAGGACATCATAATTGAATTCGACTCTACTTTCGGTAATGTGGTGCGTTAAATTTTTTCTTATTAATAAATTTAAATAACAAAAAATACTGAAATTTTATTTAAAAATTTATTTATTTATTTTTCTTATAAGAAGATTTGTCACACGAAATGTTTCTGTAAACTACCCTCCTTAGAAAGTCGTAATAGAATTCGACTGTACTTTGAGAAATGTGATGCGTTAAGCAAGGCGTTAAGCTTCGTTATCTACATTTAAATCACATGTAGTATAAAAAATACTTAAATTTTATTTTTAAATATATTTATTTAATTATTTAATTGTCTGATAAGAAATTTAAAAGCCTAAAATGTTTCGATAGAATACCCTCTTTAAAATGTCGTAATCAAATTCGATTGTAATGTAATTTCGATTGTCGGGCAATGTAATTTCAAGCAAACTCAAATATTCTACACTTAGTTAACGAAATTATGTTTAAATATGCAAAATCAATCAATTATGTGAATTAGAAACAGTGCAAATTTGAGCATTCTGGATTAAGAAATGCAACTTAGATGGCAACATAGAAGTTTTAAAGTTAAGTGTGTATCTGTCTGTGTGTCTATCTGTCTGTGCAATGTATTTATCCACTCTAACTCAAAAACTAATGGATCAAATTTCACAAAATTCGGTAAATAAGTCGCTTGTGGGTTACCATGGTGCTGATTACATTTTGGTAAAATTCGGAAAAATATAACCTTCCTTTTTTTGAAAAATGTTCCGCAAAAATCGTCAAAATCTAAAATAAAAAACTACGCATGCTCAAATATATCCATTAAATGCTTGTTTTATACGTAATTTTTAACGAAGAATAGAATAAGACTAACCCCATTACAGGAAGACTAGCCGTTCTCGAGATAATTTAGTTTTTTCGTATTTTCTCTACGCCACTTTTGAAAATAAGTCCAGTTACCAAATGAGAACGAAAATTGAATTAAAAGTGAATTAAATTTAATTAAAATAAAGAAAACGTGGATATAAGTCTGCAGGGAAAGTCATGTGCTGCCCACATGAGATATTTGTTTGTCAAATGGTAACAAGCATATGTACTCTCTGGACCGAGTGTGATTTGGGTCGTTTAGAATTTGCTTGTTTTTCGCCTTTGAACAAATAGAAAATTGCGTTATTTTAAAATTGCTATTTGCAATAATAACACTTTATACACAATATTTTTATTCGATTTTGTAACTTTTAGCTGATAAATTAAAATTTTTAGCAAAATTGAAATACTATACTTCACTTATGATTCCTCGAAAGCGTATCTTGTAATCCTGACAAATACTAGCAGCATCAACCATTACACTCTGTTGTCTTAAGGAAGAGAATATTAAAACTGATTTCATGGGAAAGTGGTCAGAAAAATTCATTTCCAGTGGAAGGATTGAAGCTAATCTTGCATAGATATTCCAAATATTTCAGTGAAACATAAAAATTATTTCACTTTTACTCAAAATTATAGCTCAAGTAATCACTCCAACACGATAACAGTTCCTGACTTTCAAAGCTGCTCACACTTTAGGAAGTCGTTAATCATCAAACAATATTATTTTGAGTCGATTTTAAAATGTAAATAACACAATATAAGATTTGCACTGAAAATATTCGAGATATATTTGACATAAAAAGGAACTTTTTATGTCAAATAGATATGTAGATTTTTTGTATTTTAAATTCACATTTTAAGGGAAGGCTCGTTTTATTGTTTTCTATTTTATTTTTGTTTCCAAGGTGCTGGTGACTTGTCGATTTTGGTATATTTAGCCAAGGTTGGCCCATGATGAGGATCATTAATTTTTAATTTTTTAAATTTTAAAATTTGATTTTGTTTTGCGTTTGTGTTGTGTTATGTTACTTTCTCCGGGGCTTCACTCCTCGTTATTTTGAAATAAATAGCTACTGGATTAATTTGATTAAGATTTTTTTTGCCTTCATTGTTATTGGTAAGAACTAACTGATGTATATTGGTGGCCTACTAATCATTTGTATATAATGTATTTTAAGTTACTGTAATAAATTCAAATGGTGAATTGTTTGTTTTGTCTGAAGTTAAATATATTTTGGGTTAGTATAAGAAATATGTACGGTTTATTTTCCCTAAAAATATGGGGGTTTGACTTGATCATTTTGTTTCCTAATTTGCATAATTTTGTTTCTTACTATATATAGTTTTATTGCGTTGTGTTGTGTATAAATTATGTTATATATTCTTCGCTGTAATGTAGCAAAAGTTATGTAATCATCTGAATGTAACATTTTATTTTCAATAAATTCTTTGTAGGTGCTGGTGCGTCGCTTTTCGTGGTGGCGCGGGTTGTCTGGTTGATTCTGCTGCGGGCGGGTCTACGGCTAGCTGGGTGGGGGATTCGGTCGTCTCCGTCAGCGTTCCTCGCTGGACTGGGTGCGTTTGTTCACGATCTGATGGGTGTGTGTCTGCTGCCCAGCAACGATAGAAAGGTGAAAAATGTACAATTTTTGAGTTCACATTTTCTCATCAAAATACATTAGTCGAAGAACATTTGTGCATGCGATCAATTAATGAATGGATGTTTCTATGACAATATTCGTTTTCACAAATGACCTCAAGAGTTAAGAAGACAGATTTCTGTATGGGAAAAATACAATTCATAATTTACATGTTTTGATGTGAATAACATTTATGCTTGGATTTCCTGTTGCGGAAATCGGAGCGTTACGAAAAATGTAAACATTCGGACGCTTATATCCCCCAACCTAATAGATAAAAATGTAAATATTTTTTTTTGTTTTGTCTGTAATGAGGTCCAGATTATACATATATAAAATAATATCAATAATTTAATATTTTGAACTAGAAAAAATCCCTAAAAAATTATGTATTCAAGCGAGATTATTTTTTATTGTTCTTACTTTCAATCGAAATATCTACTAAGCTATACATTATAGCTATAAATAGTAAGGGTAAAACTATGTATTAGGAAGTTTAGTTTCACAATCTTTATTTATTCAAAAAATATATTTTAGTTTTCGAGTTATCTTGTCAAATAGAAGAAGATTGAAAATTTTTTGTTTTTTAAGATTGTGGTGCCTATATCTCAAAAACTAAAACTCGCTCTAAATAAGCATTTTTACCTCTTTTGAAAGTCCTATACATGTATATAATTGGCTTTTGGATCGAATTCCGAAGTTTTGAAGAGTATAATTTCGATATGTTACTATTATAACTTGTGATTTTCAATAACTGGGAAAACAGTAATACTTAAAATGTCCCGATTATTGCAGGTCTTCCTGTTTACTTCCTCCTTGATGAAATATTTGAACACAAGCGAGCTAGAATTTTTTTTGTTTAAATAAATAACAAATTAAATGAACTCGAAGATTCTAAAGATGTTTAAGGATTGGTGAGGTTTGAATAGAATAGATGGAAATATAGGTATTTAAATAAGTATTCAAATACGTAATTAAGTGCCGCTAGTTCAGTTTGCAGATAAACTTGAATGTAAAATCAGATATGTAAGCTTAATTTATGCACCCCTAACCAAGTTAGTAAAATTATTTGATATTTTGACGTCAAGCCGGAGTATCAAGATGAAATCGACGAAAACTAACAGTGACGTATACAGTTAACGATAAATTGGAGTGCGCTGAAAGACTGTAAACAAAACAAATTAATCGATTTCAATCGATCAAAGAAATTCGATAGTTTTTACAAAAAGTATTTCAACCAAAAGCATTTCAAACAAACATTCAAAAACCTTTCGGCTCCATCAGACTGGAGCCACCGCTGATTTTTTCTTCTTTATTTTATATTCTAAAATTACAATTCGAATCAACAAAACTGACAATCCAGAAAATCTGAAAATCCATATGCTCTCGAATATCGTGCAGTCCGGATTTTGGAATTTTTAATCAATTCCAATCTTAAATTTGTTCCCAAAAACTTTCATGCAAGTCTTCAGAGTTATATCAGTTAAAATTTTGTAGGTTTAATAAGAACCTAAATGTTTGTTGAATGTCTTTAAAATCTTTACATACTACTTTCAAATGAGGTTTAATCTTTTTAATATTAAAATTTCTCAATATTGGAGTGTTTGGAAAATTAATGAGATATATATTCTGATAATTCCATGCTAACCTAATGACATATCGTAACTGTATTCCATAAATTTACATTTATTCAAAACATATACATATTGTCTTTTAGAGCAGAAGCCCCAATGTAGAGTATACTGAATTAGTGAAGAGTCTTTTATAAGAAACTATACACTAATAGTTAGATTTAATTTTATTGGTGTCTACAATGAGGCTGAAATGTAGTACATAAAATGTAATAAGGAATTGAAATATATTACATTAACACTGTGATATACAGAACAATTTTAGCATGTTGTTAATAATGCGAAATACATAACAATGAATAGCTAATAATCCAACTAATAAATTAACAGTGAATTTTCTGTAAAGTTTATTGCTTAATATTAGAACTTCCTTGTTGGCATCCTCCTTTTGTTTAGAAATAGTAGTTTGGAATGTTAGATATAGTTAGTTTAAGTTAGTTAGTTAGTTACATGTTTAGACATAGTGAGAAAGTAAGTTTATAAATATGGAAATTTGAAATAAATTATTTTTCAGCACCTAAGAAAAAAAATAATATTTTTTACGAATACACCAGCGACTGCAAATTTGAGAATTTTTGCGTTTTCTCTTAGTTTTAATGAAAACACGTCATATACATGCAAACTACGTTTGCTTGTTTTGTCGGAAATATGTTAGTTCATAAATATATAAAAATAATTTCAATATTTTAGTATTTTGATTTTTTCTTCATAAAAGCTAAAAAATTTTGTTCAAACTTGTTTTCGCATAACTTTGCTTAATTTTACTCGAAATAGTTTCTAAACTGCAAAAATATATCTAAACAGTAAGCAACAAAAATGTTTATTAATATATCCAGTTTCGAGATCAATGATTTGATTTTACAGAGCTCTTATAGTTCTCGAGGAATTGTCTTGTCAACTTTAAGAAGATTAAAAAATTTCCATTTTAAATGTTTATCTCTCAGAAACTAAAAATTGCCAGTTATGAACTCTAAGAAGTAATTTGTTGGCCATAAAAATTTCTATAATGATATATAATTAAATTATTTTGGATCAGATTTTGAATTTTAGAAATATAAAAGTCATAAAGTGAAAGCTATGAGCTAGCAATGAAGTAATTTATAGTTCCCTGTATGTCCTACATGGATATACATTAAGGATATACAAGATCATAGATATATATCAAGTATATAATTAAGATTCGTCCGCTACTAAGACACGTTTATTACAATATTTACTGTTAATAACTTGATATATTAGCCTATTATGTGTCTCTTATTAATAGAGTGGTTATTCGTTATTAAGGTAAGCCATATTATCTGCTGTTAAGCTGTGTTCGATATCGAGAAGTACTCCTCAAGTGGTGTCACTGTATATTGATATCACCTGCAATGATTATACTATATTGAAATTTGGCATGAATGCCACTTACCATACTTGGTTAGAACTGGTCAAAGCGTATACACATATTTGAAACGAGTTTCGATGTAAATAACATCCATGGTTGAGGAAAATTACATCCATGGTTGTGCGGAAAAACGAATCGTTACTATAAATATAAATGATTTGGACACTTATCCCCCGAACCTAATAGATAAATACGTAAATATTTTTTTATTGGAAATAGGGTCCATATTATGATATCTTAAATAATATCTACAATGATACCTTGTATTAATCCAAAAAAGAACTAGTATAAGAGAAACGTCATGATGCCACTTTCATCATTTCGGTGGCAGGATTCACAATAGAAAGGGGCATCGATCATTCTTTGAATAAGTGGAATTAGAACGAATAAAACAGAATTTCCGATCTCTGACATCCCTGCCGTTAATGATTTTAAATGCGTGTGTTCATTTTTTACCAAGTCCAGTAAAGATATTAAAAATAGTAATTTCTTTAGCATATTCCCCAGTGCCAGAAAAAGTTTAGAGTATGAAATTTTACTTTTAATTTATTCAAAATCTAACTTTCAAAACCCCACTCTAATACTTTTTTTGTTTTATAATTTTCCTTACGTAATTACTCCTTCGCTTGATTTCTAATTAGCCAAAAAAATTCACTTTCTACTTTTTGTATTTGAATTAGGCTATATATATATATATATATATATATATATATATATATATATTTATATATATATATATATATATATATATATATATATATATATATATATATATATATATATATATATATATAAGTTAGATAAAAGTGGAAATTATTAAAGATATTGTAGTGATATAGCATTTGTGCGCAAAGCACCTACAAATACTATGCACGATATAAATATAAAATGTAAAAAGAGCAAGTAAAAAATGGAAAAAGAAGGAAGGTTTAGCAAGAAGCTTACTTAAAGACGACGGTAAGGGGTTGTAACCTTACACCCCAGTTGTCAACATGCATGTCATAAATGCCGCGGCATTGTACTCCTAGACGCCAGCACTGGCTGAAGCCAACCTCCTAAGTGACAATAACAATTATTACAAGACCTTTGAGAAAGAAAAGTCCAATGAAAATACTCAGTCTATCACATTATTGTATACAAGTCCGTCAGACGGCTTGTTACTTCCTAAATATAACTGCGTGGTATTGTTCTTCAGTCCTGTTATTATGATAAATCATATTCATTATATGCAAACCATCATCAACCAAGTTAATATAATATTGATTTTAATTCTAAACAATATTCATTATTTTTACCATAAAAATTATTTATATAATGTTTTATAAAAGGTATGAGGTATCGCTGTTTGTATGCTTCTTGAAGAAATGCTTTGTCATAATTAATACGGATGACGTCTTGTTTTATGATTCTCTGTATTCTAGCCAATCCTCTTAAGAATACTTTTCTAAAGATATTTAAGTGGAGATTGGAATTCCAATGTGTCATGCCTGAGATGGGTATATCAAAACTTTTTCTTTTATCATATATAGTAAAACTGACAAGCATTTCACTAAAGTCGATACTTATACCCAGAAATTCCTCTACATTTTTATGTGTAGTTGGATTTTCTTTTAAGATTATGTTGGATGGGTAAAAATCAAAATTCATTTCATAATTATCATCTTCATATCTAATTATCAAATCATCCACATAACGCAGGTATAAGATTTCATTATTAATATGAGATTGGTTTTCATAAATGTTGAGGTATAAATCTGCAAGTATAGACGAGCACCCCCCTCCCATGGGGATGCCTTTAATTTGCTGATGAAAAGAAATGCCATTAAAAAGGTAGTTTTCTTTTATGACAATATTGATTAAAGACTTGTATTTAATAAATTCTATAGTTCGCTTCAGGTCAAATTCTTCATATAATAAGTTTAGGATATGGGATAGATCTTCATTGATGATCAATATGTTGAAGAGTTCCTGAATATCAAATGTTTTGAAGTATAATAGATTTTTTTTATATTCTTTTGATATACTTTTTTTGATATTTTTTTGATATTCAAGACTTTATAACTTCTTGACTGTTCTTGATGATGTAGCTTCCTTTGTTATTAATTTGTTTCAAAAGAGGTTTCAAAAGTTTGAGTAGAAATGTATTGGCCTTGGTGAGGTAAATATTAAAACCAACTGTAACAGGTCTGAAACATGTAGGATTTTTATGCAATTTCGGTATAATTATTAAGTAAGGGTACTTAATTTTATTTGTGTATTTTATACCTGCTTTTTTAGATATAATGCTTTGATCCTAATTTTAAGTTCTTGATGGGGTATGTTGACTTTCAGATATAGCATCACGTTTTCATAATTGGCTTTTAAGGTTTGAATATAGTAGTATTTACAAGTAAATGCATACTTACCTGATACTTTATCAGTGTATGTAATGATGAACTTATTTTGAATTGTCCTGAGATGATTGATATTCAATTTTTCAACATTCATAGGGTTCATAGAACTGTTGATAATATAACTTGAAGTCGTTGCATATCATATCTCGTCATGTATTGAATGTAAAGTTAGGTATACTGAATCGTATTGCCATATCGTAAATAAAGTTATCCATATCTTGCTTAAAAGTTTCAAAGGTATTTCCTTTATGAGGATTACTATATTTTGTCCCAAGTTGAAAGGCCTGTATTAAATTTTTATTATTTAATTTTTATTATTTAGAACGGCACTCCTGCCAGTGACAATATGTCCTACTTGTGGATCTGTATGTGGATTATTTTCACAATTACATTCTTTTATATTTCCTGTTTGTAGATTATGACTTAAGTAGTTATAGATGAAAATTCTTCTTCCTAATGGAATTATATAATTGTATGTTGTCCTGATTTTTAAGTCCAGTATAGGAAGTAGATATTGATGTTTATTCACAATTCTTCCGAAAGGTATATGATTGAAAGTTTTGTTTTGATATAGGATCTTAAGTTATGCAGTGTTTTTATTTTTATCCACTTCATCATTCTTCAAATTAATATTGAGATATTTTGATCGTTTTTTCAGCCAATCACTCAGTGTGGCTAAATTAAGTTTTTGGGAATATACTTAATTTCTTTGTTAGCCACATTTTAATTTGTTTCGACCAAATTGTCCAAATAGTTTTTATAAATTTTTTACGTATACATAGAACATAAATTCTAATGATGTCAGTTTGGGGTGTATCAAAATTGTAAACTTCCTGTAAAAAACGTTTAAAAGTTTCGATGCTCTTGCTAATTTTTGTGTGTGTGTGTGTGTGTACTTCGGAACCATCTTTTACGTCCTATATCACTGCTGAAGTTAACCATATTGTTTTGGGATGAAAAATAATAATCGTTGTTATATAGTCTGTTGAACATAACAGAATTTAATCCTTAGGGGTATACAGTGTTACGCTGAAGAATATGCATATTTTCCCACCAAATACGGTTTTCTTGTTCGACCACGAAGTCCAATATTGAAACGGTAATATAGTTGAAGGAATGATCTTGATAATGAGAATAAAGTAAGTGACATTCTTGATTATTGCTTGAATTTTTCTTTATATGGTTTCTATGTCGGTTTATACGTATCTTCAAAGGGTTTCTGTGTTGATCGATGTAGGATAGATCACAAGATTTGCATTTGATTAGATATATGCATTGATATGCCTTTCAAATATGGCGTAATTTACTTGATGTTCTTATGATAAGTGGACCTGCACAAAGGCAGAGCTTGCATCTTTTTGATTTACAAGTTTGAAATTTGAAGGATGGCATAAAACGAAAGTTATGCCGGTATAATGTCTCAGATGTAAAATTGTGATTGTTTGCTGTCGATTGCCGTTCTGCTGGATGTACACAGTTTACAATTTTTTTACTTTCCCTGCATTACATGGTAATATATAGGCAAAGTATTGGAATCATGCCGAAAATCGCAGCACGAGTTTTCGATGGATCTATACGTTTCGAGACCTCTAGAATACGAAAACACCATTTTAGCGTGACGTCTGTGTGTGTGTGTCTGTGTGTCGGTCTGTGTGTGTCTGTCTGTCTGTGTGTCTGTCTATCTGTGCAAATTTTGTATCCACTCTAACTCAAAAACTAATGGACCGAATTTTACAAAATTTGGTAGGGGTGGTAACTTGTGGGCGAATCTGGTGCTGATTAGTTTTGGGTATGATTCATGATAACAGAACCCGCCTTTTTTGCGAAATGGCCAGCAAAAGCTTGTATCCACTCCAGCTGGAAAACTAATGGACCGAATTTCACAAAATTGGGTTGATAAGTCACTTGTGGGATACCCTGGTGCTGAGTAGATTTTGGTACGATTCGGAAAAATATATCCTGCCTTTTTTTTAGAAATGGCCCTCAAAAATCGTTAAAATTTAAAATAAATACATGCGTATACTCAAATATATCCATTAAATGCTTGTTTCATACGTAATTTATAATGATGAAAAGAATAAGACCAACTCCATTACACTAGGACTAGCCGTTCTCGAGATATTTTAGTTTTTTCGCATTTTCTCCACGCCATTTTTGAAAATAAGTCCAGTTACCAAATGAAGATGAAAATTGAAATAAAAGTGAATTCAATTTAATTAAGATAAAGAGAAGTGAATATAAGTCTGCAGGGAAAGTCATGTGCTGCCCACATCAGATTTATTTTCTGTATATAACTTCCTACTATAGGTTTAAAATACTTTCTGATAGTATTCATGGAAGGTTGCATAATAACGATCTTACGGTTACCTGATTCGGTATTACAAGGCAATTTAAGTTGATATAAAGATATCGATCGAATTTTGCCAGTCGCTTGATTATATAAGTTTTCATCCATCACATTACTTGATTATAGTTTATACTCCTATAATGAGTGAAAAGTTGGTGGTTTATCTTTGTTAAATAACAATGATATGTGATCCAAGAAAGAAATACTCCATAAATCTAATTTCAGAAAGTGTGAAAGCACGTACCAAAGATTTAGAAGTAATATACGTTTCTTACAATATCTAGTAATTTTTTCAAAGTTTTTAAAAATAAATTTGTCATATTTTTGATTTTATAAGTTTGTACTCAATAGAACACTTAAAAAGAAGTATACTTTAACAAAACACTACACACAAATATATACGAACAAAAACAGAAATACATAAAAACACCTATGTCACAAATATATCTAATTGCAGTTTCAGCAAAATAGCAAACAAATTTCTTCGATCAAGCTATAATACGACACACGGAAGGCCAACTCCAACACGCCAGCGACCCGAGAAGAACACCAACGACAATATTAGTGCACAATAACTCTAGAATGCAAAGGCAAGAAATAGGAATTCAAAAGGTATGTGCATAAGTAATTAGCGCAATGCAGCTTGATTACAATACTCAAAAATCTGATGAGAGCAGCACATGACTTTCCCTGCAGACTTATATCCACGTTCTCTTTATTTTAATTAAATTTATTTCACTTTTATTTCAATTTTCGTTCTCATTCGGTAACCGGACTTATTTTCAAAGGTGGCGTAGAGAAAATACAAAAAACTAAAATATCTCGAGAACGGCTAGTCCTAATGTAATTGGGTTGGTCTTAATCTTTTTTTCGCTAAAAATTACGTATTAAACAAGCATTTAATGGATATATTTGAGCATACGTAGTTCTTTAGTTTAGATTTGGACGATATTTGCGGGCCATTTTGCAAAAAAAAGCAGGTTATGTTTTCCGAATCATATCAAAATCTAATCAGCACCAGGGTGACCCACAAATGACTCATCTGCCGAATTTTGTGAATTTCGGTCCATTAGTTTTTTAGTTAGAGTGGATACAAGCTTTTGCGGGCCATTTCGCAAAAATAGGCGGGTTCTTTTATCCCGAATCGTACCCAAAACTAATCAGCACCAGACTCGCCCACAAGTGACTTACGTACCAAATTTTGTGAAATTCGGTCCATTAGTTTTTTAGTTATAGTGGATACAAAATCTGCACAGACAGACAGACAGACACACAGACACACACACAGACGTCACGCTAAAAATGGTTTTTTCGTATTTTAGAGGTTTTGAAACGTGTAGATCCGTCGAAAACTCGAGTTGCGATTTTCGACATTATTCCAATACTTTCCCTATACATTACCATGTATTGCAGGGAAAGTAAAAATCTGATGTGGGCAGCACATGACTTTCCCTGCAGACTTATATTCACGTTCTATTTATTTAAATTAAATTTAATTCACTTATAATTCAATTTTCGTTCTCATTTGAAAACTGGACTTATTTTCAAAAATGACGTAGGAAAATACGAAAAACTAAAATATATCGAGAACGGCTAGTTCTAGTGTAATGGGGTTGGTCTTATTCTTTTCGTCGTTAAAAATTACGTATTAAACAAGCATTTAATGGATATATTTGAGTATACCTAGTTCTTTAGTTCAGATTTTGACGATTTTTGCGGGCCATTTTGCAGAAAAAGGCAGGTTATTTTTTTTGAATCGTACCAAAATCTAATCAGCACCAGGGTGACCTATACGTGACTTATCTACCGAATTTTGTGAAATTCGGTCCATTAGTTTTTCAGCTAGAGTGGATACAAGCTTTTGCGGGCCATTTCGCAAAAAAATGCGGGTTCTTTTATTCCGAATCGTACCCAAAACTAATCAGCACCAGCCCCGCCCACAAGTGACTTACCCACAAAATTTTGTGAAATTCGGTCCATTAGTTTTTTAGTTAGAGCGGATACAAAATCTGCACAGACAGACACACAGACACACAGACAGACAGACACACAGACAGACACACAGACACACACAC
>OX578150.1:84487752-84510252 GCA_951213105.1 Amaurobius ferox
CGATTTTGACACCTTGTCCTTCATCATCAAGCAGCATCAAGCGCGATTAGTACTTGGGTGGTTCACCACCTAGGAACACCGCGTGCTGTTGGCAAATTTCGGGCGCGGTAGACCGGTGGTTTGCGCGCTGGATTTGTAAGCTGCCACAACTGCCGCCGTGTTCATGCGGAGTACGATCACGTTAAATATGTGCGTCTGTAAGTCCTTCCGAGAGGTTGGTGGTAGGGGAAGGAGGGTACGGTCCCTGTGGATGCCTCCCCCACTGGGTTCCGTTCTAAATTGGGGGGCACTTCCCTGCCGTCCAAACGGTTACCTTACACCTTTCTGGTAGGTCGGACGGTCTAGATCTCAACAACAACCTTGTCCTTCATCTGTAGGATCGTCGTTTGATAAATGATTCGAAGAAGCAGAAATATGTTCTTAGTATAAATTTTGGAAACCTCTGTTAACGAATAATAGCATACAGAAATACGGATCTAAACTCTTCGCGTTTTAGAAAGTACACGCTACTGTTTGACAGTTGATTACTAAAATGATTTTTGTATTCTTAAATTATAACTCAAATGGAAAATATCAATCTTCAGAGAAAATTAAAACCAAATCTATTATCTATTAAATATTCGTGCTCAAAAATTTTTCAATTACATTAAAGAAATATAATAAATATTTCAATATTTTCCTTTAAGTGTCCTAGTATATTTTATCGCGTGACACAAATACTGAGTTTTGGTTGTTAAAATTAATACACGCAATTTCAAAACGGCAGTGCTATCATGATTTCAATTGCATTGTGTAATATAAATCACGTTATAATTTGTCAGTATATGTCTTCAGCACAATCTGGCGTTGAATTACAGAGTAAGTTATATGACATCACACTTCTATTAAGTGTCACGGCATTGACATGGGGCGTAGACACTGCAAGACTCTATATTACATTACAGAAATTATTTCGCGCTAGATACCGTATACCTATTTTTTGAAAACTACAATGGTTAAAATAATTTGAGATGGTGCTTTGGAAAGGTCTATGGTAGTCAAGAATATTATCTTAAATTGCATGGTTGTATCTTTGAAATCTAAAATTCTATTTCCTATTGGGAAACATGTTCATTTCTCATATGTAAAATCATGCGATAAATTTGGTGACATCATTCTCATGTATGCGTAGCTCATTCCATTCATGAAAAAAGATACTTTGAGTAATATTTTTGTATTTGAACGCTAATAGTCATTTATCTGCTATACGAATAAATTATTTCTCCGTAAATAACGCTTAGCGATATTTGGCGGCATGACGCCAACTTAGCGACTTTTTTAAATGTTACCAAATCAAGGAAAGTCGTAATGGATGAAAATGACTCTAAATCAAAAATAACGACTATTTGACGAAATTGAATATCTTGGGAAAAAATATAAGTATCTACTATGAGAAAATCCTATTTTGTTTTTACTGTAAAAGTAGTAAATACGTTGCATTATATAAGGAAAGTCATGTGCTGCCCACATCAGATTTTTTTTTATTGTAAAAGTAGTAAATTCATTCCATAATATAAGGAAAGTCATGTTCTGCCCACATCAGATGTCTTTTTTAATATACTATAAATGTCATCAGATATATTTTAATATACTATAAATATCAGATATACTATAAATTTTTATATACTATAAATTTTAATAGATTTTAATATACTATAAATATCAGATGTCTTTTTTAATATACCTACTACTCGCTGAGCTCGCAGAGCTCGCTTCATATCTATCTTTCCTAAAAATTCTTCTTTCATCCCAGCCTATTTTCCGCAGGAGGGAAAAGCAGGGATTTTCCTTAGCCCAGGGAATCCAAAAACTGAATTCCTTGACATGAGCTTGCCTCGCGAGCTATTCAATGCCATAACTGAAGTTTAAATCGATAAACGGTTTATTTGATTGTGTTACCCTACCAGTTCTCTATAAATGTACTTAATTTCATATTTTTGTATGCTATACTTTTCACGATACGAGAAAGAGAAATCGATAGACGTGCCGATACGAAAAAAAAAGTTCACTTCAGAAGTGCATAAAAAGGAAAATGTCTCAAAAACTACATCAAAATTGAAAAAGTGGCTCCGTCATGCAAAAATTCGCCCATGTAAGTGCATGCCTGCAAAATTCGGAGTCTAGCTATTGTTAGTTTATCCAGGACGCGAACTCGCCTCTCAAGCATTTTGTCTTTGATTTTGACATTAAATATTTCTTAAACTGCAATATATATCAAAAACGATTTATTTCAGCGTATTTCCCAAAGCGTTTACTACAAGTGTATCAAATTTCATATTTCAAATTTCAAATTTCATATGCAATATTATTTGCGGTACGAAGCAAAGAATCTCTAGAAACGAGAAATTTGTCAAACAGCGTCGACGGCAGCGTTAGCTATCTTTTTTCTTCCCTTATATACATAGTATAATGCATAAGGAAAGTATTGTGACGGGGCGGAAAATTCGAATTCGAGTTTTCGACGGGAGAGCACATTTCAAGCATCCCTGATGGCGAATCGAACATTTTTAAGGTGATGTCTGTGTGTGTGTCAGTGATCCTGTGGAAACGATATCTCACGAGCGAATGGAACGATTCGAATGAAATTTGGTACAAAAATTACAATCCGTGAATACTGGAATCGAATGTTCAGACCCCCCCCCCCCCCCTCTAAAATTTTCGAGTGAAATTTTGAAAAAATCATCAAAAAATTAAAACTTTTAATAAAGTCACGCTAATAGACATTTCTTATGTAATTTTTGTTTAGAAAACGATTGACATAAACTTTAGAACGCTAGCATGAACCGTTCTCGTGATATTGCACTATATTCAGATAAATTTATCCAAAAATCCCATAAATTGAAAATAATATATATGTTGAGAAACATGGTCACATTTCATATATAATAGCATGCGATATATTTTAGGACATGATTCTCGTGGATCTAGCTCATTCCATTCATGAGAAAGATATTTTGAGTAATAGATTTGTATTTCAACGCCAATAGTCATTTATCTGCTATAAGAATAATTTATTTCTCCGTCCATAACACTTGGCGAGATTTTGGCGACGAATTTGGCGGAATGTCGTCAACTTGACGAGTTTTTTAAATGTTGCCAAATTAACAAAAATCTCTCCAAATTTATAAAAATGACGCTAAATCAATGAAAATGACAACTAATTGACGAAAATTCAATATCTTGGAAAGAATATAAGTATCTACTGTAAGAATAACTTATTTATTCTTATATATTATTTTATAACTTATTTTATTTTTAAAAGTAGTAAATTCATTACATTGCATAAGGAAAATCATGTGCTGCCCACATGAGATTTTTTTAATATAGAGAGACTATAATTTCTAATTTATCTCCTACACGCTGCGCCCGCAGAGCTCGCTTCATATCTATCTTTCCTAAAAATTCTACTTTCAAAAATCTCTTTTCTATCCCTGGTTATTTTCCGCATGAGGGAAAAGCAGGGATTTTTCTTAGTCCAGCGATTCCAAAAGCTGAATTCCTTGATTATGAGCTAGCTTCGCGAGGTATTTCATGCCAAACTAAAGTTTAAATAGATAAACGGTTTATTTCATCGTATTACCCTATTATGTCTCTATAAATGTACTAATTTTTATATATTGTATACTATAATTTTTACGGTACGAGACAGAGAAATCGCCAGATGTGCCGATATGAAAAAAAAAATTCATTTCAGAAGTGCATAAAAAGTAAAATATCTGAAAAACTGCAACGAAATTAAAAGAGGCTCCGTCTTGAAAAGATTCAGCCATGTAGGTATCTGCCTGCAAAAATTTGCGGTCTTGCTATTGTTAGTCTATCCAAGACTCGAACTCGCAGCTCAAATATTATGCCTTTGATTTTGACAATAAATGTTTCTTAAACTACAATATATATAAAAAAACGGTTTATTTCAGGGTATTCCCCAAAGTTTTTTCTACAAGTGTATCAAATTTTATATTTTAATATGCAATAGTTTTTGCGGTACGAAGCAAAGAATCTGGAGAAACGACAAATTTGTCAAACAGCAGCAGCTACTTTTTTTTAATAAGGAGAGATACTGCTTGAAACCATTTTATTTATGTATGTGACAATAGGGAATTGTTCTAAGTCATGAAATACCAACTGCAGAAAAACTACGACCACCAATATTTAAGGTGTACCATAAAAGGACAGAAATAAGCAGTTTACACGATTCTAGTTCCACTAATAAATTTTATCCCACGAATGACAAGAATATTGATATTTTCTTTGTTCCCTTAAACTTATTATGTATTTTATAGCGAAAGACAGTTTCCGAGAATATTACCATTATAAACAATTGTCTGTATCGAAAATTGTTTATATTTACATATCCATTGTTTTAATGAAAGGTAAGGGTGATTCACGATAATTGAAAATAATAAAATTAAGCATATTGAAATAAACGCATAGTATATAAAGGATATGGATACACATGGAGCGGCATGACTGTTTTTATATGATAAACACATAATGCAGTGAAACTTCTATAGATGCGATCTCTTAAGTTTGCTATGGCGAGATTAAGGGTGAAACACTTCACTAAGCAAGAAACTGAAAGTGGAGGAAGTGGGAAATGTTCCTACTCACTTTATCACATACACGTTACGGCCTTGCACAATATTTACTGTCTGTATACGTAGTGCCTGTTGAGTGCTTTTGCTGTGTACTACGTATGCAGTGTATACATAAAGCGTGATTTTATATTTTTGACAGGTATTCGTTGAAAATTGTGAAATTTTGTGAGCATTAAGATGGTAAAACTACAAAGCAGCAAAAGTGTCGAGACGTTGTGGGTTTTTATACCACAGGAATTGGTCATCTTCTTGCAGCCCAATGGCAAATGGAACATGGACAAACGATTCTCATAGTCATCATTTACATATCGCCGAACACAATCATTGATGAGATTGTGTGTTTCATTCACGAAGTCTTGCTGCCGTACACTATTCGCGGTTTAAAAATGCTGAGAAGACATCTAGACAGATTACCAAAGATTTTCAGCGTTGAATTTAACATTAATTTTGGTTCAGAAGAAGCTCAACAACCAGTCACATTCATAGAGTAAATATTCAAATTGAAATTAAATACTGATAGGAATAAATCCAATACCAGATTGCGCACTGCAATCGATGCAGCTCGTTATTTAGACAAGTTACAGCCGAACATATCTATACAATCTTTTGCAAAAAAAAATGCAAATTCCTTTATGCCAAGTATGCAAATGATTAAATTTGCAAGGCCAATGAGTGTTATACTATGTTACTATGTTACTTCGGTCATAGCGTACGTTTCTACTGCGCAACTAGCATCCGATAAAACAGGTTAAAAATGTGGAGAGTTTATCTTTGCTCGTTATTTGTGTTGCAGTTCCGTGGAATCACAAACAATCAAGCCGTTACGACGTTGCCGAAGACCTTATATGCAATTATACGAGTTTGACCGTGGTCGTATAGTAGGGATGCGTGAAGCTGGCTGGTCATACCGAGCAAAAGCCGCCCCTTGAACCGAACGGATACTGCTGTGCAAAGGTGCTAGTAGCAATGGTTACTTCAAGGAAATCATTGGCGGAATGAAAGCTCTGGAACGCCAAGGTGCTCGAATGAGAGGCGAGATCGGATGATTATGCGACAGGCACGAACTGGCCCAATAACATCATTGTCCGCTATCCAACGTGCTACAGCATCTTCCATACCACCCGTGGTACCTTCCACCATCCCATGGTGCTTGGCTGAGATGGGGTTACGCTCACGGCGCCCTTTAAGACGTCTTCCTATAACACCACAACATCGACATAGTCGTTTGAATTGTTGTCGTAGCCGAGTCGAGTTCGGTGTTGAGGAGTGGGCTGCCATCAGACTGGCATCCAATAGTTCTTAGCAATGAAAAACGCTTCAGTCTTTCAGCAGATCACCATCGGCTACGTGTGTGGAGGTGCAAGGGTCGGCGATCCCAATCAGCCTTTGTTTTACACAGACACGCAGCCATTACCCCTGGTGTGGGGGTTCTATCTCTTACGATAGCAGATTTCCCCTAATCATTATGCTTACAACTTTAACAGCTCAACGATATGTTTATTAAATCCTGCGGCCGTTTGCGATACCCTTCCTGGCACGCAATTCTGGAGCCATTTTCTAACAAGATAATGCCACTTTACATACGGCTCACATATCTGGGGACTGTCTCCCTGCTGTTGATACTATTCCTTTGCCATCAAGGTCATCTGACCTTTCGCCAATCCAGTATGTATGGGACATACTAGGCCGCCAGATTAGGGCACCCCGAAATGTAGCAGATCTGGAGCAACAATTGAGGAATGTCTGACAGTATGTATCGCATGATGACATTAGGAAACTTTATCACTCCTTACCCAGACGTATATAAGCATGCATTGCCGCCCAGGGGTGGTTTCACCAATTACTTATTTGAAAATTTAATGTGCAATTGCCAACCATTGATGGGACTTGCAGCCTTGATTTTGTACTCATTTCATTACCTGTGTATGAGTTGCACGCATATTTATTTTCAATAAAAACAGTCACTTTCTTCATGCTGCTTATTTTTTCTTTTTTTTTTTTGCAAAAGAGTGTATTTTTTTAGCTATCATAAGCCAATAATTTGGAGTATGGATCAATGGAGGCTAATGAATACAGATTAATGTCTTTAATTTAATAACGTTATGTTTACTCAGTTTATATGCCGCATTACCGTCTACTAATCCTAATACCCTAAAACTTGTTTACATTAAGAAAAATTTACGGTTTTGATAGTTAAAAAATTTTACGATAAGAAGTTTAACTTCCAAAGCGTAAGTAGAGCTCCATGGACATGTTTTTAACTTGTTTTTTTTAACTTGCGGTTTTGTTATCCATGGAAGTTTAAACGATAGTGCAAATTTTCGATTTTCTGTTGTCGTTGTTTTTTAGTTAATCATTAAAATATTACAAAATATTGACATTTTCCGTGCAGGCCTTTAAATGCCTGTAACTCTTAGACGAAATTGTGTTCAAAGACAAAGTAATATTATTCCTTGAACGCAAGTTGTTGTATTAGTTTTATATATTTCCATTTTCAAGATTTGCTACTTGACTATGTTGATGAACATTTTATTTTAAGGTCCAAAATTTTGAACTTTGACCTTGATTTCTAAAAAAAACAATTTTAAACCGTATATTTATATGAAACATAGCAGTCCTTAAATTATTTTGAAAAAATTATTTTGTAGGTACAGTATGGGTCTACATATGTTAGTTTGAAGTTGGTTAAATAATGGATTATTTAATTTAAAAAATCATTCTGAAGTAAATTATATAGAAAAATGAGACTGAGCTCATGTTTCACACAATTAAGATATTAATTATACTATTTCACGCCAGTGGAAGATTAGTGTAGTAAATTAATGAAATTTCCTATATTGCAAATTAATGATTTTTAATTAAATGTGATTTGCGTATTTTACGAATTATTTAAAATTGAAAACTGTTGCAACGATTCTTCTAATTGAAGGGAGTACAGTAAAGTCATATTCAATCATATTCAAGATAAGTTGATTTTTATTGTTGAATATATGCATCAATACCTCGTGCAAATGGAGCAACGACCTTCGAAAGGCGGAAACTAGACCAATAACAAAACACTAAACTGCACCCCGATGTACATTATTGAATTAAGAGATTAAACATCAGCTTTAGGGTTCAATATGCTGCTTAATTTTATGTTGTATGTACTGTTCAATTTTATACTGTATATGCTGCTTAATTTTTTGCTGTATATACTGCTTAATTTAATGCAGTATTTGCTGCTTACCACAACCAAATACTCATAGGGCATGGTACTTTCAAGTTAGGTTTTTCAACAAATCTGGCCTTTGCCTTTGTGGCCAGACTGCAGGAACTGTCACACATTGTATCTAAGATTACCTTCTTTGGACAACTATTGGGGAAAATAATTTTCCCGAAAGCTTCTTAAATATGAGTTACTGGAACTAAGTATGCATTCCACAGCAAAGCAGAGATTGCGGGAGAGTTTTGTTCATCTCCTTGAATATGAATTGGATTCTTCCCAACCACGCTGATGCTCAAATAATGTATTACTCATTTTGACCAATCTAAGGAAGATGGTCTCCCTGGTCTGGTTCTATATTTTGTTTTTCTCCATCGTAAGGTGTAGTATGTATTTTTTGTTGCCCATTAAAGTGTGTGGGTGTTCCAGGAAGGAGATGAGTCTCGAAGTATAGGTGTAGTGGTTGCTGTTTTACTTGGAATTTGGACTTTTGCTGTGTTGTTGTTTCGGGCACTGGGCACGTGACTGGATATGATTTCGAGTTGGGGGTTACCGGGTGATCTGGAGTACGGTTCTTCTGTCGCTGGCCACTCCAGCTGTGGTGCAGGGTGTCCGGCTTTGCTAGCGTTAGGGAGCCCCATCTTAACATATGTATTAGGGCGGGGCGGATTACTTTATAGAGTCATCCATTGAAAAAAATGATTTTACTTTTTAATGGAGTATACAGGGTTACTTGAAATTGTATTGTCCAATGTGCAATTAAATTCATTCAACACGCTATTAAAAGGACAACATCAAAGTGACACTTAAGTAGAAAAAATGAAAATTTGAATACAATTAATGTAATTTCCTATATTGCAAATTAAGTTTTATTAGTTTCGGATGCTTGCTGTGTGACTGGAGAGGATCCCGAGCTGGGGTTACCGGGTGGTCTTGCTTACTGTTACTTCGCCGCTGGCCCCTCCAGCTGTGGTACCGGGTGTCCGGCTTTGCTATCGTTCCGGAGCACCACCTTAACATATGTTTTAGGGCGGGGCGGATAACTTTATGGACTTGTCCTTTGAAAAAATTTATTTTACTTTTTAATTGAATATACAGGGTTACTTGAAATTGTACTGTCCGAAGTGCAATTAAATTCATTCAACCCACTGTTAAAAGGGCAACATCAAAGTGACACTTAAGTGGAAAAAATAAAAATTTGAATACACTCTATGAATTTATTTCTTTTCATAAAAACGACAGAATTTGAATAAAATTTGTAAACTTTTAGCGGTGGATGCATTCTACTTTATACAGCTTATAAACCAGCATTATGCAGAATGTATAATTTACATCCGGCAGTTGTATTATAAATATATGCATGTATTAAACTAAATGTGATAACACCATAACAAATTTAGTACTACTTTACTGAAAGCAAGTACTTCCATAAAGTTTAGTACTTCCTAATTTGCATATATCTGATTTATTTAAGAAAGTACTAAATGTGTTATTTGCACAAGAGGCAGATTTATATTCTATGTTAACACTATAAATGGCAATTCAGCAGACTTAGATCTACACAGAAAATCCATTTGGACGTATGTGTAAACACATTAATAACTTTCGAGGTCTAGGGTATACTTGTATATTTCATAAGCATCCATCAATGACCATGTGAGTGTCATGATGTCAGGATGCTAATATGTCATAATACCAAGATGCCATGATGTCAGGATTCTAAGATGCCACGATGTCAAGAAGTCAAGATACCAATATGTCATGGTTTCAGGATGCCAATATGTGAGCTGAATAGTTCAGTCCCGTATAATGTGAAATATAGTGTGAGACATAAATATTGGACTTAAAAGAGAGGTACAGAATGGAAATTGTGAAGATGGAAATTTAAAATAATAAATTTTAAACTATTTGTAAAAATAGATGCCACAAATACATGTTTTTGCAGAACGATCGATTTCTATGAAACTCTGAACTTTAATGTTTGTAGGTAGTAGAGATTTGCTCCTGATTTTTGTCAAATATTTTCACTACGAATATTTGGCGACATGTAAGTTTTCGTGCATGCCTTCTTGGATGGAAATCGAAATTGTTTTCTAACTTTCAATATCCAGGTGTACGTCTGGCGCAGCTTATCCTCTTTGGATATTGTGCCAAAACACAATAATCAACCAATCAATAAAACAAAATCTAGAAGAGGAAAGTATGCACAGTTCAATCATGCCGCACTTAGTACTGCTCTAAACTATAGGGTGAACTGTGCGGTCAAGATTGTGGACATTTCAATCACGAATGGCGAGATACCCAGTGCTTATGGCACGGTGATTGCACTCGAAGTATCCGAACTCGATTTCCTGCTCTGCCCAAAATATCCCCTTGTCTATGCGGAGTACGTGCACGATAATTATGTGGGTTCGAAAGTCCATCCGAGAATTTAGTATTAGGGCTAAGGAGGGTTCGATGCTTTCGAACATCGCCCCCACTGCGTTCTGGTCTAAACTGGGTTGCCGTCCAAACAGATTCTTACACCTTCGAGTAGGTCAAAGAAAGTAGGTAAATGAAGTCCAATCATGATATTCTATCAATATCAAAATGCATAATTTCAGCATATTTAAAACAAGTACTCATCTTATCTTGTCAGACGATATTTGGCAACTAGTAACAGATAGAACAATGTTGTTGTTGTTAAGATCCAGACAGTCCGACCTACCAGAAAAGGGTAAGATATCTGTTTGGACGGCCGGGAAAGATAGAACAATGTGTAATTGTTCAGCTCACATTTTCGACTGAAAAAAGATGAACGTCACAATGAACGTTACAACGAACATTCGAAGAACGTTAGTGCATGCGATCAATTAATGAATGTATTTTTCTATAAAAATTATTCATTTTCCAGATTATAAATATCGTCCATATTATAAATATATAAAAATAATATCAATATTTTATCATTTTGTACAAAAAAAATCGCTGAAAATTATCTATTTAAGCGAGTTCTTTTTCTTTTATCATTATTTTTACTCTTACTCGAAATATATTCGAAATTATACTTATAAAAAGTAAACGGCAAAAATATATCTTAGAAAACATAGTTTTATAATCTATATTTATTTTTAAAAAGTATTTTACAGTTTTCGAGTAATATTGTCAAGTAGAGGAAAATTGAAAATTTTCTGTTTTTAAAGTTTGTGATGCCCATATCTTAAAAACTAAAACTGCTCGCTCTAAGCAAGAGTTTGTACCTCTTTGAAAGTCCTACAAGTGTATATAACTGGGTTTTATATCGCATTCTTAATTTTTGAAGAGTATAATTTCGATATATTACTATTTTAACCTGTAATTTTCAATATCTGGGGAAAATGCAATATTTAAAATGTCACGATTACTGCAGCTCACTCTGTTTATTTCCTCCTTGGGGAAATATTGGAACACAAGCGAGCGAGATTTATTTGTTTAGAAACAATTAGAGATTAAATAAACCCGCGGACTCTAAAGATGTTTAATGATTGGTCTGGTTTGAACAGAATATTTAGAAATATGGATATTTAAATACGTAATCAAATATGTTTTTATGTGCCGCTAGTTCAGTTTTTAGATAAACTTGAATGTAAAATCTCACCAGATATAAACACTCCGGACAAATTTTCATGAAATAAGGTTTTATTAAATTTAATACTTGGTTGCATCACCATGTGCCCTGACCACCGATTGGATCTTACGGGGAATGCTGTCCAAATGGAGCCGGATATCGTCTGCAGTGATGTTAGCCCACTCTTCCATCAAAGTGGACGTCAATTCCGCTAGAGAATGAGGACTGGCAGCACTCCTTTTGATAGCAATTTTCAAATCGTGCCACATTTTCTCGATGACGCTTATGTCAGGCGACTCGGCGGACCTAGTGATGTGTGGGAGATCAACCTCATGTTCTGCGAACCAGCTTTGAACACATCTGGCGTGATGCACGGTGCAATTGTCGTCTTGGTAGACTTGTTCGGTTACAAGTCCCTCTCCACGCAGAAAGTCCAAATAAGGGATGACGCGGTCATCCAAGATGGGGATATAAACCAGAGCCTGCATCCGATTGCTGACTTTCACCAGAGGTCCAACGCCAGTGGCCGAATTATACCCCAAAAAATCAAACTCCCATCCCCGAGCTGCACTGATCTCTGGAGACAGTCCGTATGACACGCCTCTCCGGACCTCCTAGTGACGCGGAAATACGAGTCATTAGTATACAAACAGAAGCTTGATTTGTCTGACCATACTACATGTCGCCTGTTACTCAGAATCCAGTGTCGATGGCCTTGAGTCCATTGGAGTTTTTTCCTCGTCTTGCGCCGGCATTGCATTGCCGGGAACTATTCGTTCCATACAAACGCCATTGCTGATGCACTGTACTTACTGTAGATGCTGTCACACTCAAGAACGCTGCAATTTCTGCAACATTGTGGCCGTGTTCCCGACTATACAATATGGCCCTCTTTTGTCAGTCGGTGATGTCTAGTTTGCGGCCCATTTCCAACTTTATGAGCGAACGAAGCACACTAATCTTAAGGTTGCTCAACATGTTCAACCTTCCTCTATGATTTTCACCTTTGTTCTCTTCGCATACGCGAGGTGAGCTGCACACGCGTGCTCTTACAGTATAGGCTCGTGGTAAGTGCTTATTTCGTAATATGTTGTGTGGGGTGCTTATATGTTAAATTTATATACCACAAAGCAAGTCAGTAAAATTATTTGATATTTTGTCATCAAATCTTATAGTCGGAGTATCATGAATAAATCAAGAAAAAACTGAAAGTGAACGTTCTATAAATTTGCAATTGAAAATTTTTGCCTATAATTCTTCATTTTCGAGATAGACATTCAAACTTTTTCAATTATCCGCTAGCTGCGCTGCAAACTTTCTCAATCGACCTACAGTTACCCATATCGATACAGTTACCCATAAATTTGTAGCACTTTGAAAGACTGTACACAAAACAAATTAATCGATAAAATTGTAGAAACTTATTGAACATTTACGGGTTTTTTTCCAAAATGGATTTCACGCAAAAATATTTCGGCTTCGTCCGATTGGAGCGGCAGTTGAATTTTTCTACTTTATTTTTAATTTCTAAAATTACAATTCGAATCAACAAAACTGACAATCCAGAAAATCTGGAAATCCATATACTCTCAGGAACAGTCCGGATTTTAATCAATTCCATATCTTAAATTTGTTCACAGAAATTTTCATACAAGTTTTCCAAGTCATATCTGTAAACATTTTGTTGGTTTAATAAGAACCTAAACTTTTGTAGAATGGCTTTAAAATTCTTACATACTATACACTTCCAAATGAGATTTAATATGTTTAATATTAAAATTTCGCAATACTGGAGTGTTTGGAACATGAAAGGGATATATTTACTGATAACTACATGCTAACTCAATGGCATATCGTGACAGTATTTTATAAATATAATTTTATTAAAAACATATACATAGTGGCTTTTCGAGCAAAATCCTCAATGGGGAGAATGTTGATTTAGTAAAGAGTCTTTAATAAGAAACTATACTATAATAGGTAGATTTAACTTTATTGGTGTCTACAATGAAGCTGAAATGTAGGGCATAAAACGCAATAATACAGAAATTGAAATATATATAAATATCATTAACACTGTTATGTACAAAGCAATGTTAGCATGTTGTTAATAATGCGAAATACATAAAAATGAATACCTAAGGATACAACACTATAAAAATTTAACAAATTAACTGAGAAGTTTCTGTGAAGGTTGTTGCATAATATTAGAGTTTTCTTTTATTGACATCCTCCGTTTTCTTAGAAATAGTTTGGAAAGTTCGAAATAGTTAGTCTATATACGAAATAATGTTAGCATGTTGCTAATAATGCGAAATACATAACAATGAATAGCTAAGGATACAACACTATAACAATCTAATTAACTGTGAAGTTTCTGTGAAGGTTGTTGCTTAATATTAGAGTTTCCTTTTATTGGAATCTTCCGTTTTCTTAGAAATAGTTTGGAAAGTTAGAAATAGTTAGTTTATATACAAAACAATGTTAGCATGTTGCCAATCATGCGGAATACATAACAATGATTAGCTAAGGATACAACACTATAACAATCTAATATTAGAATCTCTATTATTACATTCTCCGTTATATCAACATATTTTTCTACCTATTCTTAAGCATCCATGCTTTTCTCTTATATTTGAAATGAGATGATAAATATTCAAATGAAAACGTTTCATATACATGCAAACAAATTTTGATTGTTTTGTCGGAAATATGTTAGCTTATAAATATATAAAAATAATTTCAATATTTTAATATTTTGTTTTTTTTTCATAAAAACTACAAAGTTTTGATTAAACTTGTTTCTATATTACTTTGCTCAATTTTACTCGAAATAGCTTCTAAAATTTCAAAAATATATCTAAACAGTAAGCAACAAAAATGTTTAGTAGAATATCCAGTTTCGAGATCAATGATTTGTTTTTTTAATAAGTTCTTATAGTTTTCTAGGAATGGTCTTGTCAACTTTAACAAGATTAAAAAGTTTCTTATTTTAATGCTTATGTCTCAAAAACTAAAAAATGCCAAACATGAACTCAAGGCGTAATTTGTAGACCATAAAAAGTCTTACAATGATATATAATTAAATTTTGGATCAGATACTTAATTTTAGGAATATATATATATATATATATATACATATCTATAACAAGTATATCATTAAAGGAACACCCTAAAAAGGAAAGGAGAAAATTGAAGCACTACCGAGGATGTGGCGCATAGCAGCTCTGCATCCAGAGTGGAATATAAGGATATATACATGATGAAAAGAAAAGTGAGAACGGGAGTGACCATATGATTTGCATATAATGGTAGGGGTAGATTGCGACTCCCCTTTCTCGCTTAAAGCTGCTTTTACGACCTGGCCAACGTTCACGGCACCAATGTAACTCAATGGTCAATCTCCCACATGTCCAAAGATAGAAGCACCCGATCGGACACAGAAGCAAAGATGGAACCAAGAAAGAAAGAGATACATCCATCAAACCAACATGAAGATTCGACTTTTATAAGGGAAAGTCACACATGCGTAAAAAGATTCCAAGATGATAGGAACGCAGATAACGTAAAGAATGCTCATTCAGGTTCAAACAAAGTACTTTTTCTTTCTTTGAAAAATGATTAGTAATAATGTTGTAAAAAATATCTAGGATAATTTCTTTTTAATGCTTCATTTATAATTTTGTTACAGTCATAGATGCAGTCTTTTTTAAAAGAATTATAATTCCTGTTTCTTCTGAAGTATCTGATGACAATATTTCTGAAAATATTTTTAGTGAGGTTTGAATTCCAATGTATAATATTATTAATTTTGGTATTGTATGAATTTCTCTTTTCATGTATGGTTGTATAAAGTCCATACTGTTGGTGTTTTCTTATTGATAAATCCAAAAATTCTGTCGATCCATCTTCATTGATTGGATTTTCAATTAGGTCCAATTCTTTTGGGTAGAATGCAGAATCTAGGTTTGGGGTGTTTTCATTTTTCATAACCCCCTATTATTGCATCATCAACATAACGGAAATAAGGTATTTCCGAAAATATATGGGTTCCTTTTTCATATTTGGATAGATAACTATCCGCCAATATTGACGAACATGCTCCACCCTTAGGTATGTCCTTGACTTGTTTGTAGAAATGCGTACCGTCATGGAGTACGTTTTCTTTCAAAACTAATTCGACCAAATTCAAATATCTTCTACAAGTTATATATGGTTTTAAATTGTATTCCTCATGCAATTCTTTCAAGATCAATTGTAGGTTTGTTAAATCGATGTTATTGAACAATCCGGGAAGTCATAGCTTCTAAAATACAAATATTTGTTGCAGTATTTTAGCCGGTCTATCAATTCTTGTCCGTTTTTTAACATTATGGAGCCATGTCCCTTAATATCAGTCATAACGTATTGAAGTAAATACAAAAGTTTTTTATGTGCTAGTTCTAGGTATGATCCGCATTCCACTGCTACTGTTCGGAACTTGACAGGTTTTTTGTGTAACTTGGGAATGAGGATCAAGTATGGAAATTTTACTGATTTTATATCCATACCTATTCGTTTATACAGTGCTCTTATTCTTTTAGTTATGATCGATTCGTTGCTTGGAATTAGGCATACATGGCACTATCCTTATAACATTGGGTTAAAGTATCAACATAGAATTTTTTACAGGTGAATGCAAAATTCGATACTATTTTGTCGGTGTATGTTGAAACGAATTCTTCTTTATAATGCTTGATTGATGACGGAACTTGAGGATTCCCAAAATCCTTGATTCTTCTCGGGTAGTATTGGCAAAAAGCGCTGTAAAAGGCTTATTTCCATGCGTTAAAAGTCTGTACAGGTAAACTATGTTTGACTGCCATACTGCATATGAAAGTTTCTAGATCGTAATTGAATTCATTATAAATATCATTGAATTCTTGTTTTCGGTACTTAGTACCGAGTTGTAATAAGTGTTCAAGTTTATTGTCTTTTATAAAATCCAAATTTCCAGTAATTATGTGCTTGTGGTAGGGATCACTGTGTATATTATCATGACATTGACAGGTTTCAATATTTAGTTTAGTGATACCACATTTTTACATATTTTATTATCGTTGAATAATTTTCTTCCGTTGGTTCTTACAAAGCGATAGGTTATCTTCATATTTAGATTAGGCAATGGAAGACGTTCTTCTATATTATGTAATATATAGTTGAATGGAATACTTTCGAACATTTTATTTTTGAATGTTGTGATAAAAAATTATTTTGATTTTTTAATATTATTTCTTGGTTCTAGTGTTACGTAATATTTTGCGGCTCTGAGTTTAATTAAATCCAATATGATGTCAATATTAGTGCTTGTATCTTCTGTATTGCAATTATTTTCTTTTAAATTGAAATTTGTAATAAAATTCCAAATACGATGTAAGTATTTAATTTTGATACTGTTGGCTATATTCTTGATCCATCCAAATTTCTTCGTTATTTCTGTTTTAAACTTGTCTGGGATGTTTTCTTCTGTTTTAATATAATTAAAATGTCGTTTTTGCTTCTTCTTTGTTTTCTATAAGTTTTGTTAGGTATTGAATTTTCTAAGAGAGGGTATGTTTGACTATTTCTGCATCTTCCTTTATTGCAATTTTCCTTGAATAATAATGTATTCAGACCATATGTGTATGCAGAATTGTATTGCTTTATTTGGGTGTTTTCCCACCACAAGCATTCTGAAAGATCTGGTACTATATCAGTAATGGTTATCATGATATTGGTGAATGGATGTACTTGAAAATGTCATAATTCTAAATTATTACTGGTAGTAAGCTGTTGGATTTAGCTCACTTGACTTCGGTGCAGATTAATACGAATATTCAGAGAATTCTGCGTCTGTACTATATATTTTGCCTGACATGTGATGCATGAGATGCAATATACCACATTAAAAGTTTTGCAAAATATTTTTATATTTTCCTTATTTGTAGATATTTGGTGTGGATTGGCTACGGAACAAAGCTTACATTGCTTAGAATTGCATTTCTTAAATTTGAAGTTCTTCATATAGCGGTAGTGATGATAATAATCATTAAAGAAATATGATTTGTTATTGATCGTTGAAGACCCAGACCACACGACCAGCCCGAAGGCTTATGGTAGCTGTCATAATTTATGATAGAATTTACATTTTTTATGTTTGTCACGGCCTTATCATGGACAATTTTATAAGGCCTATAAAAGCTTCTCATCATTCGTTTCTATATATAAATTTAGGTAAACTGTATTTCGATGACACAAACACCCTGATAATGTGTCACCGGGATATATTCAACATAGACTAATTTTGCCAGTCGCTAATTTTATAAATATAGCCTTCATTCATATTAGATATCAACAGTTTTTTAACTCTTGTTGAGGAGTAAAAACGTTATAGCAATATCAAACGAAAGGTCATTTCTTGTGCAAATCCAAATAAAAGCATTTTGCAAATTTTTTTGTAAATTTGTAAAAATACAATAGCATATGGAACAGCTGAATATAAATGTCATGATTGTATTTATAAAGGTCCTTTTCATAACCACATTATTACAGGCGATCTAGCAGTGATCAAAGATCATAAACTAAAACAAATTTTTCGACTCCGTACGATATTTCGGACACAAGTTTTTAGAGATGTTTTAGAAGATCTTAACAACGATCTAGAAGTTTCCACTTACAGATTGGCAGTAAAGTATAGTTTACCTATCCAAGTTTTTAAAAAATGGAAATGTCACTTTTACAACGCATTCCGCCTACACTACCTACAGCAACATCATAATACCAAGGGTCCTTCCATTCCAACTTCCATTCATTGTGCTAAAGAAAGTTTTGTTTTGATAAATGCAGATAAAATTGTTTCACATTATGCCTTTACTTGTATAAAATATTATGTGGACACTTTACAAATGTGTTACCAAGATCGCACCATGTATGCTCAATTGTCCAATAACAGTAGTGTATGACTAACAGGATAAAGGCATTATTCAAACGTATAGGAATAGAATTGAAATCTGTCAAGTTTCCATATTTACTTCTTATTCCTAAATTACACAAAGTACCTGTCAAATTCCGCACAGTCACTGTTGGATGTGGAACTTACCTAACCCAGGCAAATCTGAAGTTTTTGAATATCCTTAAACATGTTATGATTAATCTTAATAAACAAAATACTGTTATCATTAAGAACGGACAAGAGGTCATAAATCGCCACAAATTTTGTCACAAGGACATCAGATTTAAAAGGTATGACTTTCGAGATTTGTTTAACAATATTGACTTAACACAGCTGTACCTAATACTGAAGAATTTACATGAATAATATGAGCTAAAAGTGTTTATTACATTTCGTAGATATTTGGATCTCGTGGAATTGGTGCTAAAAAGAGAATATTTTACATGACGGAAATGGCTATTTCCAACAAATTAAAGATGGAATGGGGGAAGCCTGTTCATCCATTTTGGCAGATATTTATCTATCTCATAGGTTCTCAACTTTTTTTGCCCACCGCTCACTTTGAGAATATTTTTTTGCCTAATGCACCCCCCCCCCCCCCAATTTTTTTTACTTGCGAATCTGAAACAGGTATTGCCACGATTATATTTAAACATGTAATATTATATACTATAGTCGTAAGATAGGATATGGCCCTATCCTCTACTTCTGAGTTTAAAAAAGAATGTTTCAATGAGAACAATTAAAACGCATACTGAATTATATTGAAAAGTATTTTTATTAACATTCAAAAGACATTGAATTTATAACTTATCTAATGAGAAGGTTGAATTTGATGCATTTTAAGGAGTTTGTTAATATCAGGCTCGATTTTACTTAAAAACAACCGTAAGTCGCCACGTTCAGTAACATGGAGCCGATTTCTCGTTTTAGTTACCAACGTTGCTACAGCACTACATCCACGTTCAGCTAAATAGGAAGATGGGAATGCTATCAGAAATCGTTGAACAATCGACCATAATCCTGGGTACAGTTGCAAAATCGGCTTCTGCAGCCGAAATTCTTGGTAGCCATTCTTGAATTTAATTTTTAATTCCTCATTTATCGTCAGTTCTATTAGTTCTTCTTCTAACTGGGATGATCCTGCTGTGTTGACATTTGAAAAATGATCCAAAACCCAGTCTGGTATGTCCAAGTTTAAAATGTCCTGGAAAAGTTCCTTGATCACTGTGGAGGTTTTCCAAGTGTTGACAGGAAACAAGCAAGTCGTCGTGCTTGAATGATACTGCTGATAAATTTAGGAAGTTATTGAATTCGCGTCTGCCGATATTTCTTTTGTATAATAGCAGTTTGGACACGAAAGCAGCAACGCTATTTTTTGTGTTAATCAAGTTTAAGTCGTCATCTTGAAATTGGAGATTGACATCATTAAATAATTTATACAGGTTTGTCAAGTACGCAATATCGTTCTTTGATGAGATAAGGTTGTCGCGCAATTCCGTGTCTTTGTTTCCTAGGAACTCTATCACAGACCCAAACAGATTGTAAAATCGAGTCAAACAAGTACCTCTTGACAGCCAGCGCATCTCTGTGTCAAGCAGCAATCGGTTGAAATCTTCATCATTGGCAATGCAAAGCTGACTAAATAATCTATCATTCAACGAGTTACTTCTGATTTTATTAACTGCTCTGATAACATATTGCAGTGATGTATGGAGGCGTTCACTCAAATTTTTCGCAACCAAATGCTGGCGATGAATTACGCAATGCACAGCAAGCACGTCTGGAACTTTATTTTTTAATCACCCTATGAAGCCTTTGTGACGCCCTGTCATAGCTGCTGCGCCATCCGTAGCAACTGACAAAATATTATTAAAAGAAATTTCCCTTTCGTCACAAAACTTTTCCAGTGTGTTAAATATGGTTTCTCCTTTTGTATCTGTTTCCAAATTCGTAGCAAACAATAGTTCTTGACATATTTTCTCATCTTTGATAAACCTCACGTATGACAATAACAATGCTTCAGTGGTTGGTAAAGTGGACTCATCCAGCTGAATTGAAAATTGACAAGTCTGCAGATGATTGCCCAATGATTTTCCAATGTTTTCAGCCATCTCATCAATTCGTCTTTGCACAGAACTATTGCTCAAAGGAATTTTTCGGATAATATCTGCAGCTGGTTTATGGAGCACAGTGGTTATTACTTCATTTACTGCTGGTAAAATTAAACCTTCCCCAATAGTATGTGGTTTGCATGTTTTAGCAATCAACAATGAGATATTGTACGAAGTTCGAAGTCCGTCATCGTAGGTCAACATCAATAGGTCACATCTTTGTCTTTCTTATCCGGGTGTATTTTATTAAAATGATCTTGAAGCCTAGAAGGCTTCATCGCTTCATTTGAAAATGTTTTTTGACAAATAAGGCACATTGGCGATGATGGATTTGTGGGATTTTCGATAAATCCGTACTTAATATTTTCCACACTATACTGCCGCCTCTTCTTTTTTGCTACCGACATGTTTTTTACTTTACAGATACGTGAGTAGTATTAGTGTACTTTTAAAACCCTGTCATCAATTGCGCGCGATACTGCTAATGAAAATAAAATGAACAATCACTGCCTTTATATAGGTTGGAGACATATAACACGCATCGACAGGAATAAGATAAACATGCAGTGACTCGTTTATAACACCCGCCGCCGAAGTAAAGCGCGGGGGCAAGGGTGATGCGAGAGCAGAGTGCGGGTTAGAACAAGCACAGATAATACTGCCAATTCTTGGAGGATTGCAAAAATCACGTTATTTAACAAAAACTTGTTATAACTGAATTGCTACAAGCATATTTTGTGCTATTTTTTATTAACAGGCTTTTGTTAACTTTACCTGTATTTATACATGAGATATTTCACGTAACATTGAAAGATTTGAAAATTTTTAATTCAAATCTAAAATTAAAAATGTTAATACCATCCAATTTAATGTAGATCTGAATGTAATGGAACCTTAAGTTCAATTTTCATCCATTTCTCGAACTACCGAAATATGTGAATTTTCGCACACGTGATAAAAATGATTAAAATACATACAATAACAAAAATTAACCAATATTAAAGTTTACTTTAGTTAGTACGTGATTAGCGTGTTTTTTTTTTGTCTTTTTTAAACTATATTTTTTTAATCTGCCCACTGCTCCTCCGTACCATCTCAACGTCCCCTAATTTTCTCTGGGCCTTCTACTGCCCCCCTGAAAGTCTCAAACACCCACAAGGTGGCTTTATCGCTCACGTTGAGAACCTATGATCTATCTACTTATGAAAAAGGCACACATATTCTTTATGAGATGCCATATTTCCGTTATGTGGACGTTGTGCTCTTGGGGTGTTTTGAAGGCACATCTAATTTCGATTTCACTTTTTATCCAAGAGAATTGGAACTGATCGAAAACCAAGTTGACGAGAATGGTGCAGTGAATTTTTTGGACATATCAATAAATAAACATCAACGATATGGTACTTATACAACTTTATACGACAAACGCGATTTGTACAAAATCAAGATTGGCCATTTTATAGATTGGAGGACGAACCTTACTAAGAATGTTTTCAGAAACATCCTCGTCGGCCATTTCAAGAGAAACCAGGCTTACAACACATTCGAAAGGGATTGCAATAAATGTAATCAAAAAATCGTAACCGAAGCTTTAAAAAAACAGTATCCTATTTATTTCTTGCGGGCATGCTATAATTCTTTTTTCGGTAATAAAGAAAACTTTAGCCGTTTCCATCGGGAATTGGTTGGAATGTTGTGGTTTATGCGATACTGGTGTGTTGGCACGCATGCGTAAGTGTTGATATATAGGCTCTGGTACTAGGATCGTTTTCCATTTTGCTTGCATTCGTTCTGCGTCGATGTCGTTCTTGCTCTTCTTGTATACGGGTGCCTTTGTCTATGCACATGTAGAGGACTGACCATTGAATTGTATTGGTACCGTGAGCTTTGCCCAGTCTGTAAAAGCTGCTTTAAACGGGAAGGGGAGTCACCATCCTCCCCTGCCATTATATGCAACGCATTTGGTTCTCCCCTTTCAACGTTTTAAC
>OX578150.1:84515252-84550252 GCA_951213105.1 Amaurobius ferox
TATATTTGAGATGAGAAGATAAATTTCCAAATGAAAATTTTTTATATACATGCAAACAAATTTTGATGGTTTTGTCGGAAATATGTTCGCTCATAAATATATGAAAATAATTTCAGTATTTTTAATTTTTCTTCATAAAAACTAAAAAGTTTTGCTTAAACTTGTTTCTGTATTACTTAGCTCAATTTTAATCGAAATAGCTTCTAAACTTTCAAAAATATATATAAACAGTAAGCAACATAAATTTTTAGTAGAATATCCAGTTTCGAGATCAATGATTTGTTTTTACAAAGCTGTTATAGTTTTCGAGGAATGGTCTTGGTCTTATCAACTTTAACAAGATTAAAAAATTTCCGTTTTTAATGCTTATGTCTCAAAATCTAAAAATTGCCAAACATGAACTCAAGGCATAATTCGTAGACCATGAAAAGTATTAAAATGATATATAATTAAATTTTGGATCATATTTTTAATTTTAGAAATATATATATATATATATATATATATATATATATATATATATATATATATATATATATATATATATATATATATATATATATATAAATTCTAAAAGAATACCTAATTCACAGAAAAGCAAAAGATGAATGAGAAAAACGAAAAGTATCACAAGTGGCCGCATAGCGCCACTTGCAGGGGCAGCATAGCGCCAGCAGGGGCAGCATAGCGCCAGCAGGGGCAGCATAGCACCAGAAGGGGCAGCATAGCGCCATGCTTAGCAGGGATTACCAGGGGCTTAAAAGGGGCTAGCAGGGGCAGCCAGCGCCATGTTCGTAGCAGGAGCTAACAGGGGCAGCATAGCGCCATGTTTGCATATTTTACGTATGAGAATTTTTTTCATGTAGCTATCTTAAACTTACTTTACATTTGTGAATTATATATATATATATATATATATATATATATATATATATATATAATAAAAATTGATAAAGCACTATAAGATTAAAAGGTTCGAGATAAAAATCTTATAAATGAAATGCGGAATGCAGCATTTTCCTCATTATACGAAATATAATAAAATAAGATAGAAATAGGAAACAAATGGAATAAAAAATGGATGGGAAGGATAACGGGCAATATGCTAAAAAAAAAGCCTAAGGGGGGATTGTGACCCCTTAAATCCCCGGTTACAGCATGCTGCTAGGCCGCGGCACACTCCCGGTATGGCCACAATTCCCGTAGCACTTCTGCAATGCCTGTAGCTCGAATGAATAGATCTTGATTTTTCAAAGGAGTAAAGAAGAAATGGTACTCAATTCCTATAGAACGTTGTTAAAATCCAAAGACAATATAAGAAGTATTCATCCTTCCCCCTCAGCGAAACATGATATGGTTTATGACTGTTTCTAATAATGAGGGGAAGGATGAATTCTTCTTATATTGTCTTTGGATTCTAACAATGTTCTATAGGAATTAGGTATCACTTCTTCTTTACTCCTTTGAAAAATCAAGGTCTATTCATTCGAGGTACATGCATTGGAGAACTGCTACAGGGATTGTGGCCATACCGGGAGAGTGCCGCGGCCTAGCAGCACGCTGTAACCGGGGATGTAAGGAGTCACTATCCCCCCTTAGGCTTTTTTTAGCATATTGCCCGTTAGCCTTCCCATCCATTTTTTATTCCATTTGTATCCTATTTCTATCTTATTTTATTATATATATATATATATATATATATATATATATATATATATATATATATATATATATGTATGTGCATCTGAATACCAGACAGTTCTTGGTAGACATAGCCTACATGATGTGTCAAACGATAACGGTTGTAGACTTGCTGACTTTGCTGCATCGCATGGTATGTTGGTTGGGAGCACCTTGTTTTGTCGTAAAATAATTCATAAAGAAACATTTAGGGCGCCAAGTCGGTTCTATTCAAATCAAATTGATCATGTCTTGAGAGATACTAGACACTGCTCGGACTTGATTGATGTTAGAACTTATAGAGGTGCAAATGTTGACTCAGATCGCTATTTGGTTATTGCTAAACTTAGAGGACGGCTTTCTAATGCCATGAAAGAAAGAGTAGTGCCATTGAAAACATTTGACTGTAAAAAGTTGAAGATCAATGGAATTAGTAAGGAGTAAACTGACTGTTTGGAAAATCAATTAGTGAAGCTAAATGACTGTTATTCCTTGGAGGAATGCTGGCTTCAAATTTGGGAAAGTTTTTGCCACGCTGCTAAAGCTACTATTGGCAATACTTTTCGCAGTAAAGATAAAGACTGATTTGATGAAGAATGAGTTGAACTTACTAACAAGAAAAACCTGGCATATAAAAAAATTATGCAGGTTCATACCAGACATAATTGTGAGGAATATAGAAGGGCCAGAAAAGAGGAAAAGAAACTCCATAGAGGAAAGAGGAGAACTTTTGAGGAAGAGACTTTGAGAGATATCGAACATCCTAAATCCGTAAACGAATGCAGAGCATTCTACCGGAAAATTAATCGTAGTCTTCACGACTTTAAACCACGCTCTAGTCTCTGTAAAAACAAACAGTGAGTAATTTTGGCAAGCAGACGGAATGCTCTCAATAGATGGGTAGAGCATTTTGACGAACTTCTGCATTCAGAGAATAATCATGACGACCTTTGCCATAGCATCCTAAGCATTTCTGATGATGAACCTAGACATTTCTGATAGAGATGAAGTTGAGTCGGCAATCAAAAAAGCTCAAAAACTTTAAGTCGCCTGGGTATGATCTTATCTCGGCAGAGTTGCTTAAGACTGGAAGTCCTCGACTGCTTAAGCACTTGCATAGACTTATTTTGATTATTTGGAACTCGGAGAAGCTGCCATCGGAGTGGAGTATCGGCATTTTATGCCCCATCCTTAAGTGGGGAGACCCAATGGTCTGTTCCAATTATATTACCCTTCTGTGCACTTGTTATAAAATCCTCTCCACTATTCTGTGTCAGAGACTCAGGCCGTTTGCTGATTCTGAGATTGGTAGCTATCAATGTGGATTTAGAGGAGGAAAATCCACTATCGATCAAATTTTCTGTTTGCGTCAGATTTTGGAGAAATTAATTGAATATGGTATTGACACTCACCATCTGTTTATTGACTTTAGGGCTGCATTTGACAGCGTGAGTAGGAAGCATTTAATGGATGCAATGTATGAATTTAATATTCCTGCTAAACTGATTATACTTGTGATGTATACATTGTATGACACCAAATGTAAAATCAAATTTTTGGGCGACATTTCCGAGAGCCTAAGTGTCAATAATGATGTACAACAGGAGATGACTCGCTCTCATGCATTCTCTTTAACATCGCACTGGAGAAGGCTGTACGAGATTTAAAAATTAATGTACGGGGAAACATCATACACAGGACTGTGCAGCTCCTAGACTATGCAGATGATATCGATATAGTTGCTAAGAGTGTTCCGGCCTTGACAGAAGCTCCTCCTTGGAGGTAGCTGCAAGTCGAATGGGATTGATTGTAAATGTCTCTAAAACCAAATATATGCCAGTACAGAAAACACCAACTGGTGAAACTGCCAACTTTCTGAAAATTGGCCCACATGAGTTTGAAACTGTTTCTGGTTTTAAATACCTGGGATCTTCTGTTAATGCAAAAAATGATATTATCCCTGAAGTTCAAAATCGTATTTCACTGCCCAATAAGGCATTTTTTGGACTTCGTCCAGTTTTGAGGTTTTGTTTTCTCTCCAGAAAGACAAAGTTCCTTATCTATAAAACTATCATTAGGCCGGTCCTAATATATGGTTTGAAAACTTGGTCTTTAACAAAATATGGAGACGGTAGAGTTGCTGTTTTTGAGCGTAGGGTTCTCAGAGGCATCCTTGGTGGAGTAAAGAAGAATGGCCTATGGCGGAAGCATTTTAACTCAGAGATTTATAGATATTTTAAGGAACCCGATATTATTAAATATTTTAAAATTAAGCGAATGAACTGGACCTCTCATATTGCTAGAATAGATGAAAGAGACCCGGTAAAGAAGATGTTTGCTGTAAGGCATTTTACTTGTAGAAAAAGAGGAAGACCAAAGCTGAGATGCCACGACTCAGTTGATTCAGATTTTAGAGTGATTGGAGTAAGAGACTGGCAGACCAGGTCAAGAAATAGACAGTCCTGGAGGAATCTTCAGCGGAAGGCCATGGCTCATCCTGGGCTGTCATGCTAAATATGATGATCTATCTATATATATATATGTCTACATTATATAAAAGAAACGATCTATATATATATATATATATATATATATATGGACCTTAAATAAAAGATCTAGTGACATGTAGATTTACTGGGCTTTACATCAGTGCCTTCTATACGCATAAAGTCGCTGTGGTTACTCCTCGCATTTGAAGGTTTGTTTGTGTAAGTGAACTAATCTGTGCCTCATGTTGAACCTTTTACAGCATTTCTTGAACTACGTGATATAGATGTATGATATATTTCACTTCAATGATATTGATAAATGTTTTTGACGCTGGATAACATATATATGGCGTGTGTTAATGTTGAATGTGATTTAAATTGACTAGATAAAAAAAATTATGTCAATGATTTCTCCTAAATATGGTCAAATCATGTGACTTCTTTTCTCTTTGTATTTCGATACAATTATATTCTCTTCTATAGCAATGCATCGGCTATCGGGATTTGTTGTTGTTGATGTTGAAACCCAGACCGTCCTACCTACCAGAAAGGTGTAAGGTAACTGTTTGGACGGTCGGGAAGTGCCACCCAATTTAGACCGGAACCCAGTGGGGGAGGTATCCACAGGGACGGTACACTCTTTCCCCAACCACCAACCTCTCAGAAGAACTTACGGACCCACATGTTTAACGTGATCGTACTCCGCGTGAACACGACGGCATTTTTGCCAGTGACTAGAATCGAACACGGGCCTACCGAGTGCAACTCTAGCGCACTAACCACATGGCTTCTGAGCCCTCGGCTATCGGGAGTGTCATCGTGACACCCGGGAAGCGGGGGTTACACACACCTCCGACCGATTTTTGGTACATTGCTTTCACATTCATACTATTCCTTTCTGGACGTAAGTAGATATATAAATATATAAATCTAATAATCTCTAACGTCTTTATAAATATATATATATATCTCTAATATCTCTACAAATTGTTTTTGGTGTGTTAGTTTAATATATTTTCTACAAATGAAATGAAACGAAAATTTAAATTCTTTACCGGAATATTGGATTTCGTTTAAATAAATACTGTGACAATGTCTGACTTCATTTATCATAACTCTAGTACGCATATGCACTTTAAGAACAAATATGAGTTTTAATCCGATATACATTAAAGTAAGCATAAAAATTTAAATTTATGTGAGCAACTCATTACATAATATAGATTCAGCGTAGCGTGTTAATACTTAGAACGTTCAGTGTAACGTTTTTAATGTAGTATAATTCAGCCCTAAGTTGAAAGAGAACAGTTGAAAATTATTATTGCAATCTATCCATTCGAACATCCCAGTGGGTGAAAAGTCAAGAGACCAGCAATGCACCACCAACGTACTTGTTCTAGCTTCAAAAGATCTTATAGATGAGCTATTATAATTTCAAAACTCAAGAGTGTTCCAGCTGTTGTAAGTATAAGACACTTCTTTAATGGTATAACTCCTGCCATTAGGACAAAGGGTGTTCGGTGTACTAAAGCATTTAGCGAATCTTTTAGCCTAGTTTGGCTAAAATTAGGATCAATTGACATGTCTTCATTGAAGCACAGCAGAGTTGATCTCAATTTTTCAAAAGCAATTAGAATTTCGGAAGCAAAAATAATATCTCCCATGAACAAAACAATCTGCCAAATGTAATTTATTGCAAACTGTACCATATAGGAATCTGCATAGAAGTAACTTTCCCTCATTAGTATGTAAGACAGTGTGAATACTATAAAAACATGCATCGTAATTAAAGAAAATAAAGAAGATGAAAATATTTCATTTAACAATTGAGTACCATTGAATGAGTTCCTGCATTCTAGAGCGAGCCGGTCAGCAGAAGCCACTTCCGTAAGAGAAGCAGCAGAAAGCATATTGTTGTTGTTGTTGAGACCCAGACCGTCCGACCTACCAGAAAGGTGTAAGGTAACTGTTTGGACGGCCGGGAAGTGCCATCCAATTTGGACCGGAACCCAGTGGGGGAGGCATCCACAGGGACCGTACCCTCCTTCCCCTACCACCATCCTCTCGGAAGGACTTACGGACCCACATGTTTAACGTGATCGTACTCCGCGTGAACACGGCGGCAGTTTTGGCAGTGGCTGGAATCGAACCCGGACCTACCGAGTGCAACTCCAGCGCGCTAACCAATGGGCTACCGCGCCCCAAGCATATTGTTGTGCTGAAGTTGAGGTAAATACATACGGCAAATAATATGTTTTCAATAATAGCATAAAATACAGAAAAAACAGCTTATAACGGTTGGAATCGTAATTGTCGTGAAATTTGTGAAACTTACACTGAAGAAGATTGCGAACTCCCATGTTCCTCAGGTATGTGATAAAATTCATGGAGTTTGCATTCAATGTGACAATATTTAGCCGTAATACAGGTTTTTGTAATTGGATATATAATTCCTCATAACACGAAAACAATAAAAAAGAATAAGAATCGTGAGTTGTAAGTATTTGATATTTTCATCAACTTCTTAAGAGTGATCAGATGATTTCATTTCAAATAAAAAGCATACACGATCATTAAAAAAGCAGAACCATATGCCACTCTAGCTTTCAAATCTAATTGTAAAAGTAAAAAAATAATAAAAATCGTAGGCTACACCAAAGAAATATATGTCATTAATTTCAACACAAAGGTGACAACCTTAATGCCTTTCCCTTCATCTTTGGGACAAGCGGTAGATATTCCTATAATTCGTAGCGGCAAACATATATCTTTATACATTGCTGACTAGGAGCGACGTGTGAAACAGTTGACCATTTGAGATCACTGTCTCATGAATAGAGCAGTATTCTTTTTTTTAGAAATTCAATAAATGCAATTATCAAATGAAATAGTGTAAATATGAAAATAAATGATAAATGTCAGTATTTAGAAATATTTATGAACTTATATCAATATAGCTAAATTATATTGCATTCAAATAAATGAAATTTTTTAAAGAGTTCCAGCATGTAAAACATTCTTAATCTTTCGTTTTAAATCGATTTTATCACTTGTCACAAATTGTAGATTTTGGCTTTTGATGTTACATTTAAACAAACAATTTATAAATGATATAAATGACATAAATGATATTGGTGTCAATAAATGCAAAACATCATCTCGTTTGCAAACAAAGGGACTGTTCGAATAATAAGTGGTTTGTAATTTAGAAACCATTAAGGCAGCCTTTGTAAAACATTATGCACAACATATTACAAAATGAAATATGTTTGTAAGTATGTATGTTTCAGTGGAAAATATAATATTTGTACAAACAAAGAGTAAATATACGAAACAGTGTTCATTTTAATCAATCTACTATCAGTTTTTACAAGAAACTTTTTTGCAGGTGCAATTAATGTTCTGTTTCTATTTTCTGATCAATTGGCTACTTGATAAAATTGGTCATTGACGCAAATTTGATACACGAAGCATGCGTTCCTTTTCTTGTATCGAAGAAAATCGTTCGTCCTTGACTACAATATATAGCTTTTAAATTATAGTTCGAAGAATAGTTCGAAATATTCTAACACTTCTATTGGAAAGTTTTGTGAGCATGAACAGCCATTTCACTTTATAGAAACAATACATTAAATCTTTATATAAAATACTAGTAACAATATAGAAATCGATCTATAATATATTGTTGTATACAAGAATTTAGTAATATGTACTTTATAATGGAAGATATAAATATATAACTACAATTCCATAACTCGAAAGAGCGCCGAATGTGGTCATAATAAGACGTATTTTCATCTAGAGAACCCCCCCCCCCTCCAGCATTTAAAACAACAGGACTCTGTTGCAAGAGGGACGATAATCTATCTTTCAGAATACTGGACTGTCTACATTTAGAAGTACTTGTTATATCTGTGAGACCAGAAATAGATCTCACATTTGATGAAACAGTTCTATGTACATATTTATTGTGGCCAAAGCGACGAACAATACTTGTAGTCTGGCTGTCACCGAGTTTTATCATCCCGTGAACCTAAAGGTCGCGGTGTTTGGCTTCTGCTCACAAATTTAGGGGGCCATGACATAGGGGCTGAGCTGGGCCTTACGAAATGTGGAATGGTTCCATTGGTTAAAAAAGTAACCAATAAAAAAAGAAGATTATCACGTCAAACTCAATGCGCCAAATGGAAGAAAAGGGGGAGTAACCCCCCCCCCCCCCCGAGGGAACCACATCCGGTGACCCGAGAACGAGACAAGAAAATTATGAAGATTTGACTCTTAAGAAGGACGTGAGCAGATTTGCACAACTTGTGCACATATAGCTTGTACAACATGACTTAAAAACTTGTGCAAATGTTCCAAAAATACTGGTTAGATCTATATAAGGTGGAGTCCAATCAGATGAACGAGAAGAAGCCAAACACCGCGAGTTAGATCTATTTCTGGTCTTACAATATCAATGATCACACACTGCAGGCACGTTTCTAAACTTTCAAAGTATTGGAAATTGGGGCTGCAAACATCACAACTGCAAAAAAGTAGACACAATTTTATTTCGAAATTTCTACTTACAAGTACTTTCTCCATAAGTGATAAACTAGTTCTGTATTTGATCATAACGTAAGAAATTTCGAATATTTTCAAAACGTACATTGTTATTTATAGAAAAATGACATACGAAATTATGTCATTTAGTAATTTTGTAGTATAATTTATTGTATTTTAATGTATTTTGTAGTATTTAAGAATCTTGTTTTAAAAAGTGAATAGCTTCATTTATTTCTGACACTGATGAATTATGATACTGGTAATATTTATATTTTGGAATTTTACATATAGCCATTCCGCAAATATATCATAAAATACAGAAAACAATATCAATAATTTGCGGAATAGAGCACAGGGAAGCTGTTTGCGCTTCCAATACCTTCAGGTGTTAACCCGAAAATATATCTAATGGAAGATTTGTGCCCAAATCTTACAAAGACAAATGAAAACAACTGAAAATATTAAATTTATAAATCAGATGTAACAACTTATCAAATTACTAATATATTGAATTGTAATAGTGCTATCCATTAATTTCATTATCGTCATTACTTTCTTCTTTTTAGAAATCAATGACAACCACTCAAAAACAATCATTACAGCTCCCATGATATTATCAATTGAAGCTTTCAAATCCTAAAATCTAACAGATAGACCTACAGATCCTACAGATAGACCTACAGATCCTACAGATAGACCTACAGATCCTACAGATCCTACAGATCTAACAGATCCTACAGATAGATTGCAAGTATACAAAATAGCTGAAAAAGTTGAAATCTTCGTTATTAGAGTAAATATCTTTGCACTTTTTCTTCTTGATTTTGTTCAGTTATACCAATCGTGCTTAGAACAAAGACTAGATACCATCCTTATATACATAATGTATAAGGAACGTATTGTAACTGGGTCGAAAATTCGAATTCGAGTTTTCGACGGCAGAGCATGTTTCAAGCATCTCTGATTACGAATCGAACATTTTTGAGATTATGTATGTGTGTTCGTGTGTGTGTGTGTGTGTCAGTGAGCCCTTGGAGACGATATCTCACGAACGAAAGGAGCTATTAGAATAAAATTTGGTACAAAACTCACAATCTGTGATTACTGGAAGCCTATTGTTTTTAAACGCAATCGAATGTACAGAACCCCCATAAATTTTCGAGTGAAATTTTGAAAAAATTAAAACCTTTAATAAAGGTAAACAAACAGACATTTCTTATGTAATTTTCCCTTAGAAAACGATTGACACAAACTATTGGACGCTAGCATTTACCTTTCGAGAGGTATTGCACATTTGTCAGGAAAATTTATCAAAATCAAGTAAAATAAAAAATATTAAATCTTAAGAAACATGTTCACTTTTCATATGTAGCATCATGCGATAAATTGAGTGATATCATTCTCGTGGATCTAACTTGTTCAATTCACGAGAAAAGACAATTTGAGTAATACTTCTGTATTTGAACGCCAATAGCCATTTATCAGCTGAAGAATAACTTATTTTTTCCGTCCATAACGCTTGGCGAGATTTTGGCGACGAATTTGACGGAATATCGCCAACTTGGCGAAATTGATTATCTTGAAAATAATATAAGTATCTACTATAAGAATAACATTTTTGCAACTATAAAAGTAGTAAATTCATTGCATTATATAAGGAAAGCTATGTGCTGCCTACATCAGATTTTTTTTTCATATAAAAGTGTGAAATAACTTTATCCACAGGCTGTTGGACTAGCATAATCTGTCAACTGAATTTAACCGCAAAAATACTTTGTCATCCAAATGTTTTAGTCCAAGATAGAAATGAAAGCTTTTACACGTCTTATCGAACCTGGAAATTAATTTTATCTATTGCGACAAAAATTTTAATATTTATCTTTGTTGAAACAATATTTCAATAACGGAACACCACATTTTTTGCAAAAAAGCATATAAGAATATTATTAATTCAATTGCATAGAGTCGGCATTTGATTTGTCCCCATTGGTATATTGATTTCTTACGAAAGATAAGTTGGACTTAAAACTCATTGATGTGAAAGATGTAATAAAGGGCAACACGGCCCATTCCGGCTAAAATTACAATTTTATATACATTTACTACGAATTTATTGAATCTGGGTGTTTAACATTTAGTATGGTTTGTAATGCCACTGAAGAACACAAAACGCAATTTAATGTCATATAAAGAAATATTTTTAAAAAGGTAATAACAGCGGTTTTTGAAATATCATCTGAAAATTATAAGTGGAAGCAAAAGTTTTAATTAAGTCAGGGCAACAATGTGATGCAAAAGTACTAGTTTGAACTGACAATGTTGTTAATTTAAAAAACTGGGCGTAAGTAATTTCCCAGATTCGTTATATCCGCAATGCAAAATATTTTGCAAACTTTACCCATATTTTCAGCTATACTTTGTTGATAATTTTAGCAAATAAATAAGGAAAGCCACACTTACAGGCGTTTGGAGCATTCCAGCTCCATTTATGAAATATTCAGTTAATTGTAAAATTCATAAATTTAAAATTACAATTCGAATCAACAAAACTGACAATCCAGAAAAGCTGGAAACCCATATACTCTCGAATACCGAACGGGCTGGATTTTAGAACTTTTAATCAATTCCACATCTTAAATTTGTTTCCAAAAACTTGAAACTCATGCAAGTTTTCAGAGTTCTATCACTAAAGATTTTGTAGGTTTTATAAGAACCTGAAAGTTTGAAGAAGGTCTTTAAAATCTTTACATAGTACTTCCAAATGAGGTTTAATCATTTTAATATTACAATTCCTCAATATTGAAGTGTTTAAAACATTAATGAGGTATATATTTTGATAATTACATGCTAACCTAATTGCAAATCGTGACAGCATTCTAAAAATATAAATTTATTAAAAACATATACATAGTGGCTTTCAGAGCAAAAGCCTCAATGTATAGAATGATGATTTAAAGAAGAAGAATTAATAATAAACTCTATTCTAATAGGTAGATTTAATTTTATTGGTGTCTTCAATCAGGTTCAAATATAGTGCATAAAATGTAATAATACACAAATTGAATAAATTACATTAACACAAAACAATGTCAGTACGTTGTTAATAACGATAAATACATAACAATGAATAGATAAGATTACAACACTATAACAATATAATAAATTGACAGTGAATTTTCTGTAAAGTTTATTGCTTAATATTAGAACTTCATTTTGTAGACATCCTATTTTTGTTTAGAAATAGTTTGGAATATTACAAATAGTCAGTTTGTTAGTCATATATTTAGAAATAGTTAGACAATAGGTTTAGAAATATGAAAATGCTAGAAAAATTATTTTTCAACAAATAAAAATAAAGTTAATGTTTTTACCACTACACCAACGACTCCAAATTTGAGAATTTTTGTGATTTTCCTTTACAATCAACATATTTTTCTACCTATCCTGAAACATCCATGTTTTTTTTCTTATATTTGAGATGAGATGATAAATTTCCAAATGAAAACTTTTTATATACATGCAAACAATTTTTGATTATTTTGTCGGAAATATATTTGTTTCTAAATATATAAAAATAATTTCAATATTTTACATTTTGATTTTTTCTTCATAAAAACTAAAAATATTTGTTTAAACTTGTTTCTGGATTACATTGCTCAATTATACTCAAAATAGCTTCTAAACTTTCAAAAATATATCTAAACAGTAGGAAACAAAAATGTTTAGTAGAATACCCAGTTGCGAGATCAATGATTTGTTTTTACAAAGCTCTTATAATTTTCGAGGAATGGTCTTGTTACGTTAACAAGATTAAAAATTTCCGTTTCTAATGCATATGTCTCAAGAACTAAAAATTGCCAGACATGAACTCAAGGAAGTAATTTGTAGACCATTAAAAGTCTTACAATGATATATAATTAAATTTTGGAACAGATTATTAATTTTAGAAATATAAAGGATATGGAATAATTCTTTTAATTTATTCAATATCTGATATTAAAATCCCAAATTAAAAGCCTACTTAGCTAAAAATATCAACTTTCTGTATTTATATAATAAAAAATCATAAAAAATATAATTAATAAAACTTCATAAAAAATAAATATATTTGTTTAAACTTGTTTCTGGATTACATTGCTCAATTATACTCAAAATAGCCTCTAAACTTTCAAAAATATATCTAAACAGTAGGAAACAAAAATGTTTAGTAGAATACCCAGTTGCGAGATCAATGATTTGTTTTTACAAAGCTCTTATAATTTTCGAGGAATGGTCTTGTTACGTTAACAAGATTAAAAATTTCCGTTTCTAATGCATATGTCTCAAGAACTAAAAATTGCCAGACATGAACTCAAGGAAGTAATTTGTAGACCATTAAAAGTCTTACAATGATATATAATTAAATTTTGGAACAGATTATTAATTTTAAAAATATAAAGGATATGGAATAATTCTTTTAATTTATTCAATATCTGATTTTAAAATCCCAAATTAAAAACCTACGTAGCTAAAAATATCAACTTTCTGTATTTATATAATAAAAAATCATAAAAAATATAATTAATAAAACTTCATAAAAAATAAAAATATTTGTTTAAACTTGTTTCTGTATTACTTTGCTCAATTTTAATCGAAATAGCTTCTAAAAACTTTCAAATATATATATAAACAGTAAGTAACAAAAATGTTTAATAGAATATCCAGTTGCGAGATCAATGATTTGTTTTTACAAAGCTCTTATAGTTTTCGAGGAATGGTCTAGTGAACTTTTAGAAGATTAAAAATTCCCATTTTTAATGCCTACGTCTCAAAAACTGAAAATTGCCAGATATGAACTCAAGGAAGTAATTTTTAGTTCATTAAAAGTCTTACAATGATATATAATTAAATTTTGGATCATATTTTTAGTTTCAGAAGTATAGAGTTTATGGAATATTTTTTTAATTTATTCAAAATCTAATTTTAAAAACCCAAATTAAAAACTTATTTAGTCAGAAAAATCCACTTTCTGTATATATATATATATATATATATATATATATATATATATATATATATATATATATATATATATATATATATATACATATAGATATATATATATATGTGTGTGTGTGTGTGTGTGTGTGTTTCTGTATAGACCTTAAATAAAAGTTCTAGTAACATGCCGATTTAACGGCTTTACGTCAGTGCCTTCTATACACATGAAGTTGCTGTGGTTATTCCTTGTCATTGAAGGTTTGTTTGTGTAAGTGACCTATTCCGTGTCTCATGTTGAACATTTTACAGCATTTCTTCAAGTATTTAATATGGATTTATGATATATTTTACTTCAATGATTTTGATAAATGTTTTTAATGTTGGATAACAGATATATGGTTTATGTTAACATTGGATGTTTATATTTAAATTGACTAGATAAAGGTTTTCTTCAGTCAGTGATTCCTCCTCCTAAATATGGACAAATCATGTGACTTATTTTCTCTTTCTACTTTGATACAATTGTATTCTCTTCTATAGCAATGTATCGGCTATCGAATGTGTCGTCGCGACATAAAGCTTACTTTCCCGGGGAGAGGGTGTCACACACACCTCCGGCCAATTTTTGGTACATTGCTTTCACCTTCATTCTATTCCTTTCTGGGTTGCCATATATATATATATATATATATATACATATATATATATATATATATATATATATATATATATATATATATATATATATATATAATTATATATATATATATAGACATACATATAATTATATATATATATATGTAAAAATAGAAAGATTTCTAAAGAAAAATATTGAAATAAGTTTTCAGTGTACTTGCGCACAGCAGCATAAAACACTAAAAATATGTATTGACATAATAGAAATAGAAAAGAAGAAGGAAGGTAACGTAAAGTGCTTACACTAAGGCGGTAAGGGGAAGTGACCTTATTCCCTAGTTAACAACATGCATGTCCCTAATGCCGCGGCATGCACTCCTGCACTGACATTAGCCAACCTCCGGAGTGATAATCAAAATTATCACGAGACCCTTGATAAAGGAAGTGGATATGAAAAAGTAAGGACCAAGTTATAGAGACAAGGTATTATACCGAATACTTAACTCGTTGTACTAGGAATTTGAGATGCAGAAATATGTGGAAATCGAACGTTATAGATCTCTGATAAAGATTGCTGTAGAGGAAAACTACCTATATAACGGGCTGAATTTCTATAAGCAAATCAAAGGCATCCCCATGGGCGGGGGATGTTCGTCAATTTTGGCGGACATCTATCTTCATCATTTTGAAAAAATGTCCCATATTAACAATGAATTGATTTACATACGTTACGTCGATGATTTGTTAATAGCTTATGAAAACGAAAATTTTCAAATGAATTTTGAATTTTATTACTCAGATTTAATATTGGAAGAACATCCACCAACCCAGAATAATGTAATAAATTTTCTGGATCTCAGTATTGATTTCAGCCATAATATACTTTCATTCTATATATATGATAAAAGAATAACTTATAATATTGCTACAGCAGGTATCATACATTGGATCTCTAATTTGCACTTGAATATATTTAGAAATGTATTCATTGGTGGTCTAGCAAGAACAAAAAGAATAGTAAGCAGTGACGTCACTAGACTGGAAAATGACAAAAAATTCTTATTGCAGGCATTCATGCAAAAATATCCTAAGCGATTTATGATACATTACATCAAAAATTACTACGGAAAAAACGAAATATATGGGTTGAATTTGTGTAGATATTTGAAGACTTTGTGAATTTCGATCGAACATCTTTATGGATTGTGACATCACAGACATCAAAAGTGCTGAATTGAATATTTTGATGTTATAAATATGTAGCAAGTGCAGGAACTTGGCTGTCTCTATAACTTGGTCCTTACTTTTTCATATCCACTTCCTTTATCAAGGGTCTCGTGATAATTTTGATTATCACTCCGGAGGTTGGCTAATGTCAGTACTGGCGTCCAGGAGTGCATACCGCGGCATTAGGGACATGCATGTTGTTAACTGGGGAGTAAGGTCACTACCCCTTACCGTCGGCCGTCCAAATAGTTGCTCTTAGTCCTCTGGACGAGTCGGACAGTCTGGGTCTTCTACTACCCCTTACCGCCTTAGTGTAAGCACTTTACGTTACCTTCCTTCTTCTTTTATATTTCTTTTATGTCAATATATATATATATATATATATATATATATATATATATATTCCTCTTATTGTGCTGTTACAAAAATTTTTTCCACCCTTTTTTGCCACATGTGTATCTTATTCCATACTTTAACTTATATATGAAACATGAAAAAAGGGGCAATTTATAGCAATTTAGTACCTGTTTTATGTATAATGTTTACTTATCAAGTTTTTTAATAATATCAAGTTTAAAAATAATCAACAGCTTGTCGTATAGTCTTTTTGATATCAGTTTTACATTTCCGTCGATCTTCCTTCCTCTTAGCTTTACAAAACATTTCCTTTTAATGATCAGTCTCAGGCATATACAATAGAAGCAAAATAAAATTTCTTCAATTATCTATATATATATATATATATATATATATATATATATATATATAAATCTAGTAATCTCTAATATCTTTATAAATACATATAAATATATCTAATATCACTATAAATTATTTTCGGTATATTAATGTTTATGTATGTTTTCGGTTTAATATGTTTTCTGCAAATGAAATGAAACGGTATAAGTTTCTCTCTACACATCTCTTCATTGGGTTTCATTTAAATAAATACTGTGACATTGTTTGACTTCGCTTATCGTAACGCTAGTACGCATATGCACACTGCACTTTAAGAACACATATGAGTTTTAATCCGATATACATTAAATTAAGCATAAAAAGAAAAGTTGATGTGAGCAACTCATTATTTAATATAGATTAAGCGTAGCGTTTTTAATATATAGGACCTTCAGGGTAACGTTTTAATGTAGTATATTTCAGCCTAAAGCTGAAAGAGAGCAGTCGTAAAGAATTATTGCACTTTATCCATGCGAACAACCAAATGGGTAAAAAGTCGAGAGACCAACAATGCACCACCAACATACATATTCTAGCTTCAAAAGTTTTTATAGGTGAGCTATTATGATTCCAAAACTAAAGAGTGTTCCAGCTATTGTAAGTATAAGACTCTTCTTTAATGGTAGAACTCCTGCCATTAGGACAATGGGTCTTCGGTGTAGTAAAGCATTTACAGAAACTGTTAGCCTAGTTAGTTGGATAAAATTAGGATCACATGATATATCTTCATTTAAGCACATCAAATCTGATCTCAATTTTTCAAAAGCAGTTGGAATTTCGGAAGCAAAAATAATATCTCCCATGATCAAAACTATGTTCCAAATGTAATTTATTGCAAACTGTACCATTTCGGAATCTGAAAAGAAGGAACTTTCCCTCATTAGGCTGTAAGACAGTGTAAATATTATAAAAACATGTGTCGTAATTAAAGAAAATAAAGAAGATGAAAATATTTCATTTAACATTTGAGTACCATTAAATACGTTCCTGCACTCGCGAACTAGTCGGTTAACAGCAGCCACTTGTGTAAGACACGAAGCAGAATGCATATTGTTGTCCTGAAGTTTAGGTAAATGTATACGGCAAATGATATTTTTCCAATAATAGCATAAAACACAGAAAAAAGAGCTTATAACGGTTGGAATCGTAATTGTCGTGAAATTTATTAAAATTACACTGAAGAAGATTGCATATTTCCATCCACTCCCATGTTCCTCAGGTATGAGATTCAATTTATACAGTTTGCACTCTGTATGACAATATTTAGCCGTAGCAAAGGTTTTTGTAATCGGATATATAATTCCTACTAACGCGAAAAAAATAAAAAATAATAAGAGACTTGAATTGTGAGTATTTGATATATTCATTAACTTCTTGAGAGTGAACAGCTGATTTCGTTTCAAATACAAAGAACACCAAGCAAATACGGTCATTAAGAAACCAGAACCAAATGACAGTCTAGCTTTCAAATCTAATTGTGAAAGTAAATAAATAGTAAAAATGGTAGACCACACCAAAGAAATATATGTCATTAATTTCAACACAATGGAGACAAACTTAATTCCGTTCCCTTCATCGTTAGGAACACCAGAAGATATTCCTATGATTCGTAGCGGCATACATATATCTTTATACATTGCTTGTAAAATTGCTGACTAGGGGCGACGTCTGAAAGAGTTGATCACTAGGATCAGACTATTTATTCTTCTTTGATGTTACAGCAGTATTTCATTACTCAGAAAATCAATAAATGCAATTATCAAATGGAATAGTGTTTCCATTATGAAAATGAAGGATAAATGTCAATATTTAGAAATAATTAAAAACTTATATCAATATAGCTACATTAAATTGCAGTCAAGTAAATGGAATTTGTTAAAGAGTTGCAACAAGTAAAACTTTCTTAATATTTCGTTTTAAATCGATTTTATCACGTGTCACAAATAGTAGGTTTTGGCGTTTGATGTTACATTTAAACACATAATTTATAAATGATATAAAAGGCATAAATGATATTGTCGTCAATAAATGCAAAACATCATCTCCTTTGCAAACAAAGGGACTGTTCGAATAATAAGTGGTTTGTAATTTAGAAACAATTAAGACAGCTTTTAAGATTATACACAACATATTACAAAATAAAATATGTTTGTATGTATGCCTTTTCAGTGGAAAATTTAATATTTGGTCAAACAAAGAGTGAATATATGATACAGTGTTAATTTTATTCAATCTACTATCAGTTTTTACAAGAAACATTTTTGCAGATGCAATTAATGTTCTGTTTCTTTCTTTCTGATCACTTTGCTATATGATAAAATTGGTCCACACATTGACGCAAATTTGCTACACGAAGCGGGCGTTCATTTTTTGCATTGAAGTAAATCGTTTGTCATTGACTACAATATTTAGCTTCTAAATTATAGTTCGAAGCATAGTTCGAAATATTCTAACACTTCTATTGAAAAATTTTGTTATCATGAACTGTCATTTCACTTTATAGAAACAATATATTAAATTTTTGTATAAAATACTAGTAACAATATAAAAATCGATCTATCATATATTGTTTTATACAGGAATTTAGTACGTGCTTTATAATAAAATTTATAAATATAAAACAAGAATTCAATAACTCAAAGAGCGCCGATTGTGGACATAATAGGACTTCTTTTCAACTCCTGAACCCCTGCAGCATTTAGAACAATAGGACTCTCTTGCAAGAGGGACGATAATTCATCTTTCAAAATACTGGACTGTCTAAATTTAGAATTGTTTGATATATCAAGAATCACATACTCCAGGCATGTTCTAAAGCTTTCAAAGGATTTAGAAATTAGTGCTGCAAACATCACAACTGCAAACGATATATAGACACAATTTTATAGCGAAAGTTCTACTGACAAGTACTTTCTCCAGAAGCGATAAACTAGTTCTATATTTGATCATACCGTAAGAGATTTCTAATATTTTCAGAACGTGCATTGTTAGTAATAGAAAAATGACAAAAATATGTCATTTTGCAATTTTGCCGGGCTTGAATATATTTTGCAGTATTTAAAAAGCTTGTTTGCATAAATAGCTTCATTTATTTCTGACACTGATATATTATATTTCTGGTAATTTTTATGTTCAGGAATTTTAGATATTATCATTTTGCAAATATAGCATAAAATGCAGAAAACACTATCAATAACTGCGGAATGGTGCGCAGGAAAGTTGTTTCTACGCTCTTGTCAACAACATAGAGAAAGTAGCATTCGCTTCCAATATCTTAAGCCGAAAATATATCTAATGCAAGATTTGTGCCCAAATCTTACAGAGACAGCTGAAAACACACACACATATATATATATATATATATATATATATATATATATATATATATATATATATATATATATATATATATATATATATATATATATATATATATATGCTTATTTATCTATATGTGTAGTTACAAAAAATATGTCCACCCTTCTTTACCACATGTATATCTTATTCCATACTTTAACTTATATATATGGAACAGGCAAAAAGAGGTTTTTTATACGAATTTAATACCTGTTTCATTTATAATGTTTACTTATCAAGTTTTTTTTTTAAATATTCAACATCTTGTATTATAGTCTTTTTGATATCACTTTTACATTTCTGTCCACCTTCCTTCCATTTAGCTTTACAGAATATTTTCTTCTTCTTCATTTTCTTCATTTTCGTTTTTTTAGTCTCAAGCACATATAATACAAGTATTAATATATATACACACACATATATATATATATATATATATATATATATATAAATCTAATAATCTCTAATGTCTTTATATATATATATATATTTATATATATAAATATCTATATAAATACATTTCGGTTTGTTAGTTTAATATTTTTTCGGAGATTTTATCGGTATACGTTTATCTCCACACATCTCTACATTGGGTTTTGTTTAAATAAATACTGTGACATTGTTTGAATTCGTATGCACACTGCAATTTAAGTACAAATATGAGTTTTGATAGGATATACATTAAAATAAGCATTAAAAAGATAACTTGATGTCAGCAATTCATTACTTATTATAGATTTAACTTAAGTGATTATTATAGATTTAAATTAAGTTTGTGGAATCCATTTTAAAAATTAAGCTATCTTGTAAATAAAATCAGAGTTCAGTACTCCTTAAAGATTTCCACACTATATATATATATGTAAATAAATCATCAAATTACTTGTCCATTGCAATTAAGTAATATCGTGGAACTATTTTCTAATATTCTTTTATATATTCGTAATTAACACCAGTGTTCATTAACTCCATTAAGGGTTCCACGCATACAAGTAAAACACTATGAAATTGAAATACACGTAAATAAATCACAAAAATTCAAATGTTTGTGAACACACTCTCGAAAAAAATTTCTTAAGTCGTAATAAAATAGTTTAATTGTGCCTTTAATTTATAGAATTCAATTAAATGTACGTAATTATGTTAGAGTACGCTGACTCTATATATATAGATATATATTTTTTTAATACCACAATGTAAACAAGTGTTTTCTAGACTCCAACATCAATTGTATTTCAAATTATTTCATATCGTGAATAAAATAAGAGTTGCAAAAATATTTTTAAAGTTTCGAAAGTGTCTAACCATAATACAAACAATTTTATATTTCAATTTCTTAATTTCCAATATCAATTTTAAACTTCATATTTCAATTTCTCAAATTTCAAATCGTGTATTTAAATTGTATTACAAATTTTAAATTTCATTACTTTATCTCTCTCTCTTCGTTAAAAGGTTAAAAAAAATAAATGTCCGTTATTAATCTCATCTCTCTGTTTGTTAAGCTTCCATTAACTTGATTAATTCAGTTTCGCTTTCGGCGTTAAAATGTTGTAGAGAGATAGATGTTCCTTATTCGATTGTAGGCGAGAATAAAGTTTCAATGTCAAATCAGAAGTCATGAATCAGCAGTCAACATATAAAAATTTAAATAAATCCCATGTACGAATGTTAAAATTCCAAAAGTTCAAATTTTGCAACAGGTGCTCAAGAGACGTGGTCACGAAGCACCAATATGTCACACAGGTAGATGAAGGTGTCACGCACCAAACATATAATATGCAATACGAAACGAACAAGATATTTGTAAGTTTGTAATTAGTAAGAAGCAAATATGCTATTGCCGTGAATGTGTTAAGCCGTGAAGTTCGCTGGCACAACCCATAAATGTTATAACCCCAGGTTCTATTTCGAAGTTCTCCCGTCCAGGAATAAATTCATGGATGACCTGTTAGACGAATACAAAAATGCCGGATAAGTAAATAAAACACTTACGCATCAAGTGGCATCTCCTGAAAACATTTATATTAATTACAATTTCAGGAGACAAATATAACGTTAAATAACCACACAGGTTTAAATATAAATCACTTTATTTATTCAATATTGTAATTAAGAAGAACAGAAGTTAAAATTATAACTGAATCATTATCAGGAAGCAAAACGCTAAGTAACTGTGACACTGGACTCAGGACCGCAATTAATTTGTTTGCTGCCACGAATTTAACCAATGAATATAATAAGTTTTTCTACAACATAAAAGGAAGTGGCACAGCAATATTTAAGTATATAATAAGCAATATGATCTAAAATATTTAAGGTATGGTCTCAAAGCAACAGGAGAAAACTCGCACTCAGAGATAAGCAAATTAGAACTGATAATTAATCAAGTTGATATAATTCAGGAACGGAAGTCAGAGTTTACGTAATTTAAGGAAAAGATTCTTTATATTTATGCTTCCGTAAGACAAGTGTAGATGCAGAGCAGTCAACTCTTACCTCCCCAATTGGAGTTGCAGAAGTTTCGGAAGCGGACATACGCCTCATATCGCAGGGAATTTGGCTTCGTAGTTGCATTCCGTACCATTCCAACATCTCGACCCGGCACATAGACCTCGGGCCCCATCGTACCTTCCTCGTCGCAGCTCTCTCAGCTAGGCGTCGGGTTCTCTTCGGCGATGCAGGCATCTTCGGCTCTTCCTCCCATGCCCACGAGAGGACAGAAGTCGACTTGGGGCCCACTCCCGCACTCCATGCTGGGCAACATTAAAAATGGTCCAGGCCGACCTGAGAGCGTCGACAATTAGACAGGAAGAAAAGCCACGAATATTCTTTGCAACAACTTTTATGTAACTAGGCGGATTCAGGCCCCAGAATCATTCGGACCTACCAGAGAGCTTATTTATCGTTATCAACCAATCAAAAACTTCACACACATACCCTCTTCAACTTACGGCAGGGTTCCGAAATTGAAATATGCTGATACATCAGACCCTCGCCGAAAGGTCTCAAATTCATCCAGAAGTTTCTCTCCAAAATCTATTGTGCAGAAAAGTGCATGCCTTGCACTAACATTACCAGGCTTCGAGCAAGCTTCATCCGCTTTGCCCGGGAATAAAGACCTTGACTTTAACGGTCAAATAATAACGAAACTTCTCTCTGAATGCGGTTTTTACAGATTAATAAAATGGCTAAAAGCTTTCCTTTCAGTATAGAATATTTTGTATAATACATATTTAATAGACAGGAGGGATAATGAAAACAGGATTTAAATTGATATAAAAATATAGAATCTTGATAATTAATATATAATTTGTGATTTTTACAAGGGTTTGACGAGATTATGAAATCTCGTCACAACAGATGTGATCTTTATCCCCTCAAAACACGCAAAGTTACTCTTTCCATTTGGTGCAATTCGAACTGTAATAAAAATAACAAGATTGATATTGTTATAAGTAATCAAAAGAAGGTTGAAATTACGTTAAATAAAAATATGGAAGTAGGAGTGATTAAAAATTTCAAAAGAATTACTAATGAAGAAATGCAAATCGGAGATACCGTATTTTTGAAAGAGTAAAACAAACCCAATATGCTACAAGATAGATTTCAGGGACCCTTTCGAGTAGTAAAACTTGGAGAGAAAAATAAATTGACCATTAGAAATAAATATAGCATGAAAGATGAACTAATTGAAATTCACGCTACCTAATGTTATATAGAAAAAAATGTACAAACTGCGTAAGAATTGATGGAAAAATATGATAAAAACAGTGAAATAAATGAGATTCACCCAAAAAAGTGTCATATAACACAAAAGGTACAAAGTGAAAATAAATATAACGGTAACGGTGAAATAATTAAGATTCAATCAAAAAAATGTTATACTGTACAAAGTGTAGAAATTAAAAATGTTCAACCTACAAATGAAAATATGCAGCGTAAAAGCGAAAATACTGGTGTCAAAATTATGCAAAATCCAAAAGTTGATAAGAATTTTGAAAATATGGATCAGAAAAATATGCAAAATGAAAATGTTAAATTGCGAAGAGTACATAATGTAAATGAGAATAAAATGTTTGAAGAAATCCAAAGTCAAAATGAAAATTCGATGAGATTAGAGGGAAAGGATTATACTCAAAATTCAGATGAGATTAAAATAATAGGTGTTTTGGATAATGAAATGAAAATGTAAATTTTCAAGAAATACAAAATTCAAATGTTTGTAAAAATATTCAAAATGAAAATGAAAGTAATAATTTTCCAAGAAATCCAAACTGAAAATGAAAATCATGATAATGAGAAGTAAAATTCAAATGAGGTTAAAATAATGGATGTTATAAAAAATGAAAGTGTTAATTTTCAAGCAATTCAAAATGAAAATAGAAATCATAATAATGATAAGCAAGACTCACTTGAAAATAAAATAATGGGTGTTTTGCATAATGAAAGTCAAAATGTTAATGATGTTCAAAATATTCAAAATGAAAATGGAAATGTTAATTTTCAAAAAACGCAAAATTCAAATAATGCTAATAAATGTATTCAAAAGGAAAATGATAAAATAATAAGGGATATTAATCACAATGATATTGAAGGTAATGATTTTCTAAAAGTAAATTCAGAAATAATTCAAAATCAAAGCATATATAAAGATTATGTTAGTCAAAAATTAAAGTTGTTAAATGAGATACAAATTCACAACACAAGTGAAGGTGATAGTCATGAGCAAAATGAGAGAAAGCTGGATGAAAATTCTGTCATTAGATCAAAATTATTTAGAAATTCAAAATTTGCTGATGGTTGGTTTTTCAAAAATTGTAAAATGAGAGAGAGATAAAAAGAATAACAAATTAAAATTATTCTAAGGAAAATGATCTGCATGGAATGAATTTTAAAAATAAAAAAATGAATAAAGATATGAAATGTTTAAAAGCAATAATGAAGGAATTGTTTTAAAAATGAAAATGGTATAAATTTCAAAGAAAATAAAAGTAGTTGTACAAAAATTTGTTTTAAAAAATTATATAATAATGATGCATAGAATATAAATGATAATATAAATGATAATGAAGTCAAAAATATTTTACATGAGATAAGCAGTTTGAGTAATTAATTTATGCAAATAATTTCTAAAAAAAATGAAAGGTAGAATCAAATATGTTACCTAATTGGGTAGATGAAAGGTCTGTAGCCAAATCCAGGCAAAATAAAAAACTAATTGAAGAACATTGAGTGCGAAATAAAGCATTTTTGTTGTTCATTTACAGAGCAAGAAAAAATTACGATAATCATGTGTCGAAAGCCCAGGCCGATCGACTCATCCTAAAACATAGAGCTTAATGGGCGGCCGGACGATAATCATGTGTGTTTAAATGAATATGAATATGAACATAGAATCTAAATAAATAAATGGGATATGAAAATAAAATGTAAATACTGATGAAAGAAAATGCGCGATAATAAAAATAAATGTGAGATAAATATGCAATGAATGTAAATAAGTACGAAATGATTAAATAAATATGTTAAATAATAAGGAATTTTGATGTCAGTGGGGAATGTAAATAAAAAATGAAAAGTATCGATGACAGACGATAGCAAAAACTGAAAAGCGTGTGTAAACAAACGGCAATCTACATAATATATATATATATATATATATATATATATATATATATATATATATATAATATATATATATATATATATATATAATATATATATATATATATATATATATATATATATATATATATATATATATATATATATATTCTGTTAGTAATGCCATATAAATTGATGAATATATATTTTTAAATATGACAAAAAAATGTGAAAAATATATTCTGAATAAGTTGTTCAGACATGTTATGAAAGAAATAAAAGTACATTTGGATGCAATAAATGTCATGTGTAGTAAGTTGATAAATAAATTATTAAGTTGATAAATAAAATCATAATATGTAATGTCTATTACGGCTATAAAGTATGTTAGCCACAGTTAATAAAATATCAGCAGAGGTAAGAATTAGATAATAATGTGAGCGATAGAAGGATAATAAATCGCGCGCCATGATTCATAAATGTCAGGCATTCAAAGTTATCAAAATTTAAATAAAGAAATATGATAAATATTGGGGAAAAGATTGTATAAAAATTAGCTGTTAAAGTAAATAAATCGTAGGATATATAAGTAAATAAATTTGTAAATAAGCAAAATAATGCTCGGAAGCAATTTTTAAAAATAAATAAATGAGTAAATAAATAAGGGGGAGTTTTGAGACAAAGAAAATTAAATTTCAGTTTCTTTAAAAAAAAAGTTATATAAAATTTAAAAATTAAGGTATTAAGCAAAGTGTTAAAAAAAATAATTTTAAACAAATTATATATAAAAAATTTTGAAAATTTCAAAATTAAAAAAAAAAATTCAATTTTTTTTTAAATTCATAAAGTCGTATGGAAGGTATAGAGAAAGCAAATTAAATAAGAGAGAATCTCAATAAAGAATAGAAAGAGAAAATACGTTAAAAGACAATGCAGTAAGGGGCTGTTCCAAATTCCACGTGTATCTGCAGTTATAGAAAAGTGAATAGCAAGTTTGATTAATATTAATAATTAAATAATTAGAAAGTATATATTTAAAAAAATAACTCGACGTTTATATACACGCTGAATGGGATAAGAAGGTTTACGATACTTCAAGTGTTCAGTCCTTTGTGTTTTAGAAGCTCCTCCATCTTCATTTCAACCCGCGCCCACAATCCACGCCGCACGTTGTCATCGAACTGCAAATGCCTGGTCATTCTTGAAAGTAAAGTTGAGTGGTACATTGCTTGTAATCTGTCATTTGCAAAAAACGATTAAAAGAAGAGAAATCAAGGGGTCAGTCCTTTTTTGGTCCGTTCCGAGAAAAATTCTGCACATTTCCGTTTAGGGCACTTCCGCTATAAAAGAAGGGTTCTTCTAATGAACTTTTCGAAAGTCAATCGATCATTTAGCTGTCACAAATCAGGAGTAGCTGTGTTTTGTTTACATTCTGGGCCAAGAAGGTTGAAGGGGACATCTCAGCTCAATGTGTTGTCAACCTCATATGCAATGTAAAGTTACTTAAAGAGTCTGATGTATAAAGAATATTTTCAGTGGTTGAATTAAAAAAAATGTCTGATGGTATTAATAATTATGTACTAGTGTTTAAAGATTAAGCATATATATTGTATTATATTTATGAAGCTATCAATAATGATGAAAAATGTTAGATTAAGCAGGAAAATAATTGTGTTAATAAATATACTGTGAAATTTGTACAAAAAAATGTGTAATTGTGTTAAAAGTATCAAGAGTTAGATAACTAGGTATGTTACATTTCAAAGCGATTGTGCATGTGTTTAAAATAGTTTTAAAATAATGAAAATTTAATTATGCTTATCAATTGAAAGCTTATACCTGGTGAATTTGATGAATACATGACTTTTATATACTGTATTATATGTGTTAAAAAACTGTCGGTGATCAAAAAGACTGTGTTTGACTGCTGCCATTCTGGACGAACTTTGTACCAAGAAAAAAATGTCAATTACAAAATTGCGATTCGAACTTTTTTTCGAACTTTACTGGTGTTGTTTTTATTTGTTTTGTTTTTATCCGAGGGGTGATATGTGAGACCAGAAATTGATCTCACATTTCATGAGACAGGTTTATATGTGTAATTTATTGTGGCCAAACCGGCAAACAATACTGCCAGTCTGGATGGCACCGAATTTTACAACCCACGAACCTAAAGGTCAGAAAACATAAATTTAGAAGCGCTATGACAGAGGGGGGCCGAGCTGGCCCTTACGAGGATGTGGAATGGTTCCATTGGTTAATGGATTAACCAATGGAGAAAGTACTTGTTGCGTCATATTGAATGCTTTAAATGAAAGCAAGGGGTAAAATGACGCCCCCGAGAAAGAGGAGAGCCACAGCCTGTGACCCAAGAATCAGGTAGATATACTAACATGACTTAAGAACGACACTGGTGAGCACTTGTTGAGAGTTGACTAAAACTTGTACAATATGATTTGAGTAGATGTGTGCAACGACTACAACGTTATGAGTTGTGCGGAGGCTTGCCTGTCATTATGATTGAACGACAATACCTAAGAAGCAGAGTAGTGCTGTTGTTGTTGTTGAGACCCAGACCGTCCGACCTACCAGAAAGGTGTAAGGTAACTGTATGGACGGCCGGGAAGTGCCACCCAATTTAGACCGGAACCCAGTGGGGGAGGCATCCACAGGGACCGTACCCTCCTTCCCCTACCACCAACCTCTCGGAAGGACTTACGGACCCACATGTTTAACGTGATCGTACTCCGCATGAACACGGCGGCATTTTGTGGTAGCGTGCAAACCACGGGGATACCGCACCCGAGATGGCCAACAGCACGCGGTGTTCTGAGGTGGTCACCCACCAAGTACTAACCGCGCCCGATGCTGCTTGACTTCGGTGATCTAACGAGAACCGGTGTTTTCAGCACGGTACGGCCGTTGGCCAAGAAGCAGAGTAGTGCGTAGAGGTTCCGAAATAAGGGAGATCTAGGATGTGTTCAGTGCAACCAAGTATTTGCAAGCATTATGGTCTATTGCAAAGGCCCAAATTGAAGATATGTGTTCCTCAAATATCCACAGGTTGTTAAATACGTTATGTATATGTTTAAGGGTCTCACATGCTAATCTCCTCTCTCTCATGCTATCTTCCTAAATGATTAATAAGCATGTAATTATCGTAATTGAATTTAATAGGTATTTTACGTTTTTAATAAATGTTTTTGTTAAAGTTAAATTGGTGCAATCCTTTTGGTAATATATTAATCAGTAAATCCTTTACAGGAGTTACTCAGAGGTTAAATAATTGGAGGGTTATTGCATACACAACGAACAACGTAATGATAATAATGATAAATAATGTTTATCATAAATATTATTTCTCTTATTTATATTTGTGACCCACAACTAGTAATAATATAAAAATCCATCTATCATATATTGTTTTATACAGGAATTTAGTAATACGTTCTTTGTAATACAATTTATAAATATAAAACAACAATTCCATAACTCAAAAGAGCGCCGGATGAGGTCATAATATAAGACTTCTTTTAAACTCCAAAACCTCTCCAGCGTTCAAAACAATAAGACTGTGTTGGAAGAGGGGCGATAATATATCTTTGAGAATACTGCACTGTCTACATTTAGAATTACTTGCTACATCAATGATCATACACTCCAGGCACGTTCTAAAACTTTAGAGGCTAAAAAAACATCACAACTGCAAAAAAATAGACACAATTTTATAGTGAAATTTCTACCGACAAGTACTTTTTCTAGAAGGGATAAATTAGTTCCATATTTGATCATAACGTAAGACATTTCGAATATTTCAAAAACGCGCATTGTTAGTAATAGAAAAATAACAGACGAAAATATGTCATAGATAAAATCAAGGACAAAACGTTTTTAAAAAACGAAAGGTCTTTTATTTAACACATCCTAAAAGATGTACAAAATATGTTAAAAACTGCCACAGCGCTTTCGAACGCATATACGCCCTTCATCATTGGCTACATGAAAAATAAAAACATGGACTATTTATATATAGAGAGACCAGTTTAAAGCAAACTTGCATAAAATATAAACAAGAAAGATCAATCATGCTTAAAGCATTGATTATGAAATACTTTCCAACTTCAATGCAATTTTATTTAAAAAAGTCGAAAATGCAATATATTCCTCGGTAATATTTTAAAACTTATCACAATACTACATTGATTTATTATATTTGAAACCTTAAACCTTCATCGAAAAAAATTAACTTCATTCAAATGACGGCATTAAAGTATAAATTGCCTGGTTTAAACATCTCTAAAATGTAATACATTCCTTGGTAATAATTTTAGAATTATCATAATACTACGATAATTTATTATATTTGAAAACTTCATCGAAAACAACTGAAATTCATTCAAATGACGTCATAAAAAAATAACACGCCTGGCTCTTTCTATAAAAGCAACATTTCATTCATAAATAATTCCCCCATTCATGTCTTTCATCACAATACTATAATAATTTATTTTATTTAAAAATTAAGACCATTGAGCTACAAGTAAGTAAGCTCTATTCGTTAAACTTCATCGAAAAATATCGTCCTTCTCTTTCTAAAATCAATGAATATTTCATTCATATCAGCTAAGCAGACTCCATGGACTATTTGATTTTGTGTTAAAGAATTACAGCGATTCTAATACAACTCATTCTACATATTTTGTTGTTTACATTTTACATAGGTGAAAAATAGGCTTAATAGTAGAAATAATCAAATTTAGATGAGCATTTAAACTGGAATATATTGTCATTGCGTTGTTTCCGTATGTAGATGCACAGAATTTAGGCAAAAATAAAGTAGTTTTAGGACGGATACAACACTCAATATGAATTAAAAAGAACTTTAAAAATCACGATTTTGACACAAGATGGATGCCATATATCATTTTGAAGTGGGTCATGTGATCGTTTCATATCATGGACACGTGATCGCTTCATATAAGAGGTGTTATTATTATTTTAATTTTTATTTAAAAAACTACTGAATATATTTCGCTGAATTTTTTTTATATATTTTACGGAACCATTTGAATATTGCCTAAAATTTTCGAAGCAATTTGTGAATTTTAAATCCGCTTAAAAAATACTTGAAAAATTAGGTCCCATAGGGCTCAATGTATTCCATTTTTTCAACCCGGGTTCAATCCAAAACTAATTGGGTGATATTATTCATTTATATTCCCATAGGTCCTATAGACCGTCTGAACAACATACTAAAATTTCATTTTGATTAAGTCATTTTTACGGCAGTTATCGTGCTAACGGACAGACAGACAGACAGACAGACAGACAGACAGACAGAATGAACAAAGTCATAAACACTTTTCAACTTTGTTGTAAAGTGTTAAAAATTATATGGTAAATGAACTTACTAAAAATAATACAAGAAACATACACGGAAATAACAAAATAAGTTTCAACGCTTATGAATTTTAAAATATTACAAGAAAAGAACTAATACAAATTTTAGAAAAACGTCAAGCATGATATTCCTGAGAATGACGTCACAAATAACTTTTAAGAGGTTTGAATTGCATAGAGTCCAGAATGAGTCGCCAAACATAACTTAAACTTTGAGCAGAATCAAAATTACAAATTTATTCACGGTAAATATGAATAAACAGAGATTTATAAAGAAGAATACTACGTGGATTGTTACAACGAACCAAAAGAAAAGTCCTTTCAAAAACGGGAAGAAATTTATCATTAACCCCATATTGAGCAAGAATCGTAAAAACCTTACCAAGTTTGACATCGCGAGCATGTTCTGCAAAACAGATGCCAACAGTACGTTTTGTACTACCAATGTAAAATTTATGGTCACCAGCAGGGGATAACAGGGAAACGACGTACACCCCAGCAAAGCTTTTAAAGTCATCAAAATTCCCAAGTTTATCGGATCGAATACGATTAAATAAAGTGGTGATATTAGAGTGAGCGGGTTTAAAAACAAATTCATGACAGAAATTAATAAAAGGACGGAAAATCCTAGGATGGTAATATAGGATGGATCTAGTGTTCCTTACCATCCTGGGATTTCCCCGTCCTTTTTAACACATTACAACAAAGTTGAAAAGTGTTTATGACTTTGTTCATTCTGTCTGTCTGTCTGTCTGTCTGTCTGTCCGTTAGCACGATAACTGCCGTAAAAATGAGTTTATCAAAATGAAATTTTAGTATGTTGTTCAGACGGTCTGTAGGACCTATGGGAATATAAATAAATAATATCACCCAATTAGTTTTTTATTGAACCCGGGTTGAAAAAATGAAATACATTGAACCCTATGGGACCTAATTTTTCAAACATTTTTTAAGTAAATTTAAAATTCACGAATTGCTTCGAAATTTTTAGGAAATATTCACATTATCCCATAGAATATATAAAAAAAAATTCAGTAAAATATGTTAAGTAGTTTTTTAATTAAAAAAATTATTTAATATAAGGAAAAAAACAAATTCAATTAAATTCTGACTTTGAGATATCTTCCAGAAAGAAAAGAGAGAGATATTATATAATAAATATCTCTCCATTTGTTTAAACGTTTTGCATATGGGAGTGGCTTCATATTTTAAAATAAATTTGGTAGATAACAATTTTTCATTTTTTTTAAATTTTATATAACTCTTCTTGATAAATTTAATTGATGGCATTTTAAATGCACTTTCCTACGTCCTAGAGAGTTAAAATTTGGTACACAGCTTAAATTTGTTGAACATTTTATTCGACAAAAATTTGATGGATCTTTAAATATAGATCATACATTTTTTTCGAAATGGCCTGAAAATAATCCCCGTTCACTTCTATAAATCATTGGTGTAATATTGTTAAAAATTCTGATGTGGACAGCACATGTCTTTCTCTGCAGACTCATATTCGTTCTCTTTATTTATTCAATGATAATTTGAGTTTATCTGCACAACATGAGTATTTTAAATGACATTGAATTTACACGTTAAACTTAAATTTGGTTCTCATTTGATAGCTGGACTTATTGTCAAAGGTGGCGTAGCGAAAACGCGAAAAAACTAGAATATCTCAAGAACGGCTAGTCCTAGAGTAATGGGGTTAGTCTTATTCTTTTTGTTGTCAAAAATCACATATAAAATAGGAATTTAATTGATATAATTGAGCACACGTAGTCTTTTATTTTTATATATAACGATTTTTGCTGGCCATTTCGCAAAAATAGCCCGTTCATTTTTCCCGAATCGTAGTAGAATAACCTACAAATGATTTATATACAAAATTTTGGTAAATTTGGTATATAAATCACTTGTAGGTTATTGAAATATTATTTTCCAAATTTTGTTAAATTTGGTTCATTAGTTTTTAGCTAGAGTGGATAAAGGCAATTTCTGCGGCCATTTCGCAAAGAAGGCAGATTCTTTTATTGCGAATCGTACTATAATCTAATGAACATCAGGATTTCCCACAAAAAACATACCTACCAAATTGTATGAAATTCGGTCCATTAGTTTTTCAATTAGAGTGGATGTAATATCCACACAGACACACAGAAACATACACAGATACACCCTTACACACACAGACGTCTTCCTAAAAGTAGTTTTTTCGTGTTCTAGAAGTCCCAAAACGTGTAGATCCTTTGAAAATTCGAGTTCCGATCTTCGGCACGATTCCAATACTTTGAGTACATACACATACACATATATATTATCTGTGTATTATCTGTGTATCTAAATTCCGTGCCTATGCAATTACAATAGTTGTGATTTTAAATGATCCCTAAACTTTTATTATTTCTTCAAGGAAGCCTAATTTTAACATATGCAGAATGCAAATATCTCAAGCGATTGTAAGATGAATTACATAAGAATTGCTGAATTTTTTTCACACAAAATTATTTAGCTCTGGAGTCTGAAATACAAGTTATATGAATGAAATATTCATTGATTTTGCATAAAGAATCAGATGATTTATATTTCGATACAGTTTTAAATATTTAAGTATAATAAATTACTGTAGTACTGTGATAATGTAAAAGATATTACCACTGAATGAATCACATTTTAGAAATTTTTAAATGAAATTACATTTCAGTTGGAAAGTGTTTCATAATCAATGCTTATGCATGATTGATCTTTCTTGTTTAATTTCTGTCATGAATTTGTTTTCAAACCCCCTCACTCTAATATTACCACTTTATTTAATCGTATTCGATCCGATTATCTTGGGAATTTTGATTACTTTAAAAGCTTTGCTGTGGTGTATGTCGTTCCCCTCTTATCCCCTGCTTGTAAATATAAATTTTACATTTGTAGTACAAAACGTACTGTTGGCATCCGTTTAGCAGAACATGCTCGCGATGTCAAATTTGGTAAACTTTCTAAGGCTCTTCTTGCTCAAACTGTGGTTAATGATAAATTTCTTTCAGCTTTTGAAAGGACTTTCCTTTTAATTCGTTGTAACAATCCTCGTAGTATTCTTCTTTATGAATCTCTGTTTATTTATATTTATCGTGAATCCATTTGTAATTTTGCTCCTGTTCGAATTTTAAGTTATGACTGGCAACTCATTCTCGACTCTATACAATTCACACCTCTTAAAAGTTATTTGTGTCGCCATTCTCAGGAATATCATGCTCGACGTTCTTCTGAAATTTGTAATAGTTCTTTTCTTCTAATATTATAAAAAATTCGTAAGCGTTTAAACTTATTTTGTAATTTCCGTGTATATTTATTGTATTAATTTTAGTAAGGCCATTTACCATTTTATTTTTTATATTTTATGCAAATTTGCTTTAAACAGGTCTCTCTCTTTATATAAACATTCCATGTTTTTATTATTCATGTAGCCACTGATGAAGGACGTATATGCGTTCGAAAGCGCTCTGGCAGTTTTTAACATATTTTGTACATATTATAGGATGTGTTAAATAAAAGACCTTTCTTTCATTAAAAACAATTTGTCCTTGATTTTATCTATTAAATGCAGACGTGATACCAATCCTAATCATTTGAAAACATGTCATTTAGCAATTTTGCTGCAGTCGAATATATTTTATAGTATTTAAGAAGCTTATTAGCGTAAGTAGTTTGATGTATTTCTGACACTGATAAGATATGATACTGGTACTATTTATATTTAGGAATTTTAAATATTGTCACTTTGCAAATATTGCATAAAATGCAGAAAACACTATCAATAATTGCCGAAATGTTGCGCAGGGAAGCTGTTTCTATGCTCTTGCCAACAGCATAGAAAAAGTAGCACGCACTTCCAATATCTTCAGGTGTTAAACCGAAAACGATTCTGATACAAAATTTGTCTCAAGATCTTACAAAGACTACAAACAACTGAAAACATAAAATTTATAAATACGAATAAAATGTAACAGCTTATCGAATTACTAATATATTGAATTGTTACAGTGCTATCCATTAATTTCATTATCGTCATAAGTTTCTTCCTTTTGGAAATCAATCACAACCACGCAAAAACGGTAGTTGCATCTCTCATGCTATTACCTCTTGAAGCTTTCAAATCCAAAAATATAATTATAACTACAGATAGATTGCAAGTATACAAAATAGCCGAAAAATTTGCAACGTTCTTTATTAGAATAAATATCTTTTGCACTTTTTCTTCTTGATTTTGTACAGTTATTCCAATCATGCTTAGAACAAAGGCTTGTTACTTTTCTTATATACATAAAGTATAAGGGAAAGTATTGTGACGGG